>CM040243.1:206522260-206722260 GCA_022545495.1 Chrysanthemum lavandulifolium | reverse complement strand
TTCAAATTCCCTTTATTTACGTAATAATGTACTCTAAGTGTTTTGATCTTTTCAATTCGGGTCAAATTAGTGTTAGAGTAATAAAAACTCAAGTGTAGGGATGTGCCTATAAATCCATTATATTTTGATGTTATCGTAGAGGATGGTAGAGTAAAAGAGTATGCAAAAAAAATAAAAAATAAATAAATAATAAAATAATCGGAAAAAAAAGAAAAGAGAGTGTGAAAAAAAAATATGGGCTACCATCCTACATCTATCTTTAAATTTATGTTTGTTTGTTTCAAAGTTATCTAGAGTTTAGAAAGTCGAGTCTTGGCTTAGCAACGTCATTCTTCTCATGCTTGTAACGTAAAGATTTTTGACTCACCACCACTAAATCGCCTATCCAACCAAACCCTTTGTTTCCCTACTGTAATTCTAATGTTACAACCCTTTAAAAGACCTCTTAGATAGTTTTTCCTAGGTGCTTACGCCAAAGCGGTGGAAGTTTGATCTAGTCTCAAGCCTATGGTAATCTATGTACTATGACAGGTTAATGAGTGTTTATCTTCCATTTCCATTAGATATATTTCATATACACTCGAGAGATGAGAGTATCCAAACACCACTTGTGAGGTGCTAGTATATAATTTCCGTTCTTGTTATGACTTTTATGGGCTTATACTTGTTGTGAATGATGTTAAACCATTGCTTTATGCCCCAAACTTATAAATTAATCGGTTAAAGCACATTTGCTTGAGGACAAGCAAATACCAAGTGTAGGGATATTTGATAAGGATTTAAAACGTACACTTTTAAGGGGTCATTTAAGCCCTTAATCACCCACTTTTTAGATCTCTTGAAGGCAAAATGCTGGAATGATGCTTATTTGGACGAAAAGGAGTGAATATGTGAAAAAATGGCTAAAGTCAAGATCAAGACACTCAAGCTGCTGGAAGTGCACCTAACGACGTCCCACACAAAGGGCGACGCCGTCCCTATATTTGTGACGACTCAGGAGTGAATTTGCTATTTTACACCGACGCCGCAGCTTTGAAGAGTAGGCGTCACGAAGACTTTTCTCCTCGCACGGCCTAGATCCGCATTCGACGACGCCGAGTCGGTAGGTCGACGGCGCCACAACGACAACGTGACGCCGTCCCAAAGTTTACTTGGCCAAGACGAAACCCTAATGATGGCGATCCGACGGCGTCACAACTAAAAGGTGACGCCGTCGCAGTTGTAACTCTATATATAGAATTCGATTTTCAGACTTTTAAGTAGGTAGACTTGTGGAGTAAAAACCTAAAACGATTGTAGTCTGTCTTGGACAGTATTTTAGGGTTCTAATACCCTATTTTACATCGAGATAAGTTATTTATTCCCTTGATTTCATTATGTCTTCGATTGAATGTGTGTATGCTTGCATGTTTAACATGTCCGGCTAATTTACTTGTGTGTTTGCTTAGATCTATGAAACCTAGTTATTGAATATTAATTGGTTGTCTCTTATCTTAATTGTAATTGGCTTAGGAGTGCTTAAAGCCATCGTTGTGTTTTTAATGCTTGATTAATATTTGTTGAACCTTAGTTTATAGTTACTAGTGGAATTGTAGGCTAAATATCCAAAGATAACATTAGTGTTAAGTTTATGAATCCTAGAGATTTCGTAGTCATTAACCTTAAGTAGCTTCAAAGAGTTAGGGATAAAAGCACACCCTACGACCTTAGAAAACACAACGCGTTAAGAATAAGGACGTGACAATTCAACCATCAATAAAAGATAACTAGGGAGTAATAGTATCTACGTAGACACATTTTTAATCATCATACGAGCACACTTCAATAGACATAGACTACCCCTTAGCTTAGATAATTAGAATAGTAGAGTAATCGGTAGAAGTACCACCCCCCAAATCCAAACCCCGAGATCGTACCTTTTATTTTCTAAAAAATATAAAAAAAAAAAGATAAAAAAATAATCTTCCTCAACCCCAACATTAGCGTAGTAATTTTTCACTTGCATTCCTATTCCCCTAGAGAACGATATCAATCCCGAGGCTTACCCTAATACTACACTACAATTATTAGGTTCACTGCCTAGGTGGTTGAAAAACTTGCTCGAAGAAAAGGAAGTTTCGTTTGACCCCGAACGCGCGTTGTACGCGTATCAAATATGTATTCCCCTAAACATTATTTGTTGTATTTAAACAATATATGTTTATGAACTTTGTAGACTACAAAATTTTATGCATTTGGAAATTTATCCATTTGCATTATGTATGAAATCATGTCATGTTAGTCTATGGGTTAAATTCTGTTTTTATTGTATTGATTTGCCACTTTACCGTGTATTTCTACGTATTGTTACTAGTTCATACAAGATAGTAATCTGCTGACTTTAACAAAGTCAATTCATCGCTCACCCATCCTTGAGACTTCATACCGTGTTTTGAGTTGGATATTGTTATTCTATTATCACAAACAAGAATGAAGGATCAAAATGGATGAACAACACCATATCAAGTTTATGTTGATACTCGAAATGGTGTCGGTTCACCCATCCTTGAGACTTCATACGTCTATGAATCTTGGATCTGTTGAACTTGGATCTGTGTTTTGAGTTGGATACTGTTATTCTATTATCACAAAGAGGAATGAAGGATCAAAAATAGATGAACAATACCATATCAAGTTTATGTTGATACTCAAAAGTGGTGTTTGGTCATCCATCTTTGAGACTTCATATGTCTATGATTTTTGGACCTGTTTTTCTTAGATCTGTGTTCTGAGTTGGATACTGTTATTGAATTATCACAAACAGGAATGAAGAATCAAAAATGGATGAACAACACCATATCAAGTTTATGTTGATACTCAAAAGTGGTGTTTATGCATCCATCTCTGATCATTCATCCATCTTTGATACTTGTATCTGTGTTATGACTTTGATCATTTTACTTGTATTTGTATGGCAAGTGATATATAAATTTTTGGGGCAAAGGACCTGTTAGTAAAGGCAGCACAATATAAGTACCAAAGCATAAAAGAAATATATTACCACTGTACAAGGACCAAACATTATAAACCAAAAGACTATTCTTAGTCAACCTACACTAAAACTTCTTAAACACAACTATCAACATTGGAGACCATCTACCACTGATTCAAAACACAAAAACCAGTACATTTCTAAACCCTATAGAAGAACCATAGAAAAACCATAGAAAAACCAAGAAGATGACCATCCAAAACAAGACACAAAAGTTCCTGAGACGGAAAACTTTCTCCTTCTCAATAAGGAGATTAGCCAAGGCTGCTTGGTGAGCAGCCTCTACCTCGTTTGCCCGGTCACCAACTTTGACCGCCTCCATCGTCTCAGAAATGAGGGCGGCTTCGCATTCTTGTAACGCCGCCTCATTCTTGTAGATTGTCCTCTGCAAGTAGATGATAACATCCCTTGCTCTCCTTTGCATGGGTGGATCGTACCACCCAATGAACAGACATGTTGTAGGCTATAATTGATAATCAAAATGTTAGCATCTGTTTGCAGCAAAAACACCAACTAAACCCACTTGTATAAAATCACAATTATAATAAATGATGTATTACTATAATCAACACATTTTAAGGTAAACCACTACATGCCAACTTTAAAATGAAATAAAATAAGTGTCTCAACTCGTCTTGGACAGCATAGAACCTCCCGCCAGGTTCGTGTTGTTCAAAGCAGGATCGAAGCGACGCCCCTTCCGTTGCATGAACACAAGCACCATTTTTCGATTTTACTGGTGGTGAAGAAGATAAGATTTTAGTGGATAGGAAAGATAAAGGATGAGTGGTGATAAACTTTCCCTTTTATTAGCAAGGTTTTACTGTAGCGCCCCCGGTAAACAAGTGGACTGACACGGTAACATTAATTACTTGACATTGGTAAAATGACAATTGTGCCCTTGGACTAAAGACAAATCAAACGGCAACTGACGTGCTTGACTAACGGAAATATGGTCAAAGGACTCCGGGCGAGGAAAAGGCCCAAGTTTGTCTCATCGCGATGCACAGCAACAAGTTTAAGGACAAACGGTGTATTTTAGTCTTCTTTTAATTTTATCAAATATGTTAAGGTGAGTTGAGGTAAGTATTCAAAATCCTTTGTCGATTTTGTGCATCTTACATTTTTACCATTTATATCTAAAGTTGTATGCTTAATACCATACTTTTTCATTGAGACCACCCAGCGCGAAAACAAAAGTATCAAAGTCGTAGTTACTCTTCTTTAATACTAATGACCGAGTCAAATCAAACTTGAATGTAAGCTCAATAGGAATTAATCTTTATCAATATCTTACGACCAACAATTCAGCTACTTTATTATGGATTATTTATCAACCTATACATGAATTAAAAAGAAAAAGATGAAGGTTAATGAATTAATGACCACATGAATTAACTGTTTTAGTCGGCCAAGTTCACTCCACCAAATGATCAAAGGCTCCACATGTGTCTCAGCCTACGATTAGTGAGAGCTCAACTCTGTTAAGAGCCCGTATCTCAACGGATTTGGGCCCGGGGACTTTCCTGGGCTTTTGACCCACCTAAGTTAGTAATTAGCCCATTCACGTCATCCATTAACCTACGTAAAACCTAGGAATTATCCTGCACTTTTATACAGAAGATTTTGTATATGATGTGCTTTGGGTAGCGGTTTTAAACATTTAAGAACATAAAAAAGAAGTGCTCATGTAGATTCAAAGCGATTTCATTGTTCAGGATCTTGTTTATAAAAGTTAAAAGTACACAAAAATGGTACTACTTGTGATTCTCCTTTGATTGTTGGCTCTTCCTTAGGGTAAATGCAAGAGCCTCTTGTTTAAGAATCTAGTTTAGCGCTGTTTATGCCGAAGCTAAAGGTTTGAGCTAGCTGTAATTTCTAAGATTTCGGTAATTGTAACTTATCTATTTAGGAATTCCATTTAATATTTGATATGAGAAACAATAACACTAAAAGATAACTAAAATTGGTAAAGCATTAAAAGAGTAGCTTCATATGTTCATCTGAACACTCGCAAGGTATATATGTATAAGGAATTCATGTCTCAGGATAAATTCACTAATACACAAATTAAGTTGCAAAAACTCCGCAAGTTATCAAGTACTTCAAATTTGTATCTTGGACACGTAACGTATTGAACTAAAATTTACAAATATGTTTGGTCATGAATCAATCACTCAGTGTAAAAGCACAAAGAAAAAAGAAACAGTACTATGAAGCTTGAACCATAGATCGATCCTTTAGTAAAGCCTCAGCAGCCTTCCTACCCGAAACCAAGGCCCCATCAAACGTTGCACTCGTCCTATAATCCCCACACACGTACAACCCAACTTCAACCCGCGGATCCTTTCTTAGATCCGTGGGAGGGCATTGGTTTGGTTGAGCAAATTTTACCCGATAAGTCCTTAAATACTTCCACGATCCTGCCACATCCTTCCCAAACCAACTACTAAGCTCATCAACCACTCTAATCCTCAACTCCTCATCCGACTCGCCCTCATACAATCCAATAAGCGAAACCGACACAAGAACTTTGCCAGGTGGCCCATAACTTGGGGCCACATTGGTAGCAAAAAACATATTATTCACAATTCCACGACCTGACCCGTTTATAAACAGAACCGGGTCACGTACAGGAACTTTACTCCTGTCTGCCGAGAAGTACAAACAAACCGTGCTCCGAACGGGTTGTCTGATCTTGTCAGGAAATTCAAATTCAAATGACTTTCCCGCCAAAAGTTTAACCGCTTCGGGTTCTTCAACCGCAACTATCACTCCATATTCAGCTCTCAACACCTCACCATTACTCAATCTCACATTGTACAACTCAACTCCAGACTCCGGTTTCTCTATAGATACTACTCGTGTATTTAAAACAATCGAACTCGAAGGCAAATTCGCAGCCAATTGTTCAGGAATTGCTGCAATCCCTTTAGCAGGAAGAGTATTATCTCCTAAAGCTAAACACTTAAACACAAAATCAAACAACCTCGAAGTCGTTTCAAGCTCATTATCAAAAAAAATCCCGCCAAAAAAAGGTCTAAAAAACCTATCCACCATAGCATCCGAAAACCCGATCCCTTTAAGCAACTCAATAGTACTCATCTCATCACCAGACAATATCTGATCATCAGATTGAGTCAAGACTCTAATCCTAGTCAATGCAATAAGCAACTTATCAAAACGGTTCCTATGGGATTTGCTAACGACTGATCGCATCAAAAAGTGTCGTAAAGGGTCTGCAACATTGTAAAACTGGCCATTGTAGTAAACTTTGGCGCCAGAATAGAATTTTGGAGGTTAAGGGTATCATAATTCAGTATTTTTGGGCTTGGGGTACCCGGTTATGAAAATTTGGAAGCCACGGTCTAAAAGGAAGCCGTCGAGGGTGTCGGTGCGAACACGGCCCCCCACGGCGTCCGAGGAGTCTATAAGGAGAAATGGGACGTTGTTGGACTGGAGATGGGTGGCAGCTGCTAGGCCGGATAAACCAGCGCCAATTATAATGGCGCCGGTTTTGGTGTGGGGTTTTTCGGAAAGTTGGGAGGTGATTTTGGGTGGTGGTTTGTGGTTGTGCTTACGGTGGTTGATGTGGTTGTGAAAGGTGTGGTGGGGAGTGAAAGATGAGATGAAAGAGTGAGTGGTGGTGATTGTCATGGTGTGTTTGTGTCATTGTGATTGGGTGGTACATAAAATGTCTGGTTTTGTTGTATCTTATCCTGTTTTAACTAATGTTTTTTCATTATCATTCTTCTTTCCACTCATTTATTTGGTTTTAATATTATAAATTATGGATCTGCTTCAAAGTCTCAAAATGCACGTCTTGAAGCATATTTCCGTCGGGTTGATCTTGATCTTGATGGCTTCTACGTGCCGTTCATCTTTATCCCGAGCTTGAAAGTATACTACAAACATGAAAGAACTCGTTAGAATTGGCGCCAGTTTCTAACCACCTCCGACACGTCAGTCGTAACATCATAGATAGAGGATTTAACATATATATTATGTATGCACTTATGATATGTATGGATGTGGTATTGTGATGTGTTTACTCTATTGTGTATCTTGTATATGAGATATGATGTTATGAGTATATATATAAAGAGGAGGAGGAGGTGTAAGAAAACTTCCTCGTCTATATAATTGCGATACGACATATTTAGGCAAGAACCATTTAAGCGGAAAGAGTTTAGGCGGGAAAGATTTTAGGCGGAAACATTTTAGCGGAACCGCAATATTTCCTTGCAGACTTGTCGTTCGGCTAGAGTGATTCAAGCATAAGTAGTTCGGTAGTAATAATGTTAATTGTTCATGGGCCATCTAGCCATATCGTCAACACGTCCTCCGAAGATTGTAGTATTGGTTGAAGACCGATTGTGTAATACTTAAAGAATGTCTTTCGCCTTTCGGCATTTATCGTTCGGCGTGGGCGTCCAGTACCATATACGTCAACACGTCTCCAAGATTGCATTATTAGTAAAAGACTAATGATGTAATACTTAAATAGTACCTTATGGCCTTCGGCTTGTATTATACAACATAAGTGTATCGCCTTCCTTCAAGTAGCGTGTCCTTGACATATACATTAACATGTCCTTCTGGACACATACATTAACATGTCCCCAAAGATTGCATTATTAGTAAAAGACTAATGATGTAATACTTAAATAGTACCTTATGACCTTCGGCTTGTATTATCTGGACACGCCTTCCATCCAAGGGCCGTCTTGAGTGATTTGCCGAGTGACCTATAAGCCCTGTGCTTCATAAGGTGAGTTGGGTCTATCGGACCACATACGCCATCATGTCCCCCAAGATAGTATTGTTGACATATAGTCAATGATGCTATACTTAAAATTCTTGTCTTTATGTATACATTTTCATAATTCTTCCGGATGGCCATGAATCACCAAGAAGGTGTATTGTTAGTCAAGGTCGAAAGCCGAAAGTTATACATGTTTTTCCATCATTCCTTTATTTCCCAAATAACACGCAGAGTCGAACCCTTGGTGTTTCAAGACCTAGGTCTTCCGAGTGTTTTGCACTCGAACATTTTGCCTTTCCTGTTTTTGCACCAAGGTCTTCCCAAGTAGACATCGACACAAAGGTCGCTTTTAGTTTGCCACGGGGTCACTGTTCCTCAACTTCCTATGTGGGATAAGTTGGTAAATTTCCTAAGTGGATCGGGTTTAGGAAATATGGATCATAATTTTCGGTAACCACCGTAGTGGTATGAAACGCTTTGAGGCGTCTTGCGCTATCCGCCACACCATAATATTTGGCAACCACCGTAGTGGTATGAACCGCTTGAGGCGCCTTGCCTATCCGCCACTGGACCATAATTTTCGGCAACCACCGTAGTGGTATGAACCGTTTGAGGCGTCTTGCGCCTATCGCCACTGACCATAACATTCGGCAACCACCGTAGTGGTATAAACCGCTGAGGCGTCTTGCGCCTATCGCCACTGGACCATAACATTCGCAACCGCCGTAGTGGTATGAACCGTTTTGAGGCGTCTTGCGCTCATCGGCCACTGGACCATAATATCCGCAACCACCGTAGTGGTATGAACCGCTTTGAACACCGACTACATTTCCACGAGGTCGCGAGCCAACCGGGAGTCACACTAAACTTATGTTCGAAAGTTAGTCTTATGGTGTTTTAGCACCTAGGTTCCTCCTTTTTCCCATTAGATATCTCGAAGTAAATCATGAAAGCTCTTTTGCTTTTCCGCTAGATCTTGAAAATATAATATTTCACACGTATAAATATAAAATAACGTCACAACTGACCGTAACATAACCGATGGAGGTGTCATACCCTATACTTCCCCAGTTCAACGGCTAGAGCGCAATAGTATCGTTGAACTTTGATAAGCAAAACATTTATCTCAATTTTCAAATCTAACATTTTAAAGGGAAATCGTGTATGAAGCAAAGAAATGTCACGTACATTTATGTACATGTGCACATCTTACTCTTATCGGGTTTAACCACATACGATTTTTCATATACATCGAATCATTGGCTAAAGTGACTCATGTATCTCGAACTCCAAACACTTTATTTATTTAGAAGTATGACACAATATAATATTTCCAACTATGTATTTTAATTTGTTCATTATTCATTGTGAACTATAAAATTTTAATCACACGTGATCATTTTTATGAAAGTAAAGATTTATCTATTGTGAAAATGTAGCATGCACCAGGTAGTGTAATATTCGATAACATTTGATGTAAAAATATAATGGTAGAATGAAACTAGTACATCTATGTTTTGAGAAAGAACAAAGTCATTTTTTTTTTTTTTTTTTTTGCAAACCCTATGTCACTTCATCTTTTGCCATTTCTTATAGAATGAAATTAGTCTTAAGACAAAACTAAAAATAATTTTACTGTCAAATAGTACAATATTTAACTTAGGACTCAAATACTCAACATGAAGGTAAATGTTACCTACTAATAGTACAACCTTTAACCAACATGTCTTTTAGTGCACGCATATAGTCAAGTACGTTTAAACTATTGGTTATTCACCAGAGCCTATAACTTTATTATGAGATGTACATTTATGTTTTCAGAAAACTACATAACATGAATATGTAAATTTGTGATCATGTAAACCTACTGCTAGAAATGCCTCGTCTTTGTAGTTTAGTAGTAAATGCTCAAAAGACAAATATGTAGTTTGGCCAATTTCAAAGTCTATCATTCGGGATTATATTTAAGGTCTCGCTACATGATCGCCATTAGATAGGAGCTCTAGCAACGGAGTTTCTCTGGACGGGTTTAACAGGGTTAATTGGTCATGAGACTGAAACGAGTTTCGATGATAGGAGCTTAAGTAAATTTCTAAGGACAAATGATCGAAGCAACAAAATTACCGCGTTTCATATGTCGGAGTAATTCATTAATAGGGCGAATGGAGTTCAGATAACTAGAACTACGGGATCCAATAATAGACGGGAAGAGAAAAAATCAATCAAGTGTGAGAATTTATATATTAAATATTATTGGAGCATGATAATACTCTGACAGACGATGATCTTTGGTCCAAACAATCACCCAGGTATGGTGATGAAGCATCGCAAGTGATGAAAAATTATATGAACTATGACACTCCAAAGATTACAATCGTACGGAGGTGAGAGGCAACATGTGCCAAAGCAACACGACGGTAGGTGAACTACGACACTCCAAAGATTACAATCGTACGGGTTATTACTCGTTTTTGTACTTGCTGTTTTATTTTCCAATTATTAGCTTCATATGCAATACCTTACGGTAATAAAAATTAAACCAATTTATCAAACATGCGCCTGGGTAAAATCTCAAGGTTATGGTACGAGTTATTTATTATTGATTCATATGATGGACGACTCCCAATGATCATGAATCAGACTAGAGGTGACAAACCAAAATACTGACTTGTGTTCGGATGGTCATGAAATTGATAAGGTAGCTATCGAGTATCTACCTTAGGGTTTGGATTGTCTCACGTACCAGACTGTGTAACATTGAGGTGTGATATACGACCTCCGAATATGCACGCCAGAATATACAACCTAAGTCTCAAGTACGTTCGATTGCGGAACACGACTTGTTTTGTTAATGTATCTTACCTCTTTCTTGTGAATGATTCTTGTCAAAATGGTTTTATGATTCTTTACAAAAACTTTTATCATGTTATGGTAGTATTCATGTGTCGACTAATTAAACTGTAAAAGTATTCTATGTATTCTCCTTTTGGCTATTTTATTTGACCAAACTGTACAGGCATATATTTAGGTATGCTTACAAAGGTTCCTTAGGAGTCCCAATAAATAACGTGATTTCATCTTTCTCTTATGATGCAAAGTAACATTGGGTAAATAGTTTTACACAAAAAAAATGACTTTTGTTGGGACCACAATTTGTTTATCTTCTTGCGAATTTTTACCCAAAAGTTAAAGTAGGACCGTTTGAAAATTACAAAAATAAACGTGCCTTTAAAAGTTAAAGCATATCACATGCACGAGATAACAAGATTAACCATTGTGTTTTTAAGTTATCACCATTTGAAAACTTGTAAAACATGCATAAAAGTATATGATCATTTAGAGTTGCGTAAAAAGCATGCGAGTTTTATTTATTATTTTTTTATATTAAAAATGATATTTGCAAGCATTATTTTGGAGTATCTTTTAAGTTTTAGTATAAAGTGGTTTTCATCAAGTGGTGTAATTTCTCTTAGCATCAAGTGGTTTTCATCATCTAGCCTCTAGACTAAGTAACTTCAACATCAATGGTAGCATTTTCTAGTGGTGTGAGAGTTTAAGTTATTAGGCTTAGCCATCCTTTGTCCTTTTCCACAAGCAGCTAGCATATAAGCTAGCAAAAGAGCTACAGTAGGCTTATCTATACTTTGCTAGCATGTGCATTGTGCAGCCGGAGTAGAAAACAGAATTTTGTTACAGGACCATGCCATTCTCTCAAACGGTGCAAAGCAAATATGACTTGTCATAAAACAAAGTACTGCTAGTACTTGAAATAAAGCTTATTTAACTCTAAACATTATTATATTAGAAAGGTAATATGTGGAGCATATTTTGCCATCCTTCACCGCATAGTGTGCTCTTTATTCTTCTCTTTTTAGCCTTGTATAGAGATAAAACTAAGCTATGATAACTTGAAACTTGGGCATAATAACATGTACATTGTGCTTCAGGCCATATTCATTTAACTTCTTATACTGGCGGTAGATACAATATCCTTATACTAGTAATATTTGTGCACTCAAAAACACTTGTACGCTATGTATAATCGGTTTGCAAACCTTAATAACATATAGTATTATGACAATAAGATAAGTAACCCCCCAATGTCCTATCATACACCCGCAACATGCATTTATAATATCTACCTATTATATAAGGAAGGAGCATTGTTTTCGTGTAGCAGCCCCAAATAATTACACGTCAGCTCTTCAATGCAGCCCAAAAAGATACACGTAGCTCTTAATAGTTAACTCTGTACAGATGTTGACCAAACAAAATCACCATCTCCTTTAACCCATATTCTTCTCCCACTCTCTCATATTTTCCAATGAAAGACATACCTACACACGATTTCAACCGTTGATCTAATTCTTTTACTCACCGGTTTCTTCTCTTCTCCGATGTTGTTCTAAGAAATCCAGGGAGTTACTCTTGGTTCTTGTTTCTTTCTTTGGGATTGTTTTGTTTATATATCCTTATTGCAAATACTCTATTTTGCTGACTTTTGTTTTAACCTGTTCAGGGTATGATGTATGGTTACAGATGATCGGATTTTGATACAATCAGAAGAAACAAGATGATAAGCAAAAGGTAAAATTTACTAACATATGACAATATTTTTACCAATGATATAATACTTGTGTTCTTCATTCGTGGTTACGGTTTGTCTATTGTCTTGAGCTCAGATTAATTTTACTTAGCAAG
The DNA here is from genome assembly GCA_022545495.1 of Chrysanthemum lavandulifolium. Taxonomy (NCBI): domain Eukaryota; kingdom Viridiplantae; phylum Streptophyta; class Magnoliopsida; order Asterales; family Asteraceae; genus Chrysanthemum; species Chrysanthemum lavandulifolium. The sequence continues at coordinate 206,709,763 of CM040243.1, read as the reverse complement.
ATCTATCAATGTTAAACTATTGTATGCGAGACTATTTTGTTTTACCAACACCTTTAATTAAAAGAACAACTCTAGCTTCAACAGATTGTACACCTGTCAATAACTCAAACTTCGAGAATAGAACAGCAAACATGAACAATCACTTGAGCCAAGGATTCCTTCCATTTCCTGTGAGCAACGATAATATCTTGGTAGAAAAGAAAAAATATCAAAGAGAATCCTTTTTAAGATGGAAAAACAAAAGAAGCAAGACTGATAGTCGTTGTCCTTCAAGAGAAAGTAGCGCAACATTTACGATCAATGATATTTCCGAACAAGCTGGACCTTCAAACACAAGATATTCTATGGCAGCTTTTCAAAAAAATGCTCCTATCAAGATGAAGTGTTCGGGTATATTCTTTCATTATGGTTTGACTTAGACTTCAAACCCGAAATGAGAAAATATCAAATAGGAACAAAAATGTTCAGGAGAACTCCTATTACATCAGCATGTTTGAGATCTGATTATAAAAAGGAAACTGAACATAAAAGGATTTCATGTACGCTTATCAAATCTTGCAGCTTTTCCGCGTTCGGCTTGTGGCTTCTACTATTCTTCTCGCTTTTGATATTGATTTGGTATTCGTTAAGTTTCAATAAATCTTATGTGTTGCTTTAGAATTTGACAGATTTTTATATATGTATTAATTTCAATTATGTGGAATAGTGAATTAAGTGTGAGGAGAGTAACAAACATTCGACCAATATGCTATTGTTTGAGATGACAGAAGCTTGTTTATGAGATTTCTCAAGGACTTTAAGGTTAGTTAAGGAATAAGCACTATCATTATGATGAGTTCGTATGAGCAAATACCGAATTTTATGCTTTCAAGTCACATTTCATTATTTGATACTACTATTTTAAATGTTATGATTTGCCTATTTGAGTAACAGTCTATATTGTTTCTGCTATCATGTGACTTTGCTCACCAATGTTACCAATGAATTTGTGTTTCTAAAGCCATCGAGTGCATGCGTTTCATAAAGGAACTGAGGCCTACTTTGTGTGGTTGCTCTTTGAGGGCACAATTGTACGTGTTGCTAAATCATGCCAAACACGTGACCATCTTGTCGAAGGACATCAAATGGCTTAGATATATAGAGAATCAACGGGGTGGAGGGCTTGATTAGTGATGTGGTTTAGTACGTTAGAAACAAGTTCAAGTAATATGGTTGAATGATGGTAGGGATTCTGATTATTTTGATTTGTTTAAAGTAGCAATGTGGGTTTGAATTTGAAGCAAAAGTTGTGATAAACCACAATAACATGTTGACATGTTGTTATCATATTTTTTTAGTTGTGTTAATTAGTAATGATGGGCTATGCCAGAGCTAAAAGAGATCCTTATATGAAAATAAAGTGTTATAAGATGAGTATAGTATTTCTCTTTGAATGAGAATGGTGATGGTCTAATGGGAGTCGAGTTAGTGAGTTGTTGTAATAGTAAGAGGTATGGTGATGTAATAGTAAGAAGTGTGGACATGACAGTGACAGAGTAGTTGTAATAAAAAGTCTTTCTTAACGGTTGATATGGGAAAAGAAGTCTCTAGAGACAGGAGAAAGTAATGTAAACACAAATATACATTAGCAATCTTCGTTAAAGTATGATTGCTGAAAAGGTATTAAAAATAGGTTGTGGAAAAAATTTAAAACCTCAACATTCTCAAGCACAAACAATAAAGAAAAGTGCATGTAGTATAATATTGTTGATGATTTAAGAAAATAACTAAAAAGCTTACTAACAACGATTTGATACATCATGAATTCATGGCACTTAAGAAATATTGTATTGCATATAACATTCATATCTTCACCATCGCTCTCAAATTTTTATTAACTCATATTTCACGCAACATTTATTTTGACCTTTAGATCATCATGGGCCGTGCTATAACGTTTCCTAGTGTAAATATACTTAAAGACATTTGACTTATATATCTCAGTGATTCCGCCCATTTTTATAAGGTAACCCTCACAGATATTTAGCAAGACAAATTCCAGTCAAGTTGGGTTAAATATCTTATGTGTTTACAACCTAACATGCATTTGACTGTCTAGTTTTATACACAATTCTTTTTGCGTAGACCCGCTCACTTTATTATGAAGAATACGGAGCAGTAGAGAAGTTTTCAAGTAACTCACACAAACCGAGATAACTAGCTAGGATAAAAACTTACAAACCTGCCATTATTGTTCTTTTCATGTTCGCGATTGAAACCCGTTACAGCACATCCAAACAGGGCGATACTTCTGAACAACATCCGAACGAGACCATACCGGATAGCCCTTAACCGGTTCACACTGTCAAGCATCCATACCGAACGTTTATACCGAACGCCCGCACCGGACTGAAAATCTAACCCGTCATTCTTAACTCTTGGTAGATTGAATAACGGGTCCCACGGATGGCGCCAAATGTTGAAGCATATTTCCGTCGGGTTGATCTTGATGGCTTCTACGTGCCGTTCATCTTTATCCCGAGCTTGAAAGTATACTACAAACATGAAAGAACTCGTTAGAAGGGGACCCGAGGCCGAAGGCCCGGGAACCACCCTCCGACGGTCAAGTCAGAACATCATAGATAGAGGATTTAACATATATGTATAAGCATATTATGTATGCACTATGATATGTATGGATGTGGTATTGTGATGTGTTTACTGTATTGTGTATCTTGTATATGAGATATGATGTTATGAGTATATATATAAAGAGGAGGAGGTAGGTGTTGAATTTTGGGGTAATAATCTGTGGCAAACATGTCACTCTATCAATTCCTAATGGCTTTCAAGTTATGTTCTTTGCAGGCTTAGTATGTGGGTTAAACGTGGACAAAGCATTTGTGGTTTAAAGTTCCAAGATTATCATTTCTTTGAAGCCTTCTGCTTTCTGCGAAGAGCATTTTATATAGCCGTTAGAGGGGTCTTAATGTAACTTAATCCTCAATTTATTAAGTCCCTTATTCTAGGGTTACACACACTTGAGGGTGCAGTCTTTTGTATCACTCTCTTCTCTACTTTCAGATCATTTCACTGATCTTGTCTTGTCTTTACATTTACATGATTATTGTCTCATTGACATTAATCTAATCTTGTAACATTTGGATACTATTAATCTAAGCTGACTATTGCAGCTTAGATCTAAATAAAGGTTATATTGTTCACCTTGTGTTGCCTATACTTTCGTACATGGTATCAGAGAGTCAGGCTCATTGATTCTCTTTGGCAACAAAGGTGTGGTTTGGGGTTATTGCTATTGGCGTAATCACTGGTTATCTTCTGTTACAATTTACCCTAGACTAAGTGAATCTAGGGTGATTGTGATTTGTTCTTCCGCTGCATATTTCTCTGTAAGTCTAAATCTTATCTTCTCTTTAAACATACAGTACTTAAGTCTCAATGGGTACAAACGGGTAGACTAACATCTTGATCGCCACCTTTGGTGGTATGAATACTTGCTCTGGTTTACCCTAGTCCACAGGCTTGGTGTTTCTTGTTTCTTATTACAAAGTCTTATCTTCTTGTCTATTTATTCTTATTATTATCTCTGTCTGTTATTCTTTGTCTGATTATTCTTATTATTCTTATTGTTTGTCTGCAATATTATTTCTGTCTGTAATTCTTGGTCTGTCTTTCATATCTGTCTCCTATTTGTGTATTTGTCTTGCTATTCTTTCTCTGTATTATGGGTGCTGGTGATGCCTTATATTTACACCCTAACAATAGAGGACTGATTCGTGCTAAACCGTCAAGTCTAATAGACTTAAAACTGCTTAAACACAAATGCAATTTAAGATCAGAGGAATATAGGGAATTCCTGGGTCGTTAAGTCCCACGGAGGATGAATTGGTGTTAAAACACTTAATCAGATGGTAGAATGATCACTAAGGATAGCAATCAGTAAGGTTTTGGATGGAAAATTATACTGAAAGAAAAGATTAACAAATAACAGCGACTTAAATGCAAATTAAAAAAATTCAAAAGTTAAAATCTATTAAATAAACGCTATCACTATTTTTAAAGGCGATGAACGTTTAAAACCTAAAACTTAAAACTTACGTTTAAAATAAAATTACGTCTACGTACAAAATAAAAAGTGAGTTTTGAGAAATAAAAGACCTATAAATATGAAAATGATGTTTTTACAATCCTAATAATAAAATAAAATTATTAGAAAAAGAAAATTATTTTTACAACTATTTATTTATTTATTATTAATTAAAATCTATTTATTAAGTATTTAAATTGTGCTAAAATACAAGAAAATACAAAATTAACCTAGAAAATGAAATTATAACTTGGAAAAATCTAAAATATGATAAAACTAATTTTAAAACTAAAAATATATTTTTAGACTTATTATATATTTATTATTAATTTAAAACTATTTAAAACTAATAAAATGCTAAAAATACTTTTAAACTAAGAAAATTATGGAAAATACTTTTACTACTTTTATATTTATCTTAACCTAAGAAAATTGAAAAATCATTTTTTTGGACTTTTTATAATTTATTTGTATTAAAAGCTATTTAAAAATACCTAAAAACTGTTTTTAATTAAGAAAAATAGCAAACAGTTATGAAAAATTATGAAAATTTCAGGAAAAGTCTATTTTAATATCCTGAATCTATGAAAAATAGAAAAACATGAGCTTGTTTGGAGAAATTAGCAACTGCAGTGGTGACTGCTTATAAATAAGCACTTGAAAAAGCCAATTAACAACCAAAAGCTACCAAACCTACACAGAAGCTATATTAAGCTAAAAGAACTTAAATGGAACAAGTTTTAACAAGCTTAAACCTCTGAAATAACAATTATCACAGATTTGAGGTTTGAGTTTAATAAGCAAAACAGATTTTTGTATACTACTTTAAGCTATTGCACAGATCACCAAATAAGCTAAAAATGAAAAGTAGAAATTGGAACTTGTTTAAGACCTGGTTGAGAGTGTATAAACCAAAACTCAGACAATGATAAGCTTTTATGAGCTTGTGAGAAGCTTTTTCAAAACCTGTCAATTCACTGAGTAAAACTCAGTGAATGCTGAGTAATATGGGACAAAAAGATAAGCACTTGCAGGCTTATCAAATAAGCTGCAATTGGAATTTTAACACTTGGAACTTGAAAAGGACCAGGTTGGCTATCTTAAGACCAAAAATCAGAGGTTATGGACAAGTAATAAGCTCAGTATAAGCTTATGATCGAGCTATAAAAGCGGTGCACGTGGCATATTTGCAAACAGTGTGAAAAATAAGCTAAACAAAAGCTATCAAATAAGCTATAATTGGAAAATAAGAACTTGTAACCTTGAGACAGCTTGGTTGGCTTCTCAAAAACCAAAACACACGGATAATGATTACTAATAAGCTCTCTAAGAGCTTATGAACTTCTACCAAATCGTGCACGTGAATGATTTTTGACTTTTTATGACACACTCGGTTTGACTTTTATGAGATTGTAACTAATTCCATGGACCTGATTGTGATATATTAGACTAGAATAATATGAGATTAAGTTAGCTTACCATATTTTAAGTACTTATGATGAGATTTACCCTTTAAACTTTTAATGTTGATGAAATGGTAAAGATCAAAGAGAATTTTGACTATTAGACAAACAAGGACTAATTTTTCTTGATGAACTGAGTTCTTTAGACCAAGTATAACATATAGCAATCAAGAACAAAGTCTGCAACAACCTGTTACACAGAGAAACAAGAGAAACCAAACACCCTTTATTGTGACTGATTTGGTACTTTTCAAAGGATTTCAATGATTCAGACCATGAGCATAATTTCAAACCTGCTATTATCACTAAATAGGACTAAATTAACTTTAAACAACAACAATAACAACATAAGACAGTGATATACCAAAATTGATACAAATGCTTACAAATTGGTTTCCAATGTAAAACTGAGAACCAGAGCCTAAAAACACATCCTAAAGCTTCCCATGAAGCACTAATCCCAAGACCATCCACTATTTATCCTGCTCCACCTATTCTTGAACATCAATCCGTGATTTTGAATTTCACCGAATTTTTTAGTATTTTGGTAATTTTCGCTTTTACTTCTAAACTATATTTTAAAGTCTCTAAAAGCTTCAATAAGCTTTCTTAGAGCTTATATGACTTACTCGGTCCAAAGTAACAACTTCTAACAACGATTCAACATATTGATATTTCTTTGAAAATTTGAAAATTTGAAACCGAGATTAGAACTTAAATATCGAAATTAATTATTGAAAAGTTTCAACATACACCGAGAATGCTTAATTAAGTACTTGAGAGCTTAAAAATACACTGGATAAAGAAAATTAACTAAAACGACATAAAAATTGAAAATTACACTAGATACTTTTCTTCATTGCTTTCCCTTGATATTTATTGACTTGAAATATCTTCTTGTCGACCTCTGAAGTTATCCCACCAAATCCTGACCATTGAAATCATCCAGATAATCAGATTTGCCATTTGTCACTTTTGGCGCCATTTTTTCAAAGGTTTGGTTTTCTGCATTAATTGGAGTTGGATTTGTGTGGAGGTGGAAGGAAGGTACTCAGTGGTGTTAATGAGGTGTAAGGTAAAACCGAAGGTTAAAACCATTGGTTTTGGCTATCTTGCTTTGGGAGGCGATGAACAGACCAGCGGTATTATTTGATTTTAAACTTTGGACCGGGTCAAGTGTTTGGGCTTGGATTGGGCTTAGAGTAATAATAGGTCCGGATGGTTTAGTGTTAACAAACAAGGACTACTTTTGCAATTTAGCCAAAGTTAAAGGGCTGAACTTGAACATTTTCCCAAGCTCTCATAAGGACTAAAACGCCAAGTATTAATAGTACAAGGACCTTTGTTGATAATTTCCATATTTTAAAACCCGTGGACCAAAATTGTCAATTTAGAAACTATAAGGACCAATCTTGTAATTTTCTCCAAAGTTTTATCATAAGGACCATTTTGCCATTTATTAATAGTACAAGGTTAAAGTTGATAATTTTCACTTTTAAATTAACCAAGGACTATTTTTGACAATTTTCAAAGTTAAAGGACTAAAGTTGTCATTTGTGATTTTTAAACCTTAAAGGGTTTGTTTTGACAACTTTTGAATCTCATGGACCTAAAATGATATTTTGCAAGTTTTTGAATTACTGTGGGGTGATTTTGACAACTTTTATAACTTGGGGACTAAAGCGCCAATTATGCAAACTTGATACATTTTCATCGATTTTGATGTTTTGCATTTAAAACATATAAAACACTTGTTTGTGATATTTTATCATTTTGAAGCATTTACGAGTGTTTTCGGATGTTTTTGGCATTTTAACGATACAAAATGATGAGTATTTAGACACTCATCAATCCCCCACACTAAGATATTGCTAGTCCTAGCAATGATTTGAGAAACCTTGATGGATTTTATCTCTTTACCAAAAGCCATTACTTCGGAGTAGCCAAATGTTTCGGTTCAAGTAAGAACCTTGGTACATGATAACTAAAATGATTTTGAGCAAATCATAAGTCAGAACGGATTTGATTAGTCTTTACCGAAGCCGCACTTTCCGGACTAGCCAACTCTTAGATAAATTATCGGATTATCTTTGGTGAGCCGATTACCAATTATGGATTTTCAAGCGCCTTTACCACAAGCCATAAACTTGCGGGCTAGCCAACTTTTCACTTTTTAGGATATGGTGAGTTGAACACCATACAATTTTAGGCAAATGCAAGCCATAAACGGATTTGAGATATCTTTACCAAGAGCCGTTTGCTCTGGATTAGCCAATCCTTATGTGGGTTAGACATGGCGGATGATTACCATTTCTTGAGTAAGTGAAAACACTTACTCCAAAAAAAAAAAATGGCCAAAACGGGGATTGGGTGGATAATACATGATAAAATTCGTGAGAATTCCCCCCACTTAGAAATGAATATTGCCCTCAATATTCAAAGTAACGGCGGTTATGCGAAACAAAGAACGTAAAGGAAATACTACGCCATTATTTAAATGTTTTTTTTTTTTTTTTTTTATAGAGATATATATATATATATAACATGTGGGCATCACCCCACACTTAGGTGGTAGAAAGGGTAAGAAGTCGAAATATGGGTGAAAACCCATATGGTGTGTGCTATCTTGTTTTTGATTTCAGTCGCTAGCTTGACTCGATCCCCGCATTCATTGGTTCATGGGGAATGTTTGTAGATCGGGACAACCACTGGGGAATGTCCTCTCCAAAGTAATGCTTTAATCGATGACCATTTACTTTAAAATTGGGACCATCAGGTTGAGATAACTCAACGGTACCATAAGGATAAACCTTAGCAATAGTAAATGGACCAGACCAGCGGGACTTAAGCTTTCCCGAGAAAATCTTCAATCTAGAATTGAAAAGAAGGACTCGATCACCAATGTTGAAAACGCGGTTCTTGATTTTAGAGTCATGAATCTTCTTTGTCTTTTGCTTGTAGATCAAAGAGTTCTCGTAAGCTTGATCACGAAGTTCATTTAGTTCATTCATTTGAACTTTTCGTGATCACCACCGTCTGTATATCGAAGTTTGCATGTTTTAAGGCCCAAGAAGCCTTGTGCTCTAGTTCAATCGGAAGATGACATGCTTTTCCGTATACTAGCTTGTATGGAGTACACCCAATTGGTGTTTTGTAAGTACGAAAAGCCCAGAGTGCGTCATCCGCTTTATCCGACCGGGATGCACGATTTTCACCCTCGTCCTTTCAAGTATTCTTTTAATACCACGGTTTGAAACTTCCACCGCCCACTTGTTTGGGGTGGTATGCGATGATAGGCGGTGGTAACACCATACTTTTGCATGACTCTTTCAAATTGGTCATTACAAAATGTGTACCACGATCACCGATTATTGCACGAGGAGTTCCAAACCGCAAAGAGAGCTTTCAAAATTTCACAACTACTCGGGCATCATTTGTGGGTAAGGCTTTTGCTTCAACCCATTTTGACAAATAGTCATCACCACGAGTATGTACTTATTACCACGAGAAGATGGAAATGGCCCCATAAAATCTATGCCCCAGATGTCAAATATCTCACAAACTTGAATGGCATTTTGTGGCATTTCATTCCTTTGAGATATGTTACCATGATTGACGACAAGCGTCACAAGTTTTGACGAAATCATGGGCATCTTTATAGATTGTGGGCCAATAGAACCCGAATCAAATACCTTTTAGCGGTGTAGTTTGGACTATGATGGCCCCGTGGGTCCAAGATGGCAAGCTTTGAGAATGTCAAGAGCTTCTTGTCCATAAACACACCGTCGGATGACTTGATCCGCATGCATTTTGAATAAGAAAGGGTCGTCCCGAAATAGTGTTTAACATCCTTGAAGAATTTATTCTTCACTGGGTTGTCATCCTTTCACGATGAAGTTACCCGCATGGTAATTTGCAAAGTCACAAACCATGGGGTAGAAGAGTTTCCACGAAAAGAAACCGCATTGAGTGTCTCGAGAGGAAATGTTTCATTTATATCCTTTTCTCGAAGACATCTTGGTGAGGGTTTTCTAATCGACGAGATGATCTGCACCAAGTTCTCGGCTCCTTTTTATCACGTATGATAATATCAAATTCTTGGAGAAGGAGAACCCAACGGAGCAATCTCGCTTTGCATCTTGTTTTGCAAAGAGATATTTAAGAGCCGAATGATCCGTATACACTACGCATTTGGTCAAGATTAAATACGGCGAAACTTCTCAAATGCATACACCACGCCTAATAACTCTTTTACGTGGTGGTGTAATGAGTCCGAGCTTGATCATAGTCTTACTTGCGTAGTGAATAGTTGAAAATGCTTGTTTCTTCGTTGCCCTAAGACCGCTACCGATAGCAAAATCACTTGCATCGCGCATTAGCTCAAAAGGTAAATCGATCGGAGCAACGAGAATGGGTGCTTGATGAAGCTTTTTCTTCAATGTTTCAAAAGCTACGATGCACTCGGTGAAAAGATAAAAGGAGCATCCTTTTCAAGAAGATGGGTCATAGGCAGGCGATTTTGGAAAAATCTTGAATGAATCTCGATAGAAACCGGCATGACCCAAAACTCCTAATACCCTTGCGGTGGTAGGATGAGGTAATTTAGCAATAACATCGACTTTTGCTCTATCTACCTCAATCCGTTCTTTGAAATTTTATGGCCAAGGACAATGCCTTCTTTGACCATAAAGTGGCTTTTCTCCCGTTCGAGATAAAGATTTGTGTCTTCACACCTTTGAAGCATTTTATCCAAATGGGAGAGACATGATTGAAAAGAATCCCCAATGACCGAGAAGTCATCCATAAACACCTCCATTGTTTCCCGATCATGTCGTGGAATATGGCCATCATACATCGTTGGAGCGTGCCAGAGCATTACATAAGCCAAAAGGCATACGTCTATAGGCAAAAGTTCCGTATGGGCGGTGAATGTGGTTTTATCTTGATCCTTTGGATCAATGGGAATCTGAAAGTACCCCGAGAAACCATCAAGGAAGCAGAGTATTCATTCCCGCTAATCTCTCAAGCATTTGGTCCATAAAGGGTAGAGGAAAATGGTCTTTACGGTGGCGTCATTCAACTTACGATAGTCGATGCAAACACGCCATCCGTAACCAATCGAGTTGGAATTAACTCGTTATCTTCATTTGTGATATGATTATGCCACCCTTTTTCGAACACAATGAATTGGGCTAACCAAGGACTGCTCGAGATCGGGTAAATCAATCCGCATCAAGAAGTTTGATAACCTCTTGTTTGATAACATCATGGATTTTGGATTTACTCTTCTCGATGTTGAACTGGCGGCTTGAAGTCATCCTCCATCAAGATTTTATGTGTACAAAATTCGTGGTTTATACCTCGATGTCGGAGAGTTTCCAAGCAATTGCTTGCTTGTGTGACTTCAAGATTTTAATGAGAGCAGCTTTTTCATCTTTACTCAAATCTTTAGCAATAATGACTGGTAATTTATCATCACCTTCAAGAAATGCATACTCGAGATGAGGTGGTAAGTCTTTAAGCTCAACCTTAGGAAATTCTTCAGTTTTCTCAACTGACTTGACTTCCTTGTTATGAAGTTTGATGGAAGGGAGAGGATGAGAAATGTCATGATTTAACAACTTCTCAAGAAGAAAATCTCCCTCCATATTAATCTCATCAGGAATTGAATCACTAGAGTGAGGGGTTGATGATGGATCATCATTAAGCAACTTCTCAATGAGAAGTATGTCTCCCTCAATGTCAATTGGAGCGTGATCAATTTCCCATGGAACAGAATCACTGGATAAGTAAGCTTCAATCTCTTCTAAGATGAAGTCACTTTCCTCAAATGGGGTAAGAGAAGGAGTAGAATTGGCGATGATGGGTTGAGATGAATGAGTGAGATTATCACTCAAGAATTATGATCATAACCAAGAATTTCTTGAGAGTACTCTTCGAAGCAACATCAATGATATCTATTCGGTTGACCGATTCGAATCATAATTTGCGGAGTACCTCAAGTTTGATCAAGGTTAAAAGTGCGACTTCATTTCCAACACGCAATGTGATTTCTTGCTCAAATACATCTATGAGAGCACGCCCGTCCTCGTGAATCCTCGACCAACAATGAGAGGAACCCGATGATCGGCATCAAAATCAACAACCACGAAGTCACCGAAAATGGAACTTTCCTACTTTCACAATACGTCCTCGGCAATGCCAAGAGGACGGATATTGTACGATCCGCAAGCTCGAGAGTCATGCATGTAGGAGTAAGTTCCGAAGAGAAAGTTTCTTCCAAACCGAATAAGGCATCGTGTTAATGCTTGCACCAAGATCGGCCAAGGCAAAGCATTCAACCATTCCCGGAATACACAAGGTAAGAGAAATTTCCGGGATCTCCAAGCTTTTCGAAGCTTCTTGAGAATAACCGCAGAGCGAGTTCTCGTTAAGAGGAGTCTTTGCCATTTCAAACAGCTTTTCCTTATTGCTTAACATGTGTTTGAGTCGATGCAAACTTGGGCATCGGCATGATAGCATCCGCAAGCTTATGTCAAAATGTAACTCTTGGAAAATTTGGAAAAATTTATCCATTTGATGACTAGCTTTCTCATGAGCTTTTGCTCATTCAAACGTGATGGATATGGAATAGAAGATTTGGATTTGATATTTTCAACGGAGCTACTGGTGGTTCAAAACAACTCTGGATTAGACTTGGGTTTCGGACAACTTGAGGATGGACTACAGAAGGTGGGACTTGTCGGTATTACTTGGACTTGAATAATGCACCTTGTCCGTTGTCTCCTTGGTAACTTGACTCATTGCCACGGAGGAGGGGCATTGGAGTCGAGGTCCATTGTGAGTCGAGGTTCACTTTCCACTACCTTTGGAAGAGAAGAAGAAGAGGTAGTAGGAATAGCGGGTCCATTGTATGAAACACCACTTACGGTCGTGATCGCTTTAGCATCGCCCCTCGGGTTAGCGATCGTGTTGCTCGGTAAAGCACCGAGCTCGAGGGTCGATCATTTAAAGACTTCTTGAGATCGTGATCCGACCGACCAACAACTGTTCATTTCATCTTGGGATTTCATAAGCGCTTCAAGAACTCATCGATGATGGTCTGGAGGAGTAATGATGGAGGTGGATTAGGAGGAAATTTTGAGGTCGAATGTTTTGATTATGACCTTGTTGTTGAAAATTCCTTGATTAGGATTCACATTCCCATGAAATTGATTCCACGATTGAAATTGTTTTGATGAAGGTTCCCTTGTTGTTGGAAACCTTGATTGGGTCCAGGATAGAAATTACCTTGGTTTTGATAACCTTGGTTCATTCTAGGTTGATTCGATTCGGTTAGGATTTCGGTTAAACCGGTGGTGCTCGATAAGTATTAGCACGGTAACTTGGTTCATTCGAGGACGGTATTGATTACCTCCTTGATTTGAAGTACCGGCTATAGCATTTGCTTCAAACGGACTACCATCGGTGGCGATCTGATTGTAGTATGCATGACGACCACCACAAGTGACACAAACTTCAACTTTCTTCACTTCACCATGTGATGGTGTTTGAGTGAATGTGACTTTCTTACGGTTAGCAAGAACCAAAGCCCTGAAACGACATCGGTGAGTTTATCAATCTTAGCATTAGTGCTAGATGTACTCATATGAGATGAAGTAGAAGGTCCACGATTAGGCGATTTTGATATGTCTTAGTGCGGAAAGAATGGACACGGGACTTGTTTTCGATGATTTGTAAAGCTTCTTTGGTGGTTTTGCTAAGGAAATTACCTCCGCGGAGGCATTCGGAGAGTCTTGGTCGGTTGGTCTCGCACCATTGTAGAAAGTATCCATTTGCATTAACTCGGTAAAACCATGATGTGGACACATGAGCAATTCTTTGTAACGATCCCATGCCTCCCGAATGATTCATCAAATCTCGAGAAAATTTCATTATCTCATTCTTAAGACTTGTGGTTCGGGATGGAGGATAGAACTCGTTAACAAACTTGGTAACTAGATCTTCCCATGTCTCTATAGAACGAGGGGTTGTTTCTTCGAGCCAATTCCGGCTTGTCCTAGAGAAAATGGGAGCGAAGAAGCTTGATAGCCGGATGGGACATTCTTGTACTTGATGGTAGATCCAATCTTGTTAAACCATCGAATGTGTGCATGAGGATCATCCCGCTCAAAACCATAGAATTGGCTTTGGGTTACTAGATTAAGCAACCCGTCTTGAGCTCGAAGGTATCACCACAATGGCCGGGACAACGATGGCATCTCCGTAACCCTCGATGGGTGCTTGGAGAAGCTCATTCATAGGTTTGTCTTCGCCATTTTGACGGTGGTGGTGGTGGTAGACGTTCCTCGATCACGGTGAAGGAGTGAACGTCCTCACGTCTGCGAGGAATGTTTCAAGTTCGGAAAGTGGACTTGTAGAATCTGGAAGAGCAGTCTTGCATGCACTAAGTATAAAAATCAATTTTTTCAAAACAAATGAGGCAAAACACAAGTGAACTTAACCAATAATCACAAATGAAATGGCTTCTTTGAAAAAGGTACACCAAATCACAAGTGACACAAAGGCAAGTTTTAAATCGATGTTCGGGAACTTATTAATGGTCGCACCCCAGTTAGGTAGTCTGTTCGCCTTGATTTATGTGGTTGATTTTTATGTATATTTTAAGTACCACCGAAAAGACGTAGGTAAGATTTGTCTTGATGGGGTTTAAAAACTTTTGGAAAATATTTTGGTATCGTCTGCTTAACTAAATCGTATCTCTTTAAGAATCACCTTAAAAGAAACACAAGATGTAAAACGTTACGATTGTTTTGTTGTTTTATATTGTTTTGGGTTTTAACACTTTAGGAAAAGCGTTAATGAACTTTTTGATTTATATAAACTTTCTGAAAACTTTTTACAAACCGTGGTATATGTGCAAGTACGGTCCGAAAATGCTAGAAACACGCTTCTGACCTCCCCGTGGCGCTTAAAATTTGATTCGTCTAAACCGTCAAGTCTAATAGACTTAAACCGCTTAAACACAAATGCAATTTAAGATCGAGGAATATAGGGAATTCACGGTCGTTAAGTCCCACGGAGGATGAATTGGTGTTAAAACACTTAATCGGATGGTAGAATGATCACTAAGGATAGCAATCGATAAGGTTTTGGATGGAAAATTATCTTGAAAGAAAAGATTAACAAATAATGACTTAAATGCAAATTAAAAAATTCAAAAGTTAAAATCTATTAAATAAACGCTATCACTATTTTTAAAGGCGATGAACGTTTAAAACCTAAAACTTAAAACTTACGTTTAAAATAAAATTACGTCTACGCACAAAATAAAAAGTGAGTTTTGAGAAATAAAAGACCTATAAATATGAAAATGATGTTTTACAATCCTAATAATAAAATAAAATTATTAGAAAAGAAAATTATTTTTACAACTATTTATTTATTTATTATTAATTAAAATCTATTTATTAAGTATTTAAATTGTGCTAAAATACAAGAAAATACAAAATTAACCTAGAAAAATGAAATTATAACTTGGAAAAATCTAAAATATGATAAAACTAATTTTAAAACTAAAATATATTTTTAGACTTATTATATATTTATTATTAATTTAAAACTATTTAAAACTAATAAAATGCTAAAAAATACTTTTTAAACTAAGAAAATTATGGAAAATACTTTTACTACTTTTATATTTATCTTAACCTAAGAAAATTGAAAATCATTTTTTGGACTTTTATAATTTATTTGTATTAAAAGCTATTTAAAATACCTAAAGCTGCTTTTTAATTAAGAAAAATAGCAACAGTTATGAAAAATTATGAAAATTTCAGGAAAAGTCTATTTTAATATCCTGAATCTATGAAAATAGAAAACATGAGCTTGTTTGGAGAAATTAGCAAGCTAGTGGTGATTGCTTATAAATAAGCACTGAAAAAGCCAATTAACAACCAAAAGCTACCAAACCTACGAAGCTATATTAAGCTAAAGAACTTAAATGGAACAAGTTTTAACAAGCTTAAACCTCTGAAATAACAATTATCACAG
The DNA here is from genome assembly GCA_022545495.1 of Chrysanthemum lavandulifolium. Lineage (NCBI taxonomy): Eukaryota > Viridiplantae > Streptophyta > Magnoliopsida > Asterales > Asteraceae > Chrysanthemum > Chrysanthemum lavandulifolium. The sequence continues at coordinate 206,694,160 of CM040243.1, read as the reverse complement.
ATTTGAGGTTTGAGTTTAATAAGCAAACAGATTTTTGTATACTACTTTAAGCTATTGCACGATCACCAAATAAGCTAAAATGAAAAGTAGAAATTGGAACTTGTTTAAGACCTGGTTGAGAGTGTATAAACCAAAACTCGACAATGATAAGCTTTTATGAGCTTGTGAGAAGCTTTTTCAAAACCTGTCAATTCACTGAGTAAAACTCAGTGAATGCTGAGTAATATGGGACAAAAAGATAAGCACTTGCAGGCTTATCAAATAAGCTGCAATTGGAATTTTAACACTTGGAACTTGAAAAGGACCAGGTTGGCTATCTTAAGACCAAAAATCAGAGGTTATGGACAAGTAATAAGCTCTGTATAAGCTTATGATTGAGCTATAAAAACTGGTGCACAGGGCATATTTGCAAGCAGTGTGAAAAATAAGCTAAACAAAAAGCTATCAAATAAGCTATAATTGGAAAATAAGAACTTGTAACCTTGAGACAGCTTGGTTGGCTTCTCAAAACCAAAACACAGGATAATGATTACTAATAAGCTCTCAAGAGCTTATGAACTTCTACCAAATCTGTGCACGTGATGATTTTGACTTTTTATGACACACTCAGTTTGACTTTTATGAGATTGTAACTAATTCCATGGACTGATTGTGATATATTAGACTAGAATAATATGAGATTAAGTTAGCTTACCATATTTTAAGTACTTATGATGAGATTTACCCTTTAAACTTTTAACAGTGATGAAATGGTGTAAGATCAAAGAGAATTTTGACTATTAGACAAACAAGGACTAATTTTTCTTGATGAACTGAGTTCTTTAGACCAAGTATAACATATAGCAATCAAGAACAAAGTCTGCAACAACCTGTTACACAGAGAAACAAGAGAAACCAAACACCCTTTATTGTGACTGATTTGGTACTTTTCAAAGGATTTCAATGATTCAGACCATGAGCATAATTTCAAACCTGCTATTATCACTAAATAGGACTAAATTAACTTTAAACAACAACAATAACAACATAAGACAGTGATATACCAAAATTGATACAAATGCTTACAAATTGGTTTCCAATGTAAAACTGAGAACCAGAGCCTAAAAACACATCCTAAAGCTTCCCATGAAGCACTAATCCCAAGACCATCCACTATTTATCCTGCTCCAGCCTTCTTGAACATCAATCCTGTGATTTTTGAATTTCACTGAATTTTTTTAGTATTTTGGTAATTTTACGCTTTTACTTAAACTATATTTTAAAGTCTCTAAAAGCTTCAATAAGCTTTCTTAGGAGCTTATATGACTTACTCAGTCCAAAGTAACAACTTCTAACAACAGTTCAACATATTGATATTTCTTTGAAAATTTGAAAATTTGAAAACTGAGATTAGAACTTAAATACTGAAATTAATTATTGAAAAAGTTTCAACATACACTGAGAATGCTTAATTAAGTACTTGAGAGCTTAAAAATACACTGGATAAAGAAAATTAACTAAAACGACATAAAAATTGAAAATTACACTAGATACTTTTCTTCATTGCTTTCCCTTGATATTTATTGACTTGAAATATCTTCTTGTCGACCTCTGAAGTTATCCCACCAAATCCTGACCATTGAAATCATCCAGATAATCAGATTTGCCATTTGTCACTTTTGGCGCCATTTTTTCAAAGGTTTGGTTTTCTGCATTAATTGGAGTTGGATTTGTGTGGAGGTGGAAGGGGAAGGTACTCAAGTGGTGTTAATGAGGTGTAAAGGTAAAAACCAGTGGTTAAAACCACTGGTTTTGGCTAATACTGCTTTGGGAGAGACGATGAACAGTACCCGCGGTATTATTTGATTTTAAACTTTGGACCGGGTCAAGTGTTTGGGCTTGGATTGGGCTTAGAGTAATAATAGGGTCCGGATGGTTTAGTGTTAACAAACAAGGACTACTTTTGCAATTTAGCCAAAGTTAAAGGGCTGAACTTGAACATTTTCCCAAGCTCTCATAAGGACTAAAACTGCCAAGTATTAATAGTACAAGGACCTTTGTTGATAATTTCCATATTTTAAAACCCAGGGACCAAAATTGTCAATTTAGAAACTATAAGGACCAATCTTGTAATTTTCTCCAAAGTTTTATCATAAGGACCATTTTTGCCATTTATTAATAGTACAAGGTTAAAAGTTGATAATTTTCACTTTTTAAATTAACCAAGGACTATTTTTGACAATTTTCAAAGTTAAAGGACTAAAGTTGTCATTTTGTGATTTTTAAACCTTAAAGGGTTTGTTTTGACAACTTTTGAATCTCATGGACCTAAAATGATATTTTGCAAGTTTTTGAATTACCAGGGACTGATTTTGACAACTTTTATAACTTGGGGACTAAAGCGCCAATTATGCAAACTTGATACATTTTCATCGATTTTGATGTTTTGCATTTAAAACATATAAAACACTTGTTTGTGATATTTTTATCATTTTGAAGCATTTCGAGTGTTTTCGGATGTTTTGGCATTTTAACAAGACAAAATGATGAGTATTTGACACTCATCAAGGACCAAACATGAATCTTAAATGCACTAACGCAAAAATCTGGTCACACTATTGATAGATGCTATGATCTTGTTGGTTATCCGATGGATATGGCAAAAGGAACTTTAATACTAAACTGCCGCCAGAAACATTGTTTCCACCAAGTTAATTATGTCACCGATAAAATTGCTAGCAACTCTCATGTCTCTTTGTCTAAAAGCAGATCTCCGGACTTATGAGTCTTCTTAATGAGTCTTTCTTTAATGGCGTTATCAAGTTTAACCTAAACTTCAACAAATTTTTAACAACAACACAAAACCTTATCCGGAAACATCGCCTTTGGTTGGATTGTTGACTCGGTGCAAATCAAGACATGATATTTCGCCAATCTTTTAATTAATGTTGTTGACATTTCAAATCTTGGTCTAATGTTGGACATCCCAATGGTACTCGGGCCTTAATTACTAAAATTGGTGATTTAAAGGTCAATAATGACCTAACTCTTTTGATGTTCGGTTGTTCCCGAGTACAATGTCGGTCATTGTCTGTTCATAAGATTGCTAGAGACAATAAAATGTTTGTTGGGTTTAATGATTCTAATTGCTATATACAGGATTTACATAAAAGGATTGTGGGGATTGGTAAACAATGCAATGGGCTATATATGTTTAATATTGATTCCACATGTAAGATTGCTTCTAATAACTGTATTTCTGTTTGTCATGTCTCTAGAAATCTCTGGCATCAAAGACTTGGTCATCCCTCTGATCAAGTCCTACATATTCTTAAATCCACTCTTAAACTTGATAATTCATCTGAATCTGACCATCTTTGTGATACTTGCAATAAAGCCAAACAAACCAGGGAACCATTCCCTACAAGTGAACATATATCTACTAAAATTGGTCAACTTGTTCATCTTGATGTATGGGGACCTTACAAGGTCACTAGCGAGAGAAGGATACAAATATTTTTAACCATTGTTGATGATTATTCTAGGGTCATGCGGGTGTATATGCTTAAAGGGAAGGATGATGTTTATGTTTCCATTGTTAATTTCACTCATATGCTATCTAATCAATTTGAACACAATGTTAAGATATTCGAAGTGATAATGGGATGTAATTTGTCAATAACAAGCTTCAACTCTTCTTTCATGAAAAGGAATTTTACATCAAACCTCTTGTGTCTATACTCCTCAACAAAATAGTATTGCGAGAAAGGAAACATAGGCATCTCCTTAATGTGGCTAGATCCTCATGTTTCGGGGAATTACCTCTATATCTTTGGTCCGAATGTGTTCTAAGTGTTGTTTATATCATAAACAAAGTTACCATCTTCGTGTTGTCGGCAAGTCTCCTTCTTCCGAGTATATGGGCATGACCCTTCACTCTCTTCTTAGAGTCTTTGGTCGCTTATGCTATGCCACCATTCTCAACAATTCGATAAACTTGGTAGTAGATCCGAAAAAGTGTTTTTATTGGGTATTCAAATGAAAAAAGGTTATAAACTTTAAGCTTAGAAACAAAAATATCTTTTACTCCGGAGATGTCAAATTTATGAAACTGTTTTTCCTTCAAAATGAAAAATCGTGTCAAAACCTTTTGTTGAAACTTATGTGCCTAAAGATTTAAATCATAAAATTTCTTTGATTCCCATGATGATAGCACAGTTTTGAGTCATCCTACTAGGGATGATGAACCTATTGCAACTTCCATAGATGAAAATACACACTCTGAGGTCACTATATCACATGAATCACATCCTGCTGATTCACCTTCTGATTCTGCTGATACATCTTCTGATTCAACTCAAAATTCTGTTCAAGAAGAAGGCTTGCCAGCCACTACTGCTAGAAGGTCAACTAGAGTTTCTAAGTTGCCCAGTAATCTAAATGACTTTATTGTTGAAGGAAAAGTCAAATATGGTGTTGAAAAGTTGTTAATTACTCTAATCTTAACAAAGATAATTATCGCTTTGCTTCTAGTCTTAATAAAAGTATTGAACCTACATTATGAAGAAGCTATCCTTGATAGTAATTGGGTAGATGCTATGAATTCGAAATTGAAGCCTTAAATGAAAACCATGCTTGGGATATAACCGATCTACCTCCTAATAGAACTCCTATTGGTTACAAATGGATTTTAAAATCAAATATAAAGCTAATGGTGAAGTTGATAGATACAAGGCTAGATTAGTTGTTAAAGGCTACAACCAAAGGGAAGGAATAGACTATGATGAAACATTTTCTCCTGTTGTAAAAATGTCTCTCGTTAGATGTCTTATTGCCTTAGTTGTAAAAACAAATGGCCTCTTTTCAACTTGATGTTAACAATGCTTTCTTGTATGGAGATCTTGATGAGGATATCTATATGACCATTCCCAAAGGGTTCGTAATGAGAACAATAAAATAAAGTTTGTAAACTTGTTAAGTCTCTATATGGTCTAAAACAAGCTCCCGGAAAATGGAATGAAAAACTTGTCGGTGTTTTAAAGGAGAATAACTTTGTCCAACTGTTAATGATCACTCTTTGTTCACCAAACAGAGAATGACAAGTTTATTGCTCTTCTTGTTTATGTGGATGATATTGTTCTTCTTGAAACCGTATTGATGAGATAAACCTATTCAAAGAGTTTCTAAAATCAAATTTTCATATCAAAGACTTGGGAAATCTAAAATACTTTCTTGGCATTGAGGTTTTAAAAGCGGGAATGACATCTGCTCTCCCAAAGAAAATCATCTTGAACTCCTCAAAGAATTTGGTCTTCGGTGCAAGCTCGTGTCCACTCCTATGGAACCCAACTCGTGCTTCCATACATTCCCACCGCCGATGATCCCTACTTGTCAACATCATCGGTTATCGAAGTTACTTGGGAAACTTATCTATCTCACCCATACAAGACGACATCTCATACTCGGTTCATTGTCCGCACAATATATACATTCTCCCTTGAAATCTCATCTCGAATGTGCCCTCAATGTCCCGAGGTATCTAAAAGGAGCTCTGGAAAAGGTCTAAGGTACAATTTTAGCAACTCGAAAATTATCTTGAAGGATATAGTGATGATCGATTGGGCCAAATGCAAGAAAACCGTAAAATCATCACGTGTTATTGTGTTTTCTTTAATGATGTTAATCTCATGGAAAAGTAAAAACAAAACACTCTTTCAAAATCTTCCACGTAGGCAGTATAGATCTATGTCTCATCGCTGTGAAATCATTTGATTCAAAAATCCTAAAGGATCTAAAGTTGACATCAATCTTCCTGTCAATCTATTTTGTGATAACAAATCGCTTTACAACTTTTGTCAACCCTGCTTTTCATGAAAGATCAAAACATTTTGAAATTGATGTTCACTTCATCGGGAAAAAATTGCTAGAGGTGTTATAAATGCTAAAAGATTAGCTCTTCAAACCAAACACGACATACTTACAAAGAACCTCCCTGTCTATCAAGATAAATTTTGTGTGAAAAATTGATATTGTTTGATATGTTTGCCCATCGATTAAGGGGAATGTTGAATTTTGGGGTAATAATCTGTGGCAAACATGTCACTCTATCAATTCCTAATGGCTTTCAAGTTATGTTCTTTGCGTGCTTAGTATGGGGTTAAACGTGGACAAAGCATTTGTGGTTTAAAGTTCCAAGATTATCATTTCACTGGAGCCTTCTCTTCTGTCAAGAGCATTTTATATAGCCGTTAGAGGGTCTTAATGTAACTTAATCCTCTATTTATTAAGTCCCTTATTCTAGGTTACACACACTGAGGTGCGATCTTTTGTATCACTCTCTTCTACTTTCGGATCATTTCACCGATCTTGTCTTGTCTTTACATTTACATGATTATTGTCTCATTGACATTAATCTAATCTTATAACATTTGGATATTATTAATCTGTCGACTATTGCACCAGATCTAAATAAAGTTATATTGTTCACCTTGTGTTGCCTTATACTTTCGTCACAAGAGGTGTAAGAAAACTTCCTTGTCCATATACTTGATGGCGACATATTTAGGCGGGAAACATTTTAGGCGGAACCGCAATATTTCCTTGTGGTACTGTCGTTCGGCTAGAGTGATTCGGCGTGGGCCGTTCGGTAGTAATAATGTTAATTGTTGGTGTGGGCCATCTAGCCATATCGTCAACATGTCCTCCGGTCGGGCCGGTGGTGAGGGTGGGCAAGAAGAAGCGATGGCCAGGCCTCACAAGGCAAAAGGGCCTCATTTTTTGGACACCTATTTATTTACAGCCATGTGAGACGTATAAGATAACAAGATTTATGAATAATTTAGAAGGGCCCACATTTGATTTTGAAACTTCCTTATATATCAGAGTTAATGTATGAATAAAGTAACTCTTTCTATTTCTTTGTTTTTAATTTATACGATATCTTAAGGGTGAAATATTTTGAAATTCAATTACTTCATGTTATTTATATTTCATACAATGCACGTAAAAACACCACTCAACAAACAAACATCAAATGAAAATTTTGTTAGTATCTCACACAAAAATTTGGAGACTTGATTATAATTAAGTTTTTCAAAGAAAAACATCATCAGTTTAATTTTTTATATTAGCAAAGGCCGCATTCCATTATTCATTTTTTCCATGACATGTTGGGATTTGATGATGTTCTTTTAAACAAATATTGGCTATCGATCTATTTCTTATGTTTAAAGGGCACACTTTTAAATTTTGGCACAGGGCCACTAAAATTCACGGAACGGCCCTGCCTCCAGTATTGTAGTATTGGTTGAAGACCGATTGTGCACTACTTAAAGAATGTCTTTACGCCTTTCGGCACTTATCGTTCGGCGTGGGCCGTCCGGCCATATACGTCAACAGCACGTTTAGCCTTTGTTTTGCTTACGTTTATTGTTTAACGATATTTTGACTCTATAAAAAAAAGGCTCGAGACGATGAATAATATTATGTTTATTTAATTATTTTGTAAGGTGAAGGGTGACAAGATTCATGAATAATATTTGCGTTTAGTTCTCAAAACGCTAGGAGATTTCTTAACGTTGTTGATCCTTGAAACTTGCTTCTTATTTGATCAGAGTTATTGCATCTATTCGTCGAATTTAAATTAGATACAATAATTATCGTTCATATTACTACTTTATAAAGAGATAAAATAAACATAAATTTGAGGATAAAAAAAAATCATTTTGTGTTTACAAGCTATATATCATGTATTATTTACAAGCTATATATCGTATATTATTTACTTGAAAGACAACTTTTTTGAACATATATGAGGGGAAATGCCATATAGTATTGAACTAACAGATTCTCTGTGTTACTTCTTTTGTAACATGATTAAGCCATATTGTTGTTCTCCTAGTTACAGATTAGGACCGCGTCTACTTCTAGGCAGTTTATAGATATGTCTGGTTCTACTTCTACGGTAGAGACTTGTGTCCCTCTGGTATGCCAATGCCTGGCCCTGATTGAAACGTCTCTAAACTAAAGAAAATACATTTGTCAACTGGTTCAACTAGCCCTAGGAATGGAGGCTTACAGGCCGGACGAATGCCTGGCCCTGATTGAAACGTCTCTAAACTAAAGAAAAGTATATTTGTCAACTGCCTTGTCACTTAGATTGTTGATACTGAAAGATTTGTCGTGGAAACACTATGATTACCCAAATGCCAGAATTCTCTGTATAATTTGTGTTTTGAATCACTGTAATAACAACCTCAAATACTAGGCCATGTGGCACGTCCATTCTTCTAATAGCCATCTGGATGACAAGCATCTTTTAACCGCTTAGTTAGGTAAGGAATGTTTGTGTCTCGTCATTAGACTCATTGAGTTGTAAATCATATGCAACTTTATTGATCAAAGGTCAGAGGAACAAGGTCATTGTGCATTTGTTCTATATAGGTATAATCAAGCTCAAAAGTTCCTAAATTTAAGCTTTTAGAAAGAAAAAAATAAATCTAAATGGGAGTTATTAGTACCCACAACTTGTACTTGTAAGAATCTAAAAGATAATAACACAGTAACTCGGAATCGAACGGGTTAGGTGCTAGGTTTATTCTACAGTTCTAAAGTGCTTGCTGGTATTGAGTCAGCCAAACAAAAAATAAGAAGTGTGCTTAAAAAGAGTATTAAAAAAATGCAAATCCGGATTCATCTACAAACAAGCTATTGCCAAGTTGCAACAACAAAATTCAATATACAATTATACTCATTTACGGATTAAGTTCTAGTATAGGATGTACTAAGCAAGCAGCATACATAGTTTCACTGTATATACAATTTCCAAAAGGACTTAACCGGGTCTGAATGTTTATCAATATCATTCACAAAAGAATAGAACAGTATGCATATGGTAATGTTTTTGGTGAGAGTGCAAGAAGATTTTAAGACTAACCATTTACTCTTGGCAGATCTGATTGAACACTGGCAGCCTCTTCATCCTTCTGGGACCATAAAGACCCTTGTTCGTGTAAGCATCAAACTCTTCCTCTGATAGGCTAGTACCATTGGCAGTTTTAATGTCGATACCATCATCCAGAGGGGTCCAGTTAGTACTCTTAATGTTCACATTGCTGATGGTAGGCTCATCTAGTTTGGATGGTGAAATGGAGGGTACTGAAGAAGATTTTGATGGGGAAGTTTCATAGTGAAGAAAGCGGCACTTGGAGCCAAATGCACAAGTTCCTGAGAGCCTGTATTTGCATGGGGTCTTCTGCAATTTATCCAAAACAGATAGAGAGTTAGGGCCACAGATTTACAATCATTTCCTGAAAGATTTTACATCCCATGTATGGATATAGTTGAGATTGTTTAGCTTTACCTGAAGCACAGTCTTGTAAGTCACTGGTGATGGGCGTAGCTCCTTATTTCCATGTGCAAACTGAGGCAAATGAAGTGAGGAAGTGAGAGGATATTACAATGTACATTTAAATTGCCTATATGCAACGAAAAGTCACAGTAAAGCCAAAAAAGAATTAAAGAGAAGTTTGACACTTTCACTCAAAGTTCATTAAAGGTGATCACTTTTATCTTAAGAGTTGTATATAATACACAGGTGTTTCATGGGTTATTTTAAAATTTTAAGTCAGACATGGACAAGATAACAAATAAGAGAAAAAGGATCTGGAAAGCAACATTTGGTTTTAAAGGCTCTGTTTCAGATAGCTACTATAAGTGTCAGTTTGTCTACAAGAATTAAGAATTGCACCGACTGAATGTAGTACAGCTAACAGAATTGTACTGTCATCGCATATACCTGAAGCACAGTCTATAATTACTTAAAAAAGTATCTCGTATAAAACTCTTGTTTAGTGATATCTGCATGTTAATTCGTATGGTTCAGATGATACCGATATAGCATAATGAACTAATGATCATGGATTACTAAGGCAATATCAGGTATGATGTAGTTCGGCAGACTATAATTACTTAAAACAATATATGGAGGGATTGGAGATGCTAAGTTTAACTATTCAGCTCTGCTCATCCTAATTACATATTCTTTCTCCTGTAATGAAAAATTTAGAATCAAAATGCTTCAGGATGAATACGTAATAGCAAAGTTTGGATGGTAAAGTATATAGACATCATGCATTTTTAGGATGCGGATAAACTAATGATCCTACTTGAATGCTTACTCTGTATACTACTGCAAATTAACCCATCAAATAGTTCATTTCTGGAACATGAGAGTGGCACAATATTATTTTCATACCAAAAACTGAGGGATTTGTTACTCCGTGCTACTCATCAGTATTATTATCATTTAGTAATTCCAGGGAAAAGATAAAGAAAAAACCTGGCATTTCGCTCCATAGCGGCAGAAGCCAGATTTCTCCAAGTAAGAAAGACAAAGCTCCGTCTTAAAGTTCTTACTACCAGAAGATGATGAGCCACCAGAAGACGATGACCCACTATAGGATGATAAGCCACCAGAGAATGATGAGGCACCAGAGTATGATGAGCCACCAGAGGACGATGACCCACTATAGGATGATAAGCCACCAGAGAGTGATGAGGAAGCAGAGTATGATGAGCCACCAAAGGATGATGATCCGCTATAGGATGATAAGCCACCAGAGAGTGATGAGGAAGCGGAGTATGATGAGCCACCAGAGAATGATGAACCGCCAGAATCTTTCAAAGACGACGACAAAGACCTATTCCTAACAACTGATTGATTCTTCACAAGAACACCATCCATCACCAGCACATCATCATCCTCCCCCTTCACTGGAGTACGGAAAACTACAGGTGACCTTGACTCACATGGCAGGAGCTCCATTCTTGATGAGCCTACACTGCTCCGATTACCACTGCTGCGGTGATACTTGTATTCAGCTAAAGCACGATAATCTCCAGGCGACAAAGGCGGCGAAAAGAGTCCTAGCAGATTGGATATATCTGAGGAATGGGAACTCACATTCTCTGAACCACTACTACTGTGCCCATCAGGTGATGCATACGGATCCACCACAGGTACTTTCTGATTGTAGTAAGAATTTGGTGATGGAAAGTTGGTAATTGGTGACAGGGCGCTGCGTTTATGAACATTTGAGTTGCTAATACCATAGAAACCATCCATCTGTATCTAATTTCAACAATCAAAAACGCATTGTGTCAAAAAAAAATTGACAGCAAACACGACTTACTAACAATTTCATGTATAAAATACACATGCTCTGATCACACACACAGAAAATGAAACTATAATTTGTCACAACTTTTAGCCGAAAATTTTGTTCCTCAACATGTAAATCAATTTTAACTCTTGACAACAAAACTATCAAACTTCTAAACATCTGCAAGTCTGCAACTATATGATCGACAACTTCTAGAACACAGTCGATTTCCAGATACTATCATAATATAAAGCGTAAAACACGAAAACATCATAAAATTTAGATACTGAATGCATTACCTATATGATGATGCTACCCCTAATATTGATCATAATCATCGAAGTCAATAGATTCAACTTATTAACAACAAACTATCTAATCAATACAACATCATAAAGAAGTGAACACTCAAACTCCTGTGTAAATTCAAACTGTCTGCAACAACATGATGAGATACTTTCTTAGTGATGATGCTTTGATGAAACTATCCGTAATCATGTAAATCAATAATTTATATTTCATAACAACCAAAACTATCATAAACTCGCCTAAACTCAAACATCCACCAAACTTCACTTACGCAATGAGAACATACTAGAACACGTTGGATATCTACATTTTATCATGAAATTATACCTAAATCGCAATAATAACATAATATAACAGAACTATAACTTTTCGAATTCGATCACCTGTCTAGTGATACTTCAATGAAACTATACGTGATCACACAAATCAGTAATCAGCTCATAATCATGTAAATCAACAGCATTTACTTCTTAACAACGAATTATCAACACACAATATAATCACCATAAACTGAACGTATAATCTTCCGCATAACTTCAAACTTCGAATGATTCACACTTGCACTATCACAAAATACTAAAACACAATTAATTTCTACATTTTAAACCTAAAATATGATAATATCACAATATAACTGAATCAAAAACTTTCAAATTCGATAACCTGTCAAACCTTGCTTCTATGAAACTGTTCCTAATCATGCAGCTCAGTAATAAGTTCGTAATCATATAAATCACTATGTTTAACTTGATAACAAGAATAGTCACATATCAATATAAAATCCTGATAAACAGAACGTGTAGTCTCCCACCTATATTCAAACATCAAAAAAATATAAACACGACCATAATGTACGTTCTACTATAAACATGAACCTAAAATGCGGTAATAAATAGTAATAAACTACTCTATCCTAGTCATATGCTTTGATGAAACTGTTCGTAATCACCTAAATCAATAATTTTTAGGCCTTATCAACAAGACGATACATACACAGAGTAAACAGGACGTATAATCTCCAGCCTAAATTTAAATTTCCAACAATTCGCAGTTACGCTATCAGTTAATTCTAAAAGTCTAAAAGACGATCAATATCTACATTTTATCATAAACATAAACCTAAAACGCGATAAAATCATATAATTAATGGAACAATAAATTTGTGTATTCAGTTACCTGTATAACGATGCTTAGATGATACTATACGTAGTCGCATAGATCAATATCCCGCCTAAATTCAAATTTCGAACAATTCTCACTTACACTACTACAAACTACTAAAACACGATCAATATCTACGTACTATCGTAAAAGTAAACGTAAAACGCTAAAATAACTGAAAATCAACAGAATGTTAAATTTGCGCTCAAACTCAAACTCCGAGCGATTCGCACTTATGCGATCAGTTAACAGCAAAACACGTTCAATATTATCGCAAACCTAGACCTAAAATGCGATTAGATCACAAAATCAACAGAACGTTATATTCGTGCCTAAATTCAAAATCAGACGCTTAGCATTTAGCTATCACAAACTACTAAAAAACGTAAAATTAACAGAAATAAGCAGATATCGGAATCGTTACCTGTGAAATTTGACTAGATGATGATTTTGATGAATGATTTACAGCTCAGAGATGATGAAGATGAATTGGCGCCTAAATTCAAAATTCGAAGGCGCTATCACAAAACAGTAAAACGCGGTCAATATCTAAGTTTTATCGTAAACGAAAGCGTAAAACGCGATAAAAACCGTAAAATTGACGAAATTACGAAGAAATTGAATTCGAATCACCGGTGTAAATTTGATGAAAGTTGTACGGATGAGTGATGATGAGATGATGATGATGATTAATGTAATGTGAGTGATGTTAGGTGAGTTCAATCGCCATTGATGAATGAAGATGAGTGTTTGGGGAAGATGATGGGGAGTGGAGTGAAGTGAAGTGACGTGGCGGAAGGTATTTATAGGGGTGAAGAGGAAAAGCAGAACTGAGGTTGTTCGACTAAAAGGGTGGGAAAAGTCAAAGTGGAGGGAAGTTATGTTTATGACTTTTAAGTATTTGTGTTTTTTAATAATTTTTTATTTAAAATATATTTAGTTGTTTCATAAATTATCATATTATCTTTACTTAAAATTGTTACTCCGTATTATATATTTTACAAAAATAGTAACTAATTAGTTAATTTTAAAATGTCCATTCTATATAGAGAAGATGGGACCGCAAAAAGCGACGTCCACAAAAAATACACTTTTCAAATAAAATAAAAAGTAGAGTTAAAAAAACTTAAATTACTTAAATTACCAACGAACTTTCTAAAATTTCCAAATACGAGTAATTTACTTTCTTAAATACCGGTATCACCAAACAAACTTGTTGATACGTAAATACCACCAAGATATGATTTTCCACTTCATCTTTTTATCCGCGGTTTTTTTTTTTTTTTTTTTTCGGCTAGTTTTTTTATTACCTGATGGGAACCAGGATTACTTCTTATAACTCATCGCCATGAACAAGATTTCTTTTGTATTAATAGGGTAAAGCAATCTGTGATAGTCGCGACATGTTTTGTTACAATAAGTGAATCCAAGCACACACCCCACTATAGTTACAAAACTTTGAAAAACTAGACACTCAAATGCATACACACAAAATCAACACTAACCCACACCATTTGTTTCTCCTTTCACTACACTAGCGACAAGCTTTTTGTTTTTCCTTTCATTACCCACCATCATTGTTAACCCAAATCACCATCATCATTTTGCTGACATGTACCAAATTGTATAACAACCAGAAATCAGAGATGAAATGTAGTCGTTAACGAATGACAAATAGGGATCACAAAGGAAGAAATGAAACCGTATTTGATTATTCAAGATTCACAATGTTTGTAATGGAAATAAGAGAGAATGATTACAATCAATTTCGTTAATGTTTACAAATGAGATGATACTTTGTGTTTTATACAAGAAAAATGAAGAAGTAATCAAAACGACTTTTCCCGCCCAAATGTAACAGATATTTGGACTGTATGTGCAAGGCACGCGTCATTTCTTTTTGAACTAGTTTTGGCGCTTATCAATCCATCCCTCTTAGAATTTGACTTTCCACAGTCAAAGTTGACCTTGAGCAGCCATCAATTGATCAACTTCAGGAAACCTTTTGAGCAAATCCGTGTAGGATTCCCAAGTAGCTTCTTATACACTTCCATTTGACCATTGTACCAACACATAAGCTACAGCCTTGTTGTTCACTTTCCCAAGTCTCCTGTCTAGAATCTTTGCTGGAAACACTGTCAATATCCCTCCTTCATCACACATAGGTAAAGTACCAGGCTTGTCCACCTATCCTTTGCAAATCTTAAACTGTGAGACATGGAACACTGGATGAATTTGACTTCCATTTGGGAGCTGCAACTTGTAAGCTACACTGCCTATCTTCTCCAAAACCTTAAAGGGTCAATAGTACTTGGCTGAGAGTTTGTTGTAGGGACTTTGTCTCATTGTAACTTGCATGTGAGGTTGTAGTTTCAAATAGACCCAAACACCTCTTCAAACTCTCTTTTGTCTTGTTTCTATCCGCTAAACTCTTCGTCATATCTTGAGCCCTCTTCAAATGAAATTTGAGGATATCTACCACTTGCTCTCTTGCCTGCGTAGTCCACATCCACAGAGTCAACTGAGCTTTCTCCTGGTAGTTAGGGCATGTGAACAGGTGGTTCTTGACCATACAACACCTCAAATGGTGTGGTTTGGATGGCAGTGTGAAAATTGGTGTTGTACCAAAACTCATGCATTAAAATCCATTGAGTCCACTCTTTAGGCTTCTCACCAGTCATACATCTTAAGTAGAATTACAAACACCTATTCACCACTTTTGTTTGTCCATCAGAATGTGGATGATAGGTTGTTGACATTTACATATTCACTTTTAATACTTTGAATAAGGACTGCCAAAAGTCGCTTAGAAACACCTTGTCCCTATCACTGACAATAGTACTTGGTAGTCCATGAAGCTTGTAAACATTGTCCAAGAATACTTGTGTTGCTGTAAAGGGGTGTTGCAGTGGTATGAAGTGAGCATATTTGCTTAGTCTATCCACAACCACAAGTATCACAGACATTCCATGAGATTTTGGCAACCTTTCTATAAAATCCATAGAAATATCACTCCATACTTTGACTGGTATAGGTAGTGGCTGAAGTAAGCATGAATAGGCACTTAGGTCAGGTTTTTGTCTTTGGCACACATCACATTCTCTAACCCATTGTTTCACCATTCTTCTCATACCCTTGCAATAGCACAGAGAACTCATTTTTTGCACAATCACTTGTACCCCAGAATGGCCACCAACAACCTTATTGTATACTTGTGAGAAGATTTGTTTTCTCAAAATTTCATTGTCACCCACTACCAGCTTTCCTTTTCTTCTCAATTGACCATTAGCCCAAGTATATTTCTTTGACCTGAAGCTAGAATCTGCAAAAATTTTAATCAACTCATCCAGCTTAACATCCTTTGTCCAATTTTATTCTATCTTTTTCAACAACTCATTGTTTACATTGGCAGCTAAGATATCACACAATTGTGCCTGCATCTCTTTTCTAGACAATGCATCAGCCACAGTGTTCTCACTACCCTTTCTGTAAGCTATCTCAAAATCATACCCCAACAACTTAGGTAGCCACTTAGTCTGAAATGGTGTTGCTGGTCTCTGATCCAACAAATACTTCAAGCTAAAGTGGTCAGTTTTGATTTTAAAATGCTTGTCCATCAAGTATCCCTTCCATTTTTCAGTGACATGATAACAACCAATAATTCCTTTTCATAGGTTGACAATACTTGGTGTTTGGGAGAAAGTGACTTACTGAGATATGCCAAGAGATGG
The DNA here is from genome assembly GCA_022545495.1 of Chrysanthemum lavandulifolium. Classification (NCBI taxonomy): domain Eukaryota; kingdom Viridiplantae; phylum Streptophyta; class Magnoliopsida; order Asterales; family Asteraceae; genus Chrysanthemum; species Chrysanthemum lavandulifolium. The sequence continues at coordinate 206,677,818 of CM040243.1, read as the reverse complement.
CCATTTTGTTGCAACACATCTCCAATTCCATTGTCACAAGCATCAGTTTCTACAATAAACTCTTTCTCAAAGTTTGGCATGCCCAAAAAGAAGCTTGCATCATAGGACTTTCCAGTTCTTTAAAGGCTTGTTGAGTTGTATCATACCACTTGAAGGAGTTCTTTTTCAATAGTGTAGTCAGTGGTTTACTAATGAATACATAGCCTCTTATAAATCTCCTATAGTATCCTGTCAACCCTAATAATCCTCTCAATTGTTTCACATTCTTGGGCACATGCCAATCTGTCATAGCTTCAACCTTAGCAGGATCTGTAGCAACTCCTTTATCTAAGATTAGATGACCCCAAGTATTTCACTTGTGACACTGCAAAAGTACATTTGATCTTCTTGGAAAATAAGGTATGAGCTTGCATAGTCTGCAATACCATCCTTAAATGAACCATATGCTCTTTGACTGACTTACTATAGATCAAGATGTCATCAAAGATAAATAAGGTTTGAAAACTTCGTTCATCAATGACTGAAAAGTGGAAGGAGCATTAGTAAGCCCAAATGGCATAACTAGAAACTCATAATGCCCATCATGAGTTCTGAATGCAGTCTTATGAACATTTGAATCTCTCATTCTAATTTGGGGATATCCAGATCTTAGATCAAGCTTTGATAATACTACTTACCCATGTAACTCATCTATTAGCTCCTCTATCATAGGAATTGGGAATTTGTCTTTAATTGTATGCTTGTTCAGCTGCCTGTAATCAACACACATTCTCCAACTTTCATCCTTCTTTTTAACCATGAGAACTGGAGATGAGAAAGAATTTTGGCTTGGTCTTATCACTCCTGACTCCAATAACTCCTTTACCATTTGTTCAATGGCATCCTTTTGGCTAGGTGGATGCCTATAGAGCCAAATGTTGATTGATGGAGTGTTTGGCATAAGGGGAATCGGGTGGTCATGTGACCTTTTTGGTGGTAAGGTTGTGGGTAGCTCAAATACATCCTTAAACTCATCCAAAACTTCATCAATCTTTTGTGGCTCAATCATAGTTACCCCTTCCATACTTTACATTGACATAAGGCACACATAAACTGCTGTGAAATTCAGCATAGCACTGAATTTTAATGGTTGCTTAGGTTGCATCCATTGTAGTGCAGGTTGAGGTGTACCTCTTAACAACACCTTCTTACCACTCACATAAAACTCCATAGTTAGATTAGCAAAATCACACAAAATGGGTCCCAAACTAGCTAAACACAGTATTTACAATACCCTGTCACAACCTCCCAAAGGTAAAACCATAGCATCAATTGTGTAAGTGAGCTCCCCCATAGAAAAAGACAACCCCTGACACAACAATGTACCTATAACACCTTATATTTTGATTTAACATGTTATGATTATAACCTAAAGTTTGTATATATAAATAAGTAGCATGAAACCTATATGTTAAGAAATAAAATGCAAGTTACTAATCTTTATCCCAAACTAAGCTTAACTAAGTAAATCTGCACGTTTTTCTTTTAAAACCGAATTCACTAACAAAACATGTCACACGTCTATTTCTTTTGGGAATGATTCAATCACATCATGCCTTCTTATCTCATTCACTCTCACACGTTATTCCTTGACAAGATAAGACCAAAATTTGTAGCTATTTTAAAAGAAAAAGAGAGAAAAAGATACGCCCACATCCTCCTTCTTAGACCATGTACACGACACACAATCTTTGTGATATACTACACACATTTCTTTTCTTGTGATGATTCAGTATTGTTGATTTCCTTGAATACTCCACACCCCTTGCCAAGTTCAGTCAAGATACGATTATATCTCTTTCCCTAAACTAGGAAACACGGTATTCCCTTCCTAAACAAATTCACACGCCTTCTCTTAATAACCATATAACATTCATGCTTACTTCATCTTTTCTAAACCGAAACGGAAAACCTACAACAAAGTTCCAATTCCGATAGTCGCGACATGAAATAAGAGTGAATCCAACCGTGATGGTGATCACGCTTTTACAAGGGTTTGATTTGCATGTTGTTCGATGGTGTTCAAGACACAAGCGTGTTTACACTTTTGTAGCACCATTGTGTTTGATTTCTTCACTACACTATCGTTGTTGGTTTTTGGTATCTTCATAATCCAGGTCCTAAACTATTAATCTTTAGTAATCATGCTACCATACGAACGTATAAATAAAGGATTAATGCAAGATAAACACAAAGAAATTCTTGTTAATTATATGTCGAGTCTGGTATTCTTCTTTTGATTCGTCTTTTTGTTTCCAGTCCTAGAATGCAATCATTAACCCTTACGAAATCCTTAAGGACCTGATATAATATGGCATGATATGATGGAAACCCTATGAATTTAATGAGGTCGATTAGGGTTAAAAGGGTTAGGGTTGTGTTGTTTCTGTCTCACTATATGCTGTCTTTTGGAGGTCGGGAAAGTAGTCTTTTGATTTTGGAAAATTAAGTGTCAAAACTGTATTTGAATGTCTGAAAACCAGTTGGTGTTTTTGATTTTTAGTTTTCAAACCATAAGGATTTTAAGAGCTCTAATTTTATAGGAGTGATGACTAAGTTATGTATGACCTTTGGAATTATTGTAGATTTTCCGAGGAATCTAAATGGGTTAATTAAAGGAAATTTTTGTGTGTATCTCAGTTAACTTTACGGGTAGGTCCGGAAAGATGATTTTGAAACGTTGCTTGTACTTGATTATAAAATCTATAAACATTGGTGATGATACTTAACTGATAGGGGAATCATTGATAACTATTTCATAATTTTTTGAGCTTATTTGGCAGGCCTTAAAAATCGTGAGAAACTAGTCCAGAATTACAATATAAACCCTAACATAAGTTATAAGTATAACTATAAGTCTAAATCATTAAAACCATTTGTAACTTATGAATTGAGCTTGTAAGTGATTGATGAACCCTATTCATGTAGATTTGGTGAAGAAGGAGTAGTCCTTCTTCTTTGTGTTCCGTCCTCCTTTTCTCTTTTGTTATGGTACAGATATTCTACCCTTTCTCAGTAAAGGTGTTTCTCTTATGACTCATTAGGATCCTTGACTCCGATTATGATTCCTTTGATATGATTCCGTTGTTATCCATTTTTTTATGATATTCATTATGCTATCTCATTTGATATGAGATTAGGTTCGATTTGATATGCCTTTGTTGATTATGCTATGATTCTTTTGTTATGATTATGGATAGCTTTGTTATTACATTTCGAGCTAACTAGTCATGGTGGTACCATGACCATGTCATGAGGCACCAATGGCATGACACTTTCTATGGAGGTGTGATTGATCCATGGCATTCCCTTTTGTTATGTATGATATTTGTGCACATTGGCCATTATGTATATGTATGTTCATCTAGTACTAGCATATGTATTTTGTTTTGCAAAGAGTATGGATGCATCCTAAGTATCGTTTGTTTGATTATGATATGACTTAGTGAATGGTTTGTGCGTGCCATGCACCCCATTTCACTTTTGGTACTTTGGAGGTCTCTCCTTCTTGTACAATTATGATATGAGAGGATTATGTGACTAAGCATGTGACATGCTTTTTGAGCTCGTGGGCATTTCAGTATAATGATTTGTTATCCGTTTGATCATTGATCCCTTATGATTCTTTTACTCACTACTCATTGCCTCTTGTGATATATCACTTATGTTCAGCAGATTCTTTTAATTTCGATTTCATATGCTTATTCAAATTCAATTATTTGTTTATATCTGTTCACTAGGCTTTTTAAGCTCAGTCGCATTTCTTTTCTCTGCAGCAGGTTATAAGATGGAAACTGGGATATGAGTGAAGAGTGCATATGAACTCTTAGTGGACCACCCTGATGATAGTTTCCCATTTTCGTTGATTTGACTTTGGATATGGAAGTTACCCTTCGTTTAGACTTGAATTAGATTTGTATTTTAGTCAATATGTTTAAACTTATTATTTCCTTATAGAACTTTTGTAACGCTTATATTATTAAAGTATTGCACTTGCTTATTGTTTTGTTGACGCCAATAATGTGACATTTTAACCCTTGTCGGGTTGGGGTACAATTATGGTATCAGAACTTAGGCTTTGACCTGTAGTACCTTAAGTTATGACTTGTGAAGATGTGGCCGATTTCACTATAGGAGCTTATGGATTGACCCTTGTGAAATTTGCATTAGGTTTCTTCCTGTAGAACTTAAGTTAAGACCGGTGATGATTCGGTAGACTATATGACAAGATTCATTCTGCTGATTGCTTCCTTTGGAAATGGGTGATTTTGATACCATCTGGTGTGAAGTTGAATTGATCTAGTACCTAGAGATTGCTTAGTCACGACTCGAGATAGAATATGATTACAATAAAGGTATGTTTATATGATGCAAGTATTATGACGCCTGATCAACGTGATAATAGTTACATCATATAAATTAAACTTATTAGGATCATAGGATGTCTTGAGAAGTCTCTTACCGTTTGGCATTACCTCCGTATTTGTCTCATGTTCATATGTGTTCCTTGTATCTCTTTTGATAAGTTACGACTATCATCCGTTATATGTTTTCTCATATCTGTTGGATCAGATTCGTTATGATTTGTCTTTTTTTGGAGAGCCTGAGGCTATCTTAGACCGTCATGATCGAGTCGTGAGAAACAAACCATTCTATTCGTTAAAAATCCTTCAGAAGAATCGTCCCGAGTGCGAAGCTAGTTGGGAGACCAAAGAATCTATGCAAGCTAGCTATCCTCATTTCTTTTCGTGATTTGGTACGTATCCGTCTAACTTCTGCAACTTCAATTTCGTGGACGAAATTTTCTTTTTAGATGGGAAGAATTAAAACACCTTAGATTTTGATTTAACATTTTATGATTATAACCTAAAGTTTGTATAAATAAATAAGTAGCATGAAAACTATATGTTAAGAAATAAAATGCAAGTTACTATGTTTATCCCAAACTAAGCTTAACTAAGTAAATCTACACATTTTTCTTTTAAAAACCGAATTCACTAACAAAACATGTCCTTCTATTTCTTTTGGAAATGATTCAATCACACTATGCCTTCTTATCTCATTCACTCTCATACGTCATTCCTTCACGAGATAAGACCAAAATTTTGTAGCTATCATTTAGAAGAAAAAAAATTGAGAGAAAAAGATACGCCCACATCCTCCTTCTTAGACCATCTACACGACACACAATCTTTGTGATATACTACACACGTTTCTTTTCTTGTGATGATTCAGTATTGTTGATTTCCTTGTATACTCCACACCCCTTGCCAAGTTCAGTCAAGATACGATTATATCTTTTTCCCTAAACTAGGAAACACGGTATTCCCTTCCTAAACAAATTCACACGCCTTCTCTTAATAACCATATAACATTCATGCTTACTCCATCTTTTCTAAACCGAAACAGAAAACCTACAACAAAGTCCCAATTTCGTTTACTGCTGCCAAGAAATAAGAGACGAATGCTAGCAAACTGTGATGGTGATCACGCTTGTGTTAGGGTTTGATTTGCATGTTGTTCGATGGTGTTCAAGATACGTAACAGGTTTGGGTTTCGTAGCAGCCCTTGTGTTCGATTTTTTCTCCTGTCAATCGTTGTTGGTTCAGCCATAAGGTATCTTCATAATCCAGGTCCTAAACTATTCATCTTGTTAGTAATCATGCTGCCATACGAACGTATAAATAAAGGATTAACGTAAGATAAAACACAATGAAATTCTTGTTAACTATATGTCAAGTCTGGTATTCTTCTTTTGATTCTTCTTTTTGTTTCCAACCCTAGAATGTAATCATTAACCCTTACAAAATCATTAAGGACATGATATAATATGACATGATATGATGGAAACCCTAGGCATTTAATGAGTTCGATTAGGGTTAAAAGGGTTAGGGTTGTGTTGTTTCTGTCTCACTAGTATGCTGTCCAGAAAATGGGTCGTTTTGCAAGAGGTATAATTTGATTATACCAACATGTTTTCGCATAATTCTTGAGTCTAAAACTGAGTTTGTGGAGTGTAATATCTGAATATCAAATTTCATGGTCATTGGAGGTCAGGAAAGTAGTCTTTTGATTTTTGGGAAATTAAGTGTCAAAATTGTATATTGGATGTCTAAAAATCAGTTGGTCTTTTTGGTTTTTAGTTTTCAAACCATGAGGAGTTAAGAGCTCTAATTTTACAAGAGTGATGATTGAGTTATGAATGACTTTTTGGAATTGTTGTAGATTTTTGAGATATCTAAATGGGTTAATTAAAGGAAAACTCTATGTGTATCTCAGTTAACTTTCAAGGTAGGTCCGGAAATATGATTTTGAAATGTTACTTATATATGATAATAAAATCTATAAACATTGGTGAAGATACTTAAGCGATATGGGAATCACTGATAATTATTTCATAATTTTTGGAGCTTATTTGGTAGGCCTTAAAAATCGTGAGAAACTGATCCAGAATTACAATATAAACCCTAACATAAGTTATAGGTATAATTGTAAGTCTAAGGTGTTGTTTGTTTGTTAAGAGGCTCTAAGTCTGAATCTGATTCGCACATCTGAATCTGAATGTGTGATTGAAGAATCTGAATCTGATTCCAACTTAATATGAATAAGTGGTTGAGAAATCTGAATCTTACTGATATAAAAGTGTTTGTTTTTTGTAAAATTATTTGAAGGTGTTAGACATTAAGAGGTGTTAAGACACCCCTCAACATCTAGTTCAATAAGATGTTTTTTTACCTCTTAGCGCCTCTTAATGATCATAGAAAATCAAACACTCTTAATCTTGACTGTCTCTTATTGCCTCTTAATGACAGGAAAAAAACAAACACACTTTTTTTGTCTAAACATCTGATTGCGTCTGACTGAGTGAGATTAAGATGTTATTAAGAGGTTTTTCAGAAAAACAAACGCAACCTAAGTCATTAAAAACCATTTGTAACTTATGAATTAAACTTGTAAGTGATTTATGAACCTTATTCATGTAGATTTAATGAAGAAGGAGTAGTCCTTGTTCTTTGTGTTCCGTCCTCCTTTTCCCTTTTGTTAAGGTACATATATTCTACCCTTTCTCAGTAAGGGTCTTTCTCTCATGACTCATTATAATCCTTGACTCTGATTATGATTCCTTTTGATATGATCCTTTTGATATGATTCTTTGATATGATTCCGTTGCTGTCCATTTTGTTATGATATTCATTATGCTATCTCATTTGATATGAGATTCTGCTTCAGTTTGATATGCCTTTGTTGATTATGCTATGATTGTTTCGTTATGATTATGGATAGATTTGTTATTCTGTTGCCCGAGCTAACTAGTAATGGAGGTACCATGACCATGTTATTGAGGAACCAATAGCATGACACTTTTTATGGAGGTGTGACATATGATTATTGTTGTACCATTCCGGATTTTGTTAATCGTTGCCCTGACTTTTTTATTTAAAAACCTTGTGCTTCAGCATAAGCACTATACATATCTATAGCTTCCTCTAAAGTATCATAGTATTTTGCCTCAGCTGGTATACAAATTCCTTCTACATGTGGCTCCCAATATATCGATCCATTCGGTGTTTCAGTATGCTCATCTAAGGTTGGTCTTGGTGATCTCATAGAATCTGCATATCAAAAACGGAATTACATGTGATCTAAGAAGAATTACATGTGATTTAATAAACACTTTATTTACTGAATCACGTGTAATAACTAATATATTGAATCACGTGTGATTTAATAAACATATATTAATAATCACATTCTTAAATTCTTTGTAGTGTTTTAGTAATATTCTGGATCACATGTGATTTAATAAACATTTTATTTACTGAATCACATATAATAACTAATATATTGAATCACATGTGATTTGATAAACATTTTATTTACTGTTTCCTTATGATTTACACATGTGATTTATAAACGAATTACATGTTTATTAGACTTTTTGTTTGTCTACAATAATCACATATATTAATAATCACATGTGATTTTGAATACAAATCACATGTGATTTACGAATTATTCAAATCTTTTTAACTCCTTTGTATGTTATACAATAACCTAGTGCAAATCACATGTGATTTAATTAATATTAAAACACTAAAACACCTGACTCACTTGTGATTTAGTACATACAAAAAAATTGTATAATAACCAACAAAGATCATATCACACGTGATTTACCTTCAATTTTCTTTTCAACAAAACCTTTAGCTGCAACTTTTGGTAAATCGTCGTCCAGATATGGTAAATCATCTACAACATATGTTGTGTCTACAACATCTAATGGAACTTCGATTAGATGATTTCATCTATAACGTCGATTAAATTCTGATTTTCATCCATTATAAAACGGCGGTGATATGGCGGTTTTTATGGTGATTGTGATGAGAGAGAAAGTAGATGATGACGGTTTTTAAGGTTTTACGGTGATATGGCGGTGATGCGGCGGTTTTTATGTTTTTACGGTTGTTTATTGATCGGTTTTTTATTTTCCGGCGGTGGTTACAGATTTCCAGAGGTGAGTGTTTTTATGAGAGTTATGAAGATATTTTTTTCTTTTATAGGTTAGAGGTGGAATTACAATCATGCCCTTGTTTGTAATTTTCATATCTCATCTCTACCGTTGGATGAAAGAAGGATAGATAGTTGTGATGTTGTGGTTTGTTTTTTAAAAACTAGTGGATTGTCATGGATCTTAACTCTTAGGTACATTAACCTTCTAGTGCTTGCAATCATATTCATCCCATGTACAGTAACGAGTTCTGTGTAAACCCTTTCATCTATACTTCTATACTACGTTTAAAACTTAAAAACTCAAAAATAAAATGTTGTTAGACTAAAATGCCCTTACTTATAAAAGACAATTAATTGCAATCAATTAACTATTTAAATACTTTACAAATTAAACCAATAACTTTGTTCAATCTTCGCCTACTCCTAACTCATTTATATATAAAAAAAATTAAACACACAAATTAACTTTGTTATACAGAGTCACTCCTATGTGTGTAATATTTAGATTGTGTAAAACCAACTAATGATTTTGTTGAAAATTATGAGTGGTCCATATGATTATGCGTGTTAGGCACAGTAAAACCTCTATAAATTAATACTCGATAAATTAATAACCTCGATAAAATTAATAAATTGTCCGGTCTCAACTTGGGACCAATACAAATTTGGACTTCAATCGATAAAATAATAAGATAATAATTTTTTTGAAACCCTAGTGTATATATATTAGTCTCAACGAAACTATAAATTAATAATCACTAAAAATTTCATATATATGTATATATGTGTGTATGTGAGAGAGAGATACACTTCTAAATCCTAAAATTGTTTAGTAAAAATGAATTTATAGTCACTTGTTTTTTGTTTAACTTCAAATCTATATTGAGTTTATCATAAAATCTCTTTATTGCACTAAAGAGTTGGTGTGTTATCTTCTCGTATTGCAACAAAAAATGTTAATTTTATTTTCATAAAGTGTGAATGTGTATTTATAAAATGTCAATTGAAACTTGTTTTTTAAATTTATTTTTCCTCTTTAATGAGTATAAATTGTAACTAGCTACTATATATTAGACTTGAAAATTTAAATTCATACTTAAAAAACGTTTTATATTCTAGAAAATTGTTATTGTAGCGACGTCATGTTTAAACCAATTATTGGTATTTTTTTATGACAACAATCTTTTAGAATTATCCCAATGAGTTAAAAAACGTTTTATATTCTAGAAAATTGTTATTGTAGCGACGTCATGTTTAAACCAATTATTGGTATTTTTTTATGACAACAATCTTTTAGAATTATCCCAATGAGTCACAATAGTTGTTTAGAATCGTTCATAAAAGATTGCATCATCCTCGTTTAACAAGATTATTAGATTATATATACTGGTACAACTACTTGTTTGTGTGTCGTCATCAATATTGATCTATTTTCATATCTAACATCAGATTATTGTCATTAAAGAAATAATAGTCAGAAGGTAGGCAGAAATGTAGTATTTCATAATACAGCTGATTTCTTCATTACAATTGAAATAGTCATCCTGAGCACATAAATAAAATAAGCTCAGTTATAACAAAAACAACACATTTTTTATCATACAACAACGTCAACAACAACAAAAAAAAGGCTACAGTGTCACCAATCTAAAGCATTTTATACACACACAATAATTTTGACAAATCTAAACTTCAATCACACCCCATCTATGGTTGCATTCTTCATGTTTCCACCAAGCAACGATAGCAGACCGCCCCCGTGAACCCGTCCTTCTGGGACCACAAACTCCGAGCTCTTTTGTGATGATGATGAAAATGGGGACTTCATTGATGGAGGAACTAGTACTTGAGGTGGTATCAATTGTTGTCTTTTAGCCGGTTTTTCTAGTGAGTTATTTGAATCAGATACAATACTGATAGCGGATGAAGAATATGTGTTATCAAAGCTGCTTATAATGGTTGAAGCGGGACCTGGGACGAGCCCGTGGAAAAGTCCTGGTCCGATTCCAATTCCCAAATTACTCTTTTTGTTTATGCTAGCTTCTCGTTCTTGGACCATGCTAGTATGTGCTGCACATAAACCACTTTTCCCTCTAGCAAACTTTTCACATTTTCCGTCCCCTCCCCAATTACACCGCTTCCCACCACCGTGCGCCTTACAAAAGTCGGTGCTACCTTGGGCCGACTTGGTACAATTCTCGGATTTACACCTTTTTCCACCACCATGCTTTACGCAGCAATCGGTCCTCCCACGTGCACTCTTAGTACAACCAGCAACAGAACACCTTTTCCCGCCACCATGAGCAACACAAAAGTTTGTCCCACCGTGGACGCTTTTAGGACAAATCCCACCTCCATCATGAAGACATCTTTTCCCACCACCGTGGGCTTTACATAACGGAGTACTACCTTCAGCACCTTTAGTACAACCAGCGAAAACACAACGTTTTCCACCACCATGAGCTTTACAATACATAGTGCTTCCTTGTGCTCCTTTATTACACCCTTGAAACTGGCACCGACGACCTCCCCCATGAGATATGCATAGTCCAACTTGCCCTTCAGCACTACGTGTGCATCCGTCCACTTTACACCTTTTACCACCACCATGTTTGATGCAGAGTCCTGATTTGCCCCTAGCAGCTTTAGTACATCCAGACTCGTGGCCACACCTTCTTCCACCACCATGTGCTATGCAATGTTCCGTCCTACCTTCGGCACTTTTAGTGCAGCCGAGATACTGACACCGCCTCCCACCACCGTGAGCCTTACAGTAAGCAGTTCTACTCTCGGCACCTTTACTACACCCCGGTTTCTGACACCTCTGCCCTCCACCGTGACCAATACAGAGACCCGTGGCTCCTCGAGCACCTTTTGTGCACCCTTCAAACTTGCATTTCTTGGAATTGCTCGTTTGGTGGTCGGATATCGTTCCCAAGGAGTAATCTGACATGGCTGATGGTTCAGAGCTTATTTGGGTTCCGTGATACGAGCTCTCTCCAGGCTCCATAAGATTATGCATTTGCATACGTGGAGCTAACAGAAGAGAAGGCATATAACCACCTGACCTCTTGGCTGACGTGGAACCCTCATCTTTGTGAAAATAAACAGATGAATTCATGTCGCTCATTGAAGTAAAGGAATAATCAGAAAGACCAAGTTTGAGAGCCGAATCACCCTCACACGACACCGCCATGTTGGAACCAGATACTGGTTTTTTAGTTGAGTTTGAGAAGTAATCATTAGAATATACACTAGGTGTTGGTCCTAGCCCCAGGACCAGTCTGCACCCATCATCGGCTGCAGTATTTGTATTTTGTTCTTTCGACTTTTCTGTACTAATTTGATATCCAGAGACCGTGTTTCCACCATATCCAAAGCAATCCAAGCTTAACGTCGTATTACTATTACCGTCACACGGAACAAGTGCAAGACCATTATTAAGATCCATTTGCGGATTACTAAAAACCATTTTTTAATGTAAAGGAATTGAAGGGTTTGGGAGAATTATTAGAAAAAATATGTATCAGGTCTACAATGATCGGTATATCAAAATAAACAGATATAGAAGACTTTCCAGTAGGGTAGTAGCTCCACCACTTACAAAACCAGATGTGTCCGACCTATCCATTCACTTGTCGATTTCGGGAACCTATCTGGTTATGCAAACACCTCGAATGGGAGGTGTATCTGATAACATTTCTGGCATAAAAACCTATTACGTAGTCAACAAAGATTGGTGTGTCAAGGTCTGCAAATTCTCTGTTTCTTTTTACTGATAAGTCTTTGAGCCTCATTCACCTAAAAATAAACGAACAGAGACGCGTTAACACCAAATGCAGACAAAAGTAGTAATACGACCAAATTCGAGATAAACAAATATTTGATGGTTAATATTAATTTACAGGAATCTACATATAAGCAGGTACCTATAGTTCAAGTTTGATACTAAATGGAGTGTTAAATTTGTTGCACCCACAAAACATATCTTGGTTAAACTTAAATTAACCTTAACAAAAACAATATCCAAAGCCCTATAAAACTCCTAAATTCATTAATCTGTTATACAGCCAATACAAATTATACTACATACCATTTAAATATAGTCCCAATAGTGTGGCATAAATAGAAAAGGGACCCGGTGAGAAGAAAAAGTAAAATGAGATGAATAGAAGAATTTCCAGCGTCACGGGAGATCCATCTACTTTGTATGTATGATCTAAAATGTGGTTGTGATTTTTTTCACCATTCTCATTTTAATTTTTCTTCTCATTTGATCCTAACTCGGCATAAATATCTTAAAATAGTTGCCGTAAAAAAAAGTTAAAAAATTATTATTATTAGATTTTTTGCTAATTGCACCAAAATGTATTCAACTTGTCACTTTTTAATTTTTTATATTGTTGTGTAACCAATTATTTTTAATCTAGATCCATGTAGCATACTTTTACTTTTAAATTTTATCTTTTTGTGTATTGTATCAATGATCATTTTTGTGTATTATTTGACCGATTTACTCCTCTTCCAGTTAAATTTGAGTGTATAAATCTAGGGTAAAAGCGTTAAATAATACACACAAATGATCACATGATAAATCATAAAATTATAAAAATATTTAACAAAAAATAATTAACGTTTTTTTTTTTTTTTTTTTTTGAACGAAGTAAAAATATTATTTGACTACATAGAAACAATTGTGTATAACGACAAACAAAAATTGGGCCGAAAATTAACAAACAACCACTAAAATAAAACAATTACTGTAATAATCACAAGTTCATAACACAATAATAAATCATTAAATCCTTAAATCCTTAATCAATAATACAATTATCAAAATATTAACCAACATAGGATTCTCAGCCAATAAAATCAACCCAACAAGAAAACCAAACTTTTCGATAACAAAACAGTCAATTCTATGAATCAGTATAAAAAATTATGAAACTTGAAAGGTGATGTATATAAATATACCTGAAGAAGTAAACTGATGTAAAGTAAAAACAGAGATCTAAAGAAAGTAAATTTAAGACATGAGAATCCACCAAGAACAACAACAGTTGACAGATATGGAAAACTGATTGGAATGTGTTCTTGTTCTAGAGAGAGAATATGAGAGATGGTGATGATGGTAGCACAAGTGGAGTAATTTATTTGGTAATGAAATGGAAAATGGAAACTTATAGTTAAGTTCAATGAGATTATTTTTTTAGCTCCTTGTTCTTACTTGGTAAGATGTTTTTGGTCCCTCGATAAGTTTTGATTGTCTTGTTCTATATAAGGTATGTATTTAGCGGAATTAGCTGAAGTTTGAGTTGTAGTTATCTTAACTACATAAAATAGAAAAAATAGTTAAAGGTGAAAGTGAAAAGTTGAAAGTTGAAAGTCCAGGTTAAATTATCTTTGGTAATTTTGAAAAACTTATCTCTCTCACACACACCCCATTTCATCTCACACAAAAAGCACACACACAAAATAATACCACCATACCCACCACCACAACTCCCACCACTAAACCCCTACCACCAAACGTCGACGACTCCACCAACCAAACCAAACCACCACCGAAACCCATAACCACCACGACTCACGACTATCATGTTTTGAGGTAATTTTTTGAGTTTTATTAATAGATCAAGTTTTTTATAATTTTTTTTACAGATCTATAGATTTTATTTGTAGATCTAAGTTTTATAATTTTTACGATCGTCGTCAGACTCACGAAATTGGTTCCGCCACCAACGCTTTGCGAGAAATAGAGCAGGCGCCATTGCCTCGGTAAAAATCTCTTGTCACGTTGCATGGCTTGGATTCTTGGAAAAAGTCGTTGTCGCACTTTATAGTATGCCTTATCTTAATTGTTGCTAATATTTGTATATAGTTGATTATGCTAATAGTGTTGTTCAATTGTTTTAGTATTTGATAGATTTATATCAAGTTTTGTGATTACTTTTAGATCTATCTATATATGTATTATTTTTCAGCTTTGAGTTTATATAACTTTTTTGACAATTTTTTTTATAGATTTGTTATTGCCGTTGGAGTCCATCGTTGCCGCCATCGTCTGTATGTGTCGTCGCCGCAATCGAACTTGCTTTTGTTGCCGGTAAATGTGTAGTTTCTTTTTAAAGTAGTTAGTAACATTATTGTGTGTGGTTGTAAGTTTGTTAGTAATTTGTATGTTTGTTGGTAGTTTGTAAGTGTATGTAAACTTAGGCATTTTGAGTTTGTTATACTCGTTATTTTGTAAGTCTTTGGTGGTTTCGCTATGTAGATATGCCAACAGGATATAATGTAGAATCGTTTAGTTCATGGTTTTATTTTAGGTTGTTTTGTTTATTGATTTTGGTTGATGTTTCAAAGAGGTTTTCTTGGTTGTGATGATATGAAAAACACCGTACATTGAAAAATGTGAGAACCCAAAACTATCATGCTAGAATAAGAATTAAATATTCAAATTTCTTGAATTTTAGTCAATTTTGCAGTAGACCATTTAGGCTCTATTATATCTCTTCTCTACTAACTATAAAGAAAAATGGTCTTTCTTGAAAGTGGAAAACCGAATTTCGATCAACACTTGAAAATTGAATTTGGTCTACTATTGTGGTGAGAAAGGAAACTATGGCGTTTAAATAGCTATGCTTAAATGGAAACTTTAAAACTTGTATTCAACCATGCCGTTTAAAGGAAACTATTGCTAATCTCGGAAAGATTAATGCATTCTCTTCCTAAAATGCAAAATTGACTCCAACATACCATATTCACATGAATACTAATATATGAAATTATACGATATAAAAGTGAAAGATTGCGACATAAAGACGAAAGATAAATGTTTGTATTCGCATATTTTTGTTTATGTGCACTAACTATTTAGGTACTACAACTCTCTAGGGACACAAAGAAATAGTGTTAATTGCTCCTTCCAACAAAAGATGGTGTTATTATTATTTTAATATTAATTAATTAATCCAACTTACAAAAATGCTATCAAAAAAAGACAATATCAAATATAAAACAATGCTATCGGAAAAACAAACAAAGCTTATTATATAAACTAGTTTATTTTTAAATTGAGCTTTTATAAGCCTCCTCCCAAACATAGGTTAAGATCTTATGAAATTCACATGGTCTTTATGTGCCAAACATGACTTATATTTATGTGCTCTTACAAATTCAGTGTCAAACATACTTATTATATCGGGCAAATATAAAAAAGACTAAAATACACCGTTGGTCCCTAAACTTGTACTAAAGCATCACAGTGGGACAAACCTGGGCCTTTTCATCGCCACAGGTCCAAAACATGGCCTTTAAATGCCAAATTAGTCCTTTGACAAAGTCAAATTCTAATTTTTGTTTTGTAGTCGAGGGTATTTTAGGCCATACACATTTATACTTTGATAACAATTTATATTTTAGCCCTTCATCTTTCATCCTCGTCATCATCTCCCCAACATCATCATTCATCTTTCATCCTGGTCTAAAATAATAGATGCATTCATCATTCATCTTGGGTACAGGGTCTTAAGATTTTTCATCATGTTCATTGTCACCTCTTATAATTTTCATGCTTATTAACCACCACTAGTGAAACTGGTCGCAAGAATAAGGCACACCTGGGTTTCATGCTATGAAGACAACTTCCAACCAAATGCTATATAAACCATCAAAGAATAGCAAAATACGCAAGGAATAACCAAAAACGCCCAATCATAAAAAGACATAAAAAATTCAAACCAATAATGTGCTTAAATTAAACTCGAATTCATAGGTTTAATTCCATAGGTATAAATGAGAAAATAGAAATGACCGAAAAATAAGTTCTAAACATAGCTGACAAGTCGCTCTCCAACACGTAAAACGCCACAAGTCTACTTGATCTTCTTCTTTGGCCTTAGTCGCAACCACACGAAAAAACCAATCAATGAGCGCTTTTACCTTTTACCCTTATATTTGCAATGATAATAAACAATGATGAATAATTACTTGGTTGTTGTGACCACCCTTCTTCTACCTACGCTAATGACCCTTGGATGGAGACGCATAACACCTACCGTAAAGTAATTCAAGAATATAAGTCAATGATCGCCTAAAAGATCAAAAGACAAACTCAAATTTTGAAAGACAAAGATCAAATGCAACATATGTTTGTAAAACAAAGATGTTCTAAAGCATATAATTGTTAGAATAAATATATGGCATACCAGCTTCTTTCAATTTTTGATTACTCTCTATAACTTATTCAACAAAAGAAACATATAACATCGCATAATAAGTTGAAAAAAAAGCCTTGTGACCCACATGACATGTTCCCTTGGTTTACATACCTTCGCATTTCTTATTTCGACATTATGTTCTTTCCAGATTCAATATATTGCATGCCTTTATCAAAAGTTTCCTTTATGCACATTGAAGACGGTTTGAAAACATATCTCCTTGGCATAAGCTTCACGCATCATTATAATGACTGATATAGTGAAACACTCATTGTCGCATCAATCTTTCCACATTTGGACAAATAGATTTTTCCTACACAAACACAAGAGTTCAACTTAAAATTCAGAATGTTCCAAACAGTTATATTAGTAAAGCATCGATCCAAATCTTTGAGTAAAAATAATGGAATGTTACTATATACTTTTGAAATCTTTGACCCGCTCACCTTTCACTAATTCCTTTAAAATGACCCACATGACTGCTCCCTTTAGTTAATTCCTTTGTTCGACCCGTGAGATCAAACACAACCCAAATCCAAACATCTTTAAGCCAAAATCCAAACATCTATAGACAAGTATTTATGTTTTACCACTCTTTCGACTCCCTCAAATCGCAATAACAAGAAGTGCAGACTCGAGTTTCCCAATAGACTCAAATATTCCTGCCGCTTCTAACAAAACAAAATGCTCTTACAATATGAAACTTATGCAATTTTACAAACATAATTAATTACATGTTAAGCTTCTTAACGAATCTAAGTTATATCAAGTCAAGAAGTGAGACTCAAAGATCGT
Source organism: Chrysanthemum lavandulifolium (assembly GCA_022545495.1). Lineage (NCBI taxonomy): Eukaryota > Viridiplantae > Streptophyta > Magnoliopsida > Asterales > Asteraceae > Chrysanthemum > Chrysanthemum lavandulifolium. The sequence continues at coordinate 206,660,254 of CM040243.1, read as the reverse complement.
TCACCGATCTTCATTATTACAAACAAGTCAGAATCATATTTGTTGCTTATAAAACCTTCAAGCCAAAGTTAGCCATTATGATCAAAGTAGTTAGCAGATATGAAGGTCAGTTTAAGCATATGAGCTAGATTCATTTTAATAGAAACAATATTATTCGCCTATTACAAATCAAATAGAAACAATAATTCCGAGTTACAAGCTACGGTAAAAAAGAATACTAGTGACACTTCAAACCACGTACCTCTTCAAGCAAACAGAAATAGAAACAACATGCCGTAAAAACCATAAAAGTTCAATCAGTTACATGTATAAACTCCACTTTTGTACCTATTCGAACCTCAAAAGTCTGCTTTTCCTCGTATGCAGCAGAGAGATACCGACAACGACTTTATTGCTTGATAAGAAAACTTAACATAACCAACAACCTCGAGTTCATCCCCACCGCCTTCTTCATTAGTATCCACAGAATTCGTGCTCTCATTCTAACAGGTTTCCTTTCAAAGGAATTTCTTGAACATGCCATTATAATTCTCGCTCGATCGTGTTTAGTACCGCTTAGCGAAACCTTTAAAAGTCTTGGGTCAACTGGAAGTTTAAGAATGAATGTGACGTCGGTCAAAGGAGCAGGCAAATCGGGGTTTGACACATATTGGATCATTACTGATAGTAAAGTGCCATTATGATTTGAGGAGATGATAGTAAAGTGCCATTGGTTAGAGAATTATTTCTATTAATTGTTACTGGGGAGATGATGATTATGTTGAGGAGATGATGACCATGTTTGAGAGATGATGATTTGGGAAGACGAATAATTTGGGGAGATGATGAGGAGGATGAAAGATGAAGGGCTAAAATATAAATGTGTTATAAAAGTATAAATGTGTATGGACTAAAATACCCCGACTACAAAACAAAATCGACTTTGACTTGGTCAAAGGACCAGAACAGTGAAAAACTTGAAATAGGGACCCCAATGATGAAAAGGCCCGTTTGTCCCATCGCGATCGTCTTGCCAAGTTTAGGGACCAACCGAGTATTTTAGTCTATAAAAAATGTTAAAAAAGGTACATGTATGGCTGATAAGGAAGAATGGTTGGTAATTGAGTTATGTTCGAAATTATTTCAAGTCTTTTGAACATTTCAAATTTTGATTGATACAATTCATGTTGTAAACACTTGTATATATTTTATAAAATGTTTATTACACTTGTACATTAATGTGTGCAAATCATGTCTTTTAAAATTATCCTTCAAAATCACTATTCATTTCCAACTCTTTTACAATCGATGATAAAAGATTAGTAAATCAAGGTTATAGACAATTTGTTAACAAAAATGTAGTTGATAAAATATGACTATAGTATGCATTTTTTAAATCAACAAATCACTAACCTTATTTAGTGTTTAGCATATTTACTTAAACATGTTAAACGGGTCATAAATGGGTTACGCATGTTATGTAGGTTTATGTTAGGATTGAGTTTCTTAACACAATTAATAAATTGGTTGTGATAGGGTAGAGGTTATATTAACCCGCCAACACGGAACTCGAATATGTCAACACGATACGACTCAATTGCCACCCCTAATTTTTACTACTAGAAGTACCGTGCAGTAATACTGCCATGCAGTGCGGTGACTATTTTTGTGACGAGCGAATGATTTTCATTTTAAACTTTCTTATTTAAGATATCCCAAATATTTTATAACGTAGTAGATATAAGTTTATTCAAAAGTAGAACGCCTAAATTATTAATAGTGTAAATAGTTAAGACTTTTATTTTTAAATTTTAGCATTAAATTGGTGGTTATAAGTCTAATGAGTTTTTTTTTATAAATAATTTTATTAAAATATACCATTATCGGAGAGGAGATTATTATATGGTGTAAATGCGACTCAAATTTTTAATTTTACATTAAGTTTTAATTTTCTTTTATAATAATAGTTTTTTTTTAATTTTTAAATTTTTTTATGAAAAATCTTAAATAATTTATAATGTAGTATAAAATGATTACGGAGTAATAGGTTTTCTTATATTTTATTAAAATACAAGTTTTCAATACATATATACAACAAATTAAGCATGTAAAAACTGCAAGATATTTATCTAAAATACAAGACCCTTTTTAAATGGATTTTAACTCATGTCTTTTAAGGCAAATTAAACATGTTTTGAAATATATGAATCCCACAAGTGGATCGCAGTTTTAATAGATATATACTTGCGCATGTTAAACAAACCCTTATTAAATTACATGTAAATGACGTATGTGAATATGTGATTGTAGGATCAAACATATCCTTTTCACGTAGTTCAAGGACCAAAAGAAATAAATACTACTCTGCTCCATAATATCAAATGGAGTATGCAACACATTGGACAATTTACCGAAAATACCCCACTAGGTACAACTGTCTTTTGGACTATTCGAAAGATGACGACGGCTCATTTGATTACTTTTTAGCGATAGTGACATTTTTTCAACTATGACTATATTACCCCTGTATCGTAAGATGTTTTGACAAAAATTAAAGGGGTAACATAGTCATTTGAGAAGTAATAGTGATGTAAGATGGGGTCTTTGAAGTTAGTGGTGTATGTGAATCGATGACGTGGCAACTCGTGCCAACAACCAATTAAAAGTGCATCTGTTTGATGTTTTATATGTCTTATTTTAACTAGTTCGAGCCGCCACTTAATCATAGCCGCTCCATTTGGTGTATGCGGCTCGCCGGCTGGTGAATGTTCTTTTGTGTGTATGTTTCAATGTGTTGCATATAAAAATCGGAAAAGGATCCTCTCGAGTTGGTGGAACAACTCGACTCATTTAGAATCAACTATCGGATGATCAGGTCGAGATTAAAGTGTTTGCACTTGAATCTCGACTGATCAGAATCCTAACTCGAAGTTAATGATCCCTCCCATAAAAATCACATCAAATTTGATGTAAAAATAATAAGAATTTTTTTAACTTGTATCTTAGCAAGTTAAGCATACTAAAAGTATATAAGGGTTTACGAAAAAGTGCGCATGAATCTACATAAAATAAAGACAAAATACTATTATGTAGATCTTTATGTATTTTTGGTGTAATTCTTGTATGTTTAACTTGTGACATAAAGCACAAGTTAAAAAAACACAAATAATAATAATAATAATAATAATAATAATAATAATAGACTCAAAATAACATCCTCATGCCAAAATAATCTTTTTAGTTCACACATAAATAATAATCTCATATAATGTAATACATCATTTTCAAACATCTGGTATAGGTGTGTTATACTTATAGGATATGGCGTGACCTATCGTATCAAGGTTGGCGTTATAGTGTGTCGCGTCATGATGATCGTGCTCGTGGAAATAATATGCTCCACGTAGGACAAGCAGGTTCAATAGGTAAACATATACACAAAAAGCCAAATTTTGCAACTTTTATGTTTTAATTAAAAAATGTTTACGAAAATAAAATCGATGAGTTAGATCGTTTACAAATTATTATTCCAAATAATCTGCCCATGTAGGACAAGCGTGTTCAACAGGTAAACACATACATAAAAAGCCAAAATTTGCAACTTTTATGCTTTAATTAAAAAATGTTACGAAATAATAAAATTGACAAGTTAGATACATTTACAAATAGAATTACGAAGCCATCAACTTTTTTTCAAAAATAATATTTTTCCCAAATAAGATACTTAAAGTTGTGGCTTTAGACGAAAACTTAAAGCTCCATTTACAAGCACTTTCCTAGATATTTTCAAGATTTAATACTTAAATAACTAAGATGTTTACTTAAATTTTTAACTAAGTTTAACTAGATATTTAACAATTCCGGTTTTAGATTTAACATGCATTTAACACCAACCTACACTGGACTAGGCCTAGTCTAGACATTATAAGCCTTTACGTTCATAATAATCATATTGAAAAAGTCACAATTCACTTTTACTATTTTTGCGTAAACTTCTTACGTTTTACGTTTTACGCGTTTAAACGTACATTTTCGGGTTTTAACAGCATATACGCGATCCATTAAACTTATCACTCATTTTATAAGTTAATAATGAGTATATTGATGAGTTTAATCATTTCTACAAGTTTCATATTTTTACGATACCCGGTTTTACGTTTCGTGATTTAAATACTTACCGTTAGCGATTACCAGGACCAAAACTCACTCCGTAAAGTCAAGATGATTATCTAAAACTATTAACCTCCTCTTTTCCAGCCCTAGGTGGCGTTTTCTATGAGTCATAAGGGCATCTGGCATGATTGTGATAGCTTTGTCCAAGATCTTTACACATATACTAACTTAAGTCTTAAGTTTTGCCTAATCTAAGGACACATACACAAGCTTACCAAGCAAGCTTGGTAAGTCTTCATTTTCTTCACCTCCTTTGACCAAAACTAGCTTATATATACCTCCCCCCCTCTCTTGGTCGTTCACAACATCACACACACAAACACTTTCACCATTTACTTTCTACTTCAAGTATTACACAAGTATTGAAGTTACAAGTAAACTATATCAAATCCCTTGCAAGTTTAGGTGATCCTCATGAGTTTAAATCTACTCAAGTCACCTAAGGTCTCATCACAAGCCCTTCAAGAATATAAGAAGTGTAGAAGTTTGCTAAAGGGTGGGAGATTACTCAAAATCCTTGTTCTAACCCTGATCAAACCAAAACCATGACCCTTTGAATCACTGAAAATGGACACACGAGTCAAAAGTTACGGCCTAAAGAAGCTACCAAAACGGAAAACTATAAAGCGTCAAAGCTTTTTGTAGCGATTTCTAATCGCATTTTTAGGCCATTCAGCACGATTCATCAAAAGTTAAAACACAAAAGTTATCCGAACAATGTTTTTACAATAACTCGGGAGAGCATAACAAGAAAACGCAAAACAAGGGGTCATTTACTATAAAAACTAAACTGACTTGTTACGACACAAAACTGAGTAAAGGTTTGTAAATAGTTTCTGATCTAATTTTAAACTGCCATTTTTACCACTTTAGAGTCCGATTCATTGAAAGTATAAAACACTAAAGATGTCCGGAATAATGTTTTACGCTAGACTGACAAGATTTTAAACTTGAAATGCAATACAAGGGCTGATTACTATCGAAACTTAAGCAAACAGTTTTGGACTCGAATTTCTTGAAACAAAATTTAATTATTATGAAACATGTTTTCTTTTCGAGTCTAGTAGCTTGCAAAACCTTATATTTCTTGTAGCAACGATGCATGTAATTTCTCCATAAAGTTTAAATAAGGATATTCGAAAATATATTTTTTTCAAGTATCATTACGTGCTATTAAACACGCGTAATGGCGTAATGTCTGAAACATGATATCAATAACTAAATTTAAACAACATCCATATCAACACCATGTCAATCAAACAAAGTCAAACAATTCGTCCAACAAAGCTATATACAAAGTATTAATCAATATTAATACATAATGAATATTTTATATGAAAACCCGTGCGTGCATGAGTATTGTAACTAAATAAGTATATACTATTTTATATAATTTATAGAAATTATATTTAATAGTCTCGTGTATGCACGGAGTTAAAAATTAGTAAGTTTAAAAAACATATAATACAATACAAAACACATACAATTTAAAAAAAAATACAAATTTTACACAAGGACATTAAACACATGTAAAAATTAAATAATTCAAATATCAAACAACAATTATCCATCATCATGATCAATCCAAACGTATCAACATGTATGTATAAATCTAGTGTATAAATTTATTATACATACACTTTGTTATTGAGACGTTTAAATATTATATATTAAGTCCACAATTACTTAAACCGAAGTTCGCTATCATATTGCTCATCAATAAGAGCATAAACATTTGGGCTAGTGGTAGCGTCAATTGAAAGTTAATCACTTACGCCAAAACTGGTTTTCACGTATACATTTCTTTTTAAATACAAAATTTGATGTGTGGAAAACTAGAAGGGGGGTTGAATAGTTTTGCCGATTTTAAGTTAGTTTCAAAAAACTTTAGATTCGATAATATGTGAGATCGTATGGATGTTGAGAAAGTATAGATCTAATGATAAAGCAAGTAAATAAAGTAAAGCAAAGGGATAAAAATGACACAACCGATTTATAGTGGTTCGCTACAAGGACACCTTCTCGCTCTACTCCACTCCCCGAGTCACCTACTCGAGAGTTCAAGCACTATGTCAACAAACTCCTTCAACTTGGCGGTGAAGCCTTCACAACGTTGCTTACACCTTTTTCGGACAAAGCTAAATAACGAGTCCGTAACACGGTGGACCAAACCAACACGACTATTACACAACAAATATGTGAAATATCAAATACAAGATCTTCGCTCATGAAATCTTATGGGAACAAATCAATCAAGGACCCTTGCTTGGATGACTTGTAGAATGCTCGTGATCTCGCCTTGTAGAAGGACCTATATGAGAATCACTAAAGAAAGAAAGAAGAAGTACTCTAGATCAAGTGATCTTTTGTTAGAAGAGAATGAGAGTATATGAGAGAATTAGTAAGAAGAGGGTGAGTTAGAATGAAGAAATGACTCTCATTTATAGGAAATTTCGCCATCGTTTCGGATCCCCGGATCCCTCCCACAAGGGATCCGTCTAGTGTAATCCTAGGGATCCGTGGACGCTCCTCTTTGCCCATGGGTTTTTGGTTATGGGTCATGGGTCATGGGTTATGGGTTGGTCCATGGGTATTCCTTTAGATTCAATGTATCTAATGAATACATTGTATTTAGTCAAATGGGTATGGGTCAATGGGTTATGGATATGATCAATGGGTTGTGGTTTTTACCCATCCTAATAAACTATTACAACAAATGATTAATTACAACTTTTTTGTATTTAAATGGCTATATGTAAATGCTTTACAAAAATAACATGTATCCTTATAATTGTACTTAAGATAACATTATATTTGTTATCAACAAAACACAAAGAGATCGCAAAATATTAATAAACATTTTACGGTTTATTTGTATTAACAATCTCCCTTTTGTTGATGACAAAACATAATGTTATGATGAGTAAAACTTAATAATAGATGTATGTTTTGAAAGCCCTAAGTTTTACTTCTTCTCCCCTTTTGTCGAAACAAAAGTTAACCTTCAAGAAATAAAAGTGTGGAAAATTTAGTCCACGATTGCTTACTCCCTCGACGGTAGCTCCCCTAGTTTGGGCGTCAAGTGAAGAAAAAAAAAAAATCCTACAAAGAGAAAGGTTAGTAACATGCTTAAAGAATCTTGTGATTGACGAGAATCAAGATTGGGAGCCAAGGTATGTAAACAAGGCCTTGTAATAAAACAACAAAGAGTAGTGGTATTTATGCCACCTACAAGCATGTAAAAATAAGAACAAGACATGTTTTTGAAAATGACTCAAAAGAAAAAGTACTAAAAATAGAAAATAGTAATAATGATTCCTTCCATGCTTGCATAAGGTTATGGATGGAGGTTTGGATGAGTAATGGTATTGATGCGATCAAGGATGAGGTTGAGTATGAATCGCATTTCTTCCCTAACTTCTATTGCAATTCCCCTAGTGGATTGGCAACGTTCACAATGTAAGTGATGTGGGTAGTGAGTACGGAAGTCTTAGGGTTGTTTTGATTTGTGAGTTGCGGAAGTTGTAGTGGAAAAATAGGAAAATACGGATCAAAGTCCGGAATGATTGGAAGTGGTGGTGCAAAATAACCTAGATGTTCTTGTAGTTTAATGGGAGCTAAGGGTGGTAATGTTTCAAGATCATTGAATATTGTGTTCGGAGAAGTTGGAGGTGTCAAAAAGGCTATTTCTTTTTGTTTTGGTTGTTGAGGTCTTGTTGGAGTCGTAAGGAGTTCCAAAAGAGTGACTTTAGAAGATGAAGATGGTGTACTTGTTGGTGATGAGGGAGGTGCTATGATGGAAGCATCTTGTGGTGAGTTAGTTGATGGGGATGAGCCATTTGATGATGGTTTTCCTAAGCAACAAGATCGGATGTTAATCCGTGCGGATACCCTAGTGTTTGATTGTGGTATTTTGGAAGGTGGAAGTACAAAGGTTTGGGTTTCATGAAGATGATTGTTTGTACTAAGTGATTCATCTAAGTTGTAAGAGCTTGTGAATGACATGGTGTTGTTTGTTTGTGGAGATGAGATGAATTATGCAAGCATTTTGTGAGTTCTATATATATAGAAAAACAAAGCATTGTAATGAATGTTGACCAAAATGTGGATTAAAATCTAATGATTAGATATGAATTTAAGGTATGTGATCATGAGAACACAAGCATTAAAGAGCATACTCCAAAAATAAAATAAAAGTTGGAGTTTTCATCCAAGGTGAGAAAATGAAGGTAAAACAACCATCTCACGGATCCCACGGATCCTTCCCTCGAGGGATCCGTCTAGCATGAAAGCCGGGATCCGTGGGTGCGGTGATCGCAAAGCACAAAATTTTCCTTTTGGAAATATTTTTGCCTAGTGTGCCTATATGCAAACTATTTGGAGTTGCGGTTATCTCGACTCCTAAGAAGAAAAAGAAAACTAAACTAGAAGTGGGAAAGTATACTATTATGTGAGATAACCCAAAAACACATATTTAGTACTTGAGTACGTAATTTAGTGTTACCGATGCTCCTAATTCATTGTGGCTTAAATGAATGTACCCGAAAACACATATTAGTTATGTGTCCCCTTTAGCATTCAAAAGACATGAGATGCAATGAAAACGGGTTTTTACGTTGTATTAATAATTTAAAAGCGATTTGTCCTAGACGTGAGAAATTGCTTTTGTGAAATTGATACGGGAAGAAGTATCATTTTAGAAAATATTTTGAAGAGAGATTTCTATGTTGTGAAACACCAACGTTTTATCCTTTTGAAAGGAAGACGTGTTTGTAACTTGTACTTATTTTTTAAAAAAATAAGAGAATTATAAGTGAAAAACTTATCTTGGGTTTTGAAAATTCCCGTATTGTTTGTGAGTTGTGCGTGAAATAGAGATCCTAGACTCATAAATAAGAAGGCTAGTGTTTACATACCTTGTAGAGTCAAAAAGTAAGTTACGACGTTTGTTCCATGAGACCAAGACCAAGACGAAGTAGGTTGAATTGTTCTCGCTTCAACGGTTTGGTGAGGACGTCGGCTATGTTGTCTTCGGACGCTACCTTCTCAATAGAGATGTTCCCCTTTTGAACATTGTCTCTTAAAGTGATGACGAATCTCTATATGTGAATGTAATACCGGATTCTTGCTTAGATCTATGGCACCTTGTTGTCACATAGAATGGATATGTCACTAAGATGAATGTCAAAATGAGTCGACTAACGCTTGTTTCATCCATAGTGCTTGTTGGCATGCTTTATCACTCTTTGTTAAGGTTTTGCGGAGACGATTTCTTGTAAGCATTCATATTCATGTTTTTATTTCACATTCATTGTTGTTGATATTGCTAATGTTAAATATATATAATCCATCCTATTTTTCTTTGAAAACCAAGATGTTAAACAACATCCCATAAAAGTACATACCCCACTTGTACTTTTTCGTCAACATAATCACCGCATGGTCGAACTTTGAGATAATGAAACGAGCTTCCCAAAACCGTTGAGTTTCATATACAATTGTTTCTACTGATTCTTACTTTTGTGAACTCTTTGACTTGAACATTTGAACTTGAAACAAATCCTTGTGAGCATCACTATAAAGTCTCCCTTGTTCGAGCATCACTATAAAGTCTCCCTTGTTCGGAGCAACGTAAAGCCTCCCGGTCCGGAGCAGAGTGTCTCACTATGTTACGGAGCTCTCAAAATTCTCGCCTTATTGGTGGAGTGTGCAAATTCTCCCTTGTTCGGAGTGTTCTTAATTGTATATACTAGTTGTATGATGTACCGCTCAGTACATTCGCATTGTTAGTCTCCTTAGGATACCATAATCCTAATTGTGTTGTATTGCGGGATCATGGCCGTAAACACACGCCGAGTCAACAACAATGGCAACCCAAACCTTAATATATCTAAATATTCTTTTACGGCTTTTAGGTGTGATGGTTTAGGGTCTTCTTGAAACCTAGCACATAAGCAAACACTAAACATGATATCCGCCTACTTGCCGTGGAGGATTTCTAATAGGCAAGTTTTACGGCAAAACTAGAGACCAAGTTGAAGGTTGTTTTTAACATTGATTTAGAACTTTTATAAAGTGATGTCTTCTAGTAAAAGTGAGATCGCCAAGTATATTTACCAAAATGTCCAACCGCTTGATTAGCGGAGTTGAAATGACTTAATTACGCTTACTTAAACTTTGCCGAAAACCATCTTTAAACTATATTTTGACTAAAGTACCATACTTAACCTATATTTTTCCTTGTGATCGAGACCTCTAGAATGGAAACTTAAACACTAAAACTTTGAGATAATGAAACGAGCTTCCCAAAACCGTTGAGTTTGTTTCCTAACGCTCGACGTGCACCAATTTACGACTAGCTTTTAGAGGCCGTTTTAGTCACTTTCATGGGAATTACAATGACATTATTTTACGACGAAAAGTTATATTCTCTTAATAAATCACTAAATGATTATCGTCGGATATCATTTCAACGTAAACATATGTGAAGTAATTTGATATTGGTCAAGACGTTAAAAGATTATATTTTCGATTTAAGAGTATTGTTTTCAAAATTCATAAGTGGTATAAATATCATCCCAATTGCATGCATAACATTACATCATGACTTATTACATATCATATCATTCATAATTGGTCGCTTTGAGATTCACGCTACTTTCGTGTAACCACTTTTGTCATCGCATCAATTCATCAAGTGAGTAAACACACCCCTTTTACCGCTTTGCTATATTTTTGGGCGAAATGCATGAACCATACTTGAATTGAATTGATTCTTACTTTTGTGAACTCTTTGACTTGAACATTTGAACTTGAAACAAATCCTTGAACTTAAATATAAACTTATGACTTGTTTGGACGTATTGAACCGACGTGTTATGAACTTGAAACAAATCCCATGTTCGAGCATCACTATAAAGTCTCCCTTGTTCGAGCATCACTATAAAGTCTCCCTTGTTCGAGCAACGTAAAGCCTCCCGGTCCGGAGCAGAGTGTCTCACTATGTTACGGAGCTTCTCAAAAATTTCGCCTTATTGGTGGAGTGTGCAAATTCTCCCTTGTTCGGAGTGTTCTTAATTGTATATACTAGTTGTATGATGCACCGCTCAGACATTCGCATTGTTAGTCTCCTATTAGTAGGTAGTATGGATAGCGCTATTAGAGGTCGGCCAACCTCTCGTCCACTATGTTACGGACGATATTATTTATTCTAGGGCTTTACCGCATACATTATTATATACGTGGTACTATATTGTGAACTATTATAGAGAAGACATAGAATGGATATGTCACTAAGATGAATGTCGAGTCGACTAACGCTTGTTTCATCCATAGTGCTTGTTGGCATGTTTCACTGGCGGAGACGATTCGCTTCGGTTGTTGATATTACATACCGCTTTTTTCTTTGAAACCAAGATGTTAAACAACATCCCATAAAAGTACATACCCCACTTGTACTTTTTTTCGGTCAACATAATCACCGCATGGTCGAATCGCATATACAATTGTTTCTACTCCGTGCCTTAGATACCATAATCCTAATTGTGTTGTACCCTTAATATATCTAAATATTCTTTACGGCTTTTTAGGTGTGATGGTTTAGGGTCTTCTTGAAACCTAGCACATAAGCAAACACTAAACATGATATCCGGCCTACTTGCCGTGAGGTAGAGAAGACTGTCTATCATGCCACAATATTTAGTATTATCGCCACGATATTTAGTATTATCGAATTTCTTTAAATTGGTGGGATTCGCCGTCTTCATCTTTTGCATCTAATTTGAGTTTGGTGTCGGATGACATTGGTGTGCTAATTGGTTTTGACTTAGGTTCTTCTAGACCGAATTTCTTTAACATCTCCTTTATGTATTTAGATTGATTAAAGAAGATACCATCTTCAAACTTGTTTGATTTGTAGACCAAGAAAGAAAAACTAAGTTCTCCCATCATACTCATCTCGAACTCGTCATGCATGATTTTAGAGAAATCAGATAGTAGAGCTCATATAAGTCACATGCTAACGATAAACAATTTCTTGATTTATACAAATCAATTAATCTACATTTAACATACTTAACTCAATATTGTGGAAATAGCAACAAACCATGGCGCACACACATAATAGAAAACACAAGAGACAAATATAACTAAATAAGCAAAAGACATATCATAGCCATTGCAAAACGTAATGATGTCATAGCTAAAACAGTGATCAAACTCATCAGAGTTTTAACATCGTGTCACATATGCGACGAGATAACTAACCGATAGGCAAGGTTTATCAAATTAACCGAACCATCATACATACTAAACTTCCAAAACACTCAATTGTACACTAGCACATTCATCTTGCGATCAACGAATTTCACATAACGATAAGCTAACATAACAGATATGAATCATGTTTAAACATATTAATCATATCCTAGCATGGCAACTAGTAATCACTTGATCATATACGTCATGCACATTCACTAACATGTCATATCATAATATAACACTTAAAATACCGAACCATGGTTCATTACTTAACACGACATAACCGTAACATATCAATCGAAATAGGAAATACTTTAACATCTCCTTTAAGCGTATTTAGATTCGGATTAAAGAAGATACCATCTTCTACTTGTTTGTAACATCACAAACGGTAAACTTAAGGGTTTAATAGTCAAACATCTCATTTTCATATGATCATCATTCAAACATGAGTTTATAAATGTCCGGATTTATGACTAGATACAAACTCGTGTATCGTGATAAGTTGACACTCATGTTAGATGCATAACATATCTAGTTAATAGTTCATATCATAATCATATTCGGATCATATCATAAGGTTCATATTCAAGTTCATATCACAATCACAAATCATACATTCATATTTAGAAGTTCATAATTAAAAGTGAGGTTCAACAAATATGCATATGTCTTCATAACACAAGTTGATATTATGGTTCAAGAAATCGGATAAGCAACAGATCACACATGTCTTGACAAGTGGATCCGAATATAATATCATCTACATATATTTGAACTATGATTATATGTGACTCTCTTTTCTTAGTAAAAAGTGTGTTGTCAATTAACCCCATGATATAGTTGTGTTTAATTAAAATGACTTGAGTCTATCATACCAAGCTTTTGGAGCTTGTTTAAGACCGTAAAGGGCTTTCTTTAACTTATACACATGTTTAGGTTTTTCAAAATCTATAAGATAAGTGTGAGGTTGAGCTACATATACTTCTTCATTTATAAAACCATTTAGAAAAGCACTTTTAACATCCATTTGATAAAGCTTTAGATCATTAGCACAAGCAAACGCAAGAAGTATTCTTATAGACTCTAATCTAGCCACGGGGGCATAGGTCTCATCAAAGTCTATTCCTTCTTGTTGGTTATACCCTTGGGCAACGAGTCTAGCCTTGTTTCTAGACACTACTCCGTTTGCATCTAATTTGTTTTTATAAACCCATTTGGTTTCTATTATGGTTTGATTACTAGGTGGAGGGACAAGTGTCCAAACATCATTAGAAACAAATTGATTTAATTCTTCTTGCATAGCCATTACCCAACTTTCATCTTTTATGGCTTCTTGTGTATTCTTAGGTTCTATGGTTGAAACAAACAAAATAGGCTACTTTGGTTTTGAACTTGAGACCTTAATGTTCTTTCGTTTAGCTTTCCTATAACCTTATCTACGGGGTGATCCTTGGACTCTTTAATATTTATGACTTCATCATTTAAAGGTTCTTCTTCTTCATTTATCCTTTTTTTATTACTATAGCTTCACTTTCTACAATCTCGTCATCGACAAGAGATGGAGAGGGTTTGGGTGGACTTTCATCAAATTTTATATTTAATGACTCTTCTACCTTCATTGTTTCTTTGTTTAATATGACGTAAGCTTTGCTATTTGGAGAGTAACCTAGAAAGATACCTTCGGTTGATTTAAGATCAAATTTTGTAAGGTAATCTTTAGTGTTAAGAATAAAACATTTGCTACCACGACTCTAAAGTGATCTAACGTAGGCTTTTTGCCTCTGAGTAACTCGTATGGAGTTTTACCTAAGATTGGTCTAATTAAGACTCGATTGAGTATGTACGTTGAAGTATCAACGACATTGCACCAAAAATTTTGAGGTATAGATTGCTCATTAAGCATGGTGCGACTCATTTCTTGTAGGGTTCTATTCTTTTTCAACTACCCCATTCGATTGTGGAGTCGCGAGCCGAGAAGTTCATGAGTAATACCATTAGCGTCACAAAAGCTCCAAATTGCACTTCATTATTGAATTCCTACCATGATCCGTCCTAATAGACACTATAGGACTTCCTAGTTGTCTTTGGATTTTCTTGCTTAATATTTCAAAATAATTAAACGTTTCCGTTTTGTTCTTTAAAAATTTTGTTCATGTGTACCTAGAGTAATCATCCACTATAACCAAAGTGTAGTAGTTGCCTCCATAACTTTGGATAGCGGATGGACCAAATAAATCCATATGTAGTAATTCTAGACACTTAGTTGTAGATACCATGTTTTTATCTTTATGACTAGAATGAACTTGTTTTCCTACATTACAAGCATCACAAAAGTGATGCTCATATTTTAACTTAGGTAGATCTCTTACTAGATCTTTGGATGATAGCGATTGAAGAAGTCGCATGTTGGCGTGACCCAATCTTCGATGCCATAAGGTCGAAGTATCATCCATAGAGGTAAGACATAGTTTGTCTTTAGGTTCATTACCGATTTTAATGACATAGACTCCATGTTTCCTAATTCCTCTTCCTATGGTTATGCCATTTTTAATATCTTACTACGGGCTTTAAAAAGTACATTGCACTTTTATCACATATTTGTCCTATACTTAAGAGGTTAAAGTTTAGGTTTTCTACGTGACACACATCGTTAATGGTTAGAGATTTGTTAGAAATCGTACCTTTACCGATGATTTTACTTTTGCTATTTCCAAACACCACATTACCTCCATTGAAGGATTCATATGTGGAGAATATATCTTTATTGCCGGTCATGTGCCTCGTGCACCCGCTATCCTTGACCCATTCATCCGGGTCTAGGTTGACCTTTAAGCACACCTAAGAAAACAATTAACTCAAAAGTTTGGTCCCCATTTGTTCATGGGTCCATTAGTGTTAAACATTCCATTCATGTTAGACATGTATGGATAAGATGAGTATGTATTCCATGGAGCAAAGTTTTGAAAAGGAAAACCATTTTGCATATTTGGGTTCCATCCCATTTGATGGTTACTTCTCGGGTAAACATTATTAGGTCTCCTAGATGGATTAGGTTTTGAAAAAGATGGAGCTTTGTTTCTTGCAAAAATAGGATTATATTTTGGAGGTGGTTGTCTAGTGGTGAAATGAGTTGGTTTCTTCTTATTAACGATAACAAAATCAGTTCTAGATGAAGAAGCTACATTATTACCTTTGTTTGCTATAATGAGACCCACGGATCCCCGGCTTAACACTCAGCCGGTTCCCTTTTTATGGGATCCGTGGGATCCGCCACATCAGTGGCTGGTTTTTCTAGTGCCTTAACAAATTGTGTTTCTTTGTTTTCACTAGTTAATGGATCAAGTTGTTGAATACCTAAACCTTTTTGGTTGTTATCGGTTTTAACACTATCTAATATCATATCTAAAGTATTCGTACTCATTCTAGCAATTTTAGAATCTAGTTGATCAACTAGTGTTTGAAGTTGAACGCAAAGTTCACATTCCCCACTTGCTATTTTACCCTTTTCTGGACGTTTCAATTTCGCTTTTAATTCTATGACTTCTTTATCTAAACATTGGTTTTGACTTTTTAAAAGCTTCTTTTTGTTAATTAGTTTTAAGCTAATATTGCACGTTTGTCATATTCATTATGCAATGAGTCGTCATCAGTGATGAGCTACTATAGTATTCGTGACATACCCGTCATTTGCCATGAGACAAATTTCTTCGTCCTCCTCGTCACTCATTCCCCACGTGCCGCCACTTAACGCCTTTTGATCATCCCGTTTGGGACACTTACTAATAAAGTGGTTTGGGTCCCCACATTTAAAGCAAGTACGATCATCTTTTGGCTTCTCGTCATCTTTGCTTTTCTCGAAGTTTTCTTATCGCCATACGGTTGTTTGACGATCTTCCTTCCTTTTAAAGAACTTTTAAAGTCCTCATCGCCATAGCGTACTCTCGTCGTCACTATTCAAGAGGAGTTCTTCATCGCTTAAGCCTTTTTGGCTTTAAGGCAAGAGATTTGTGTTTCTCTTTCACCTTTGAGGCTTGAGTCTTTAGCAAGGACAAGCTCGTAGACTTTTAAGTTGCCTATGAGTTCATCAAGGGTGAGGATTGTCAAATCTTTGACTCTTCGATCGTAATCACCTTGGATCTCCACTGGATGGAAGCGCCTTAGATATCTCTAACATGGTTACGGCTAGAAAAGATTCATCAAGTGTTTGTAAAGATGTAATAATAGTATTGAAATTAGAAAATGAATGATCTATAGTTTCCTCATCCGATATTGAAAATTGTTCATATTGTTGAACAAATAAATCAATTTTATTATTTTTAACTTGTTGATTACCTTGATGAGTTACAACTAAAGAATTCCAAATTTCTTTAGAGGTTTTAAGCATAGAAATTCTTTCAATTCCTTTTGGGTAAAGCATTATATAAAACCATTTTAGTTTCACTATTTTAGAAAGCTTTTTCTTCATTTCATCATTTAGTTTATCATGAGGTATGTTAACTAAATTTCCTTTATCATCTTTCGAGGTAGCCTCAAAATCGCCTTCAACAATAATGTACCAAAGATCAATATCTTTAGACTTCACATATGTTTCAATATACTTTTCCAATATATAAAACCATTAGTTTCAAGTAGTGGTGGTCGTTGCATAGATTGCCCTTCCTTGTAATTTTCTTTAACCCATAGTGATCGAAAAGTTTTAAAATATGGTTTACTTTAAAACTTTTATAAACTTAGCTCTTGATGCCAATTGTGGAAAACTAGAAGGGGGGTTAAATAGTTTTGCCGATTTTAAGTTAGTTTCAAAAAACTTTAGATTCGATAATATGTGAGATCGTATAGATGTTGAGAAAGTATAGATCTAATGATAAAGCAAGTAAATAAAGTAAAGCAAAGGGATAGAAATGACACAACCGATTTATAGTGGTTCGACTACAAGGACACCTTCCTTGCCCTACTCCACTCCCCGAGTCACCTACTCGAGAGTTCAAGCACTATGTCAACAAACTCCTTCAACTTGGCGGAGAAGCCTTCACAACGTTGCTTACACATTTTCCCAGACAAAGCTAAATATCGAGTCCGTAACACGGTGGACCAAACTAACACAACTATTACACAACAAATATGTGAAATATCAAATACAAGATCTTCGCCATGTAAATCTTATGGAGGAACAAATCAATCAAGGACCCCTTGCTTGGATGACTTGTAGAATGCTCGTGATCTCGCCTTGAGAAGGACCTATATGAGAATCACTAAAGAAAGAAAGAAAGAAGTACTCTAGATCAAGTGATCTTTGTTAGAAGAGAATAAGAGTATATGAGAGAATTAGTAAGAAGAGGGTGAGTTAGAATGAAGAAATGGCTCTCATTTATAGGCATTTACGCGCTCTGTTCCGGATCCCACGGATCCCTCCCACGAGGATCCGTCTAGTGTAATCCTAGGGATCCGGACGCTCTCTTGCCCATGGGTTTTTGGTTATGGGTCATGGGTTATGGGTTGGTCCATGGGTATTCCTTTAGATTAAATGTATCTAATGAATACATTGTATCTAGTCAAATGGGTATGGGTCAATGGGTTATGGATATGATCCATGGGTTGTAGTTTTTACCTATTCTAATAAACTATTACAACAAATGATTAATTACAACATTTTTGTATTTAAATGACTATATGTAAATGCTTTACAAAAATAACATGTATCCTTATAATTGTACTTAAGATAACATTATATTTGTTATCAACAAAACATAAAGAGATCGCAAAATATTAATAAACGTTTTTACGGTTTATTTGTATTAACATGATGGTTTATTTGAACCGAGTTAGACGGTTTTATTGAACCGAGTTACGTGGTTCACATGACACTTAACGGGTTAAATAGGGTTTTTAAACCTCAAAAAACCAGTTTATGTTGACCAATTTCTCCGACTGAAATTGGATCAATCACTTAAACCGTCGAGTCGAACCAGACATCGCACCTAACCAGGGATGTTAATCGGGTCGGGTTAGGATCAATTTGGGTCGGGTCAAATTCTACAAGGCTAAAAATAACATAGATGAACCCAACCTTATTTGAATTCGGGTTAATCGGGTTCATGTCAATTTGAGTCGGGTCAACCCGAATATAAATAAAATAATAATAAAATTGCCAACTTATACAAGTTTAAATAAATAACTTATATATATATATATTTAAATAAAAAAATTAGGGAAAATTCTCTTATTTGGGTCAGTCAAGCAAACTCGAACTCAAGTTAGCTAAACATTTTCAACTCAATACCTGATCTTATTTAGTATTCAAGTTATCCCAATTGACTCAAATAACTCAAATAAAATTATTAAGAATGATGATTGAGATTACTAACTCATATGATTAATTTTAGGCCTAAATCATTCATCACTTGACACATGTCACATACACTTTCTCCCTCTAAATTTTCACCTTTAAGTTTGTCACATGTCTTCATCTGATCTTTAGGCACACTTTTAGTCACAAAAGTTAAGCATGCATATCATTTTCAATTATTAACTCGAGTAACCCGACCCAAATAGCTTTAATCAGGTTGGGTTCGGATCTGAACTCAGGTTGGGTTCGGATCGGAACTGATGTTATAACACCCCTACACGTAACACATTCTACTATAGAGTTGAAATTATTGGCATGTGGGGTGATGCCCTTGTCAGCGGCGGCTCAAGCCAAAGCGACGACACTCGACCTCGAATCACACGTGGTTCCTTCGCTTCCTATTCGCTGCGTCCAATCTATCTGTTTTAAGGAATCATGTACGTGTCATCATTTAAATGGACATTTTCATTAACTAAGTTTCCTTACGTATCTCAAACAACTACGTCAGCCCTATTAGCCACATCCTAGATCCGTGTCCGCGCCGCGTTTTCAACTTTTCCACGGAGTATTATTATGGAGTAAAACTCAATGAAAATATTATTTTAAAATTAATTACCATCCTTATACTTGCATTTTTGTTACATTTTCTAGTCTTATCAATAATAGTCAAAAGTTTAATATATATCTCAAATTTACCATAGATCAAATAAACTAATCATACCAATCATTTTCTAATCAAAGCAGAAAAATAAACTTTCACTTTTTGTAAAAATTAATATCCCGCAAACCGTTAATCGTTACGAGAAAAAAACTCATATGATCATGACGAAAATTAAATTATCTTTTATAGATACGCGACACATATATTTTAACAAATTTTTTTCAAAATTTAGTCTCCGAAAAATCATATGTGATTTACGAAAATCGCACGTGATTCGATTTTATAAATCACATATGATTTTTCAAATCATATATGATTTTTAGATTTGTAAAACCATATATAATTTGAAAAAATCATGTGATTTGTAAAAATCATGTGATTTGTAAAAATCGAATCACATGTGATTTTTGAAAATCATATATGATTTAATAAATCACATGTCCCATATGATTTTTTTGGGCGGAATTTAAAAAAAATTGTCAAAAATATAAAGAAGTGCATATATATAGAAATATAATTTAATTCTCGTCGCGATGGTGTATTTTTTATAGTTTGAAAATTTACCGTTTGAAATATATGTTGTTTTAAAAAAATTGAAAATAGTTTTTTTATTAATTTTGATAAAAAATTAATGGCTAAAATTGATTTATTGAATTTATGATAAATATGAGATCTATATTGATCTCAACTCATTAAAGAAACGTCACGTTGATTCATAGTTGACAATTATACAAACTTTTATCATGCATTTTTGTAACTTTTGTTTGTTTCAAAGGCTTCAAAGACAAGAAGTTATGTAAAATTTTCATTGGATCTCACTTGTTAGTAATAACGATATCTATTCATTTGAGTCTCTGGGTAGTGATTCAACTGAATATGGGACATGGTTACGCCCACAAAACGCCTCTTAAAAAATAAAAGGTGTGTGCCGACTCACGAAAGATTGTCGATGATATCTTGTAGGAAGGTTGGGATGTCGTCAACTTCACCGCTGATACAAAAGTTGGCGTTCTTGTTTCGGGCCCGCCTCGTACCAATGGATGATTCGCCGAGACCGCGCACTAAGTAACAGAAAACACCGTTAGGCTTATCGTGGGATTGTCTCCACGATTATCTTCCCGCGAGAGTAAGTAATCGGTTTTAGGGTTATGGAGAGTTAGGGTTTAGATTGTACCTTTAATGAGGATAGGGTTCCTTTATATACACACAAAGTCCTTGTTGGTTTCGTGTTCCCAACCATCGGCCAGATCCACCGATACGCTTACACATCGCGCTCGGGGTCAAAGGAACTTCCTTTCGTCGAGCAAGTTTTCAACACCCCAGCAAGTGAACCTAATCGTTGTAGTGTAGTATTGGGGTAAGCTACGGAATTGATATCGTTCTCTGGGAATAGGAATGCTAGTGAGAAGTTACTACGCTAAGGTTGGGGTTGAGGAAGATTATTTTTTATCTTTTATATTTTTAGAAAAGGAAAATACGAA
This sequence comes from Chrysanthemum lavandulifolium, assembly GCA_022545495.1. Lineage (NCBI taxonomy): Eukaryota > Viridiplantae > Streptophyta > Magnoliopsida > Asterales > Asteraceae > Chrysanthemum > Chrysanthemum lavandulifolium. The sequence goes on along the minus strand of CM040243.1, from coordinate 206,639,352 downwards.
TCTCGGGGTTTGGATTTGGGGGTTGGTATTTCACCGATTACTCTACTATTATCTAATTATCTAAACTAAAGGTGGTGGTAGTCTATGTCTAATTATGTGTGCTCGTATGATAGTTTAAAGATGTGTTTACTTAGGTTTTACTATTCCTTAATTATCTTCTATTGGTGGTTGAATTGTCACGTCCTTATTCCTAGTTCGTTGTGTGTCTAAAGTTGTAGGGTATGCGTTTCTCCCTACTCTTTGAAGTTACCAAAGGGTCTCGCTCACAAAACCCACTAGGATGATAAACTCTAACTCTAAGGCCTCTTTGGATAGTTTAGCTTACAACAACTCAAAGTGCTATAACCTAAGGTTCACAAAGATTAATCAAGCATTAAGTACACAACGAATGACCTATCGCATTACTAGATCATTAATCAACTAAGATAAGAAACAACCAATCAATATTCAATAATTAAGTTTCATATTCCCTAAGCAAACACACAAGTAAATTAACCGGACATGGAGAACATGCAAGCATACACACAAATAATTGAAGAAATAATTAAATTAATGAAGTAAACAACTTATCTTGGTGTAAGATAGGGTTTAAAATCCTAAAATACGACCTTGGTTCGGTTTAGGTTTTACTCCAAAATTTTACCCAAAAGACTACTCTAAACCGAAAATTGGATTCTATATATAAGATTACATGTGCGGCGTCACCTTATGATTTGTGACGCCGTCGTGTGTCGCTATTAGGGTTTCGTGCTCGCTGTTAATCTTGCGACGGCGCCACCTTATGCTTGTGACGCCGTCTGGATTGAATCTAGGTCGTCGAGTCATGACGGCCTACTCTTTTAAAGCCCGCCGGCCCTCCAAAAACTAGCAATTTCTCTTCAGATCGTCACAAATTCCTCCGACGGCGTCATAGACACAGCGATGACGCCGTCCCTTGTAATTTAGTAGCTCGAGTGTCTCGATTCTTGACTTTGGCCATTTTCTTCATATCTGCGCTTTTCGCCCAAATAAGTGCCATTACAATAGTTTGCCTTCAAGAGGCCTAAAAGTGAAAAGGAACGATATTAAGCAATAACGGATACAAAAGTGATCAAATAAGGCTTAAACGACCCTCAAAGGTATATATTTAAAACCTTATCACCCGCCTAAGTCGGTTGGCAAACGATTATCTCCATAATTAGGAGATATCCAATATCCGCTTAGTAAATAATATTGGATTTGGGCCTTCGTGGGCCCAAACACTTATCGCCCAGCCCCCTCACTGGGCTCATTAGTATTGGATCTTGATCGGGTTCGTGACCCGAATATAGACTATACGTCATCATGTTCCCCAGTCTAGTATGCGCAGTAACTAGCTGCGGATGCTAGACTAATAACTGCGACGAATAAATAACTGCGAAGCGTAACAAAGAAGCCAACAAAGGCTCCCGTTTTGAAAGATACACGTGGTATCTAGTCACAATATGTAAAATGGATGCCTCGTAAATCGGGGGAAAGCAACTGTAACGGCGTCCCATCAATTGATCCTATCCACACAATGGAGATAGTGGGATCCACGTGTCGTTCATCTTGTGGATGAGAAAACTTATATAACCCCCGACCTCTATTTCACTGTGATTATCACAGTAAAAAAAATGAATCCTCCATTGTTAAACAAACCTTCACTTTGCAACCCATAAAATTACTATTCGAAATGTAACAGCGCGTACGCTTATAAAAACGATACCATGGTCAAGGTGTTATCTGATTTCACATCCGAGATAACTGAGGATGAACTTCTGAGTTCGCAGATTATTATATACCCTTGCGGTGCATCCGGAAGTTCCGAGTGCCTGGCGTCCATGCGGACTTCCCGAAGGGAAAATAGGGTATATATGCGTTTTCGAGTTCGCAATCAGCGTGTGCCCATATCGCTATTTTTGAGCGATGTATTAAACTACTATCGCTTGCATATATCCTAGCCGACCGCGATAGGTGCAGCTAAAATCATGAATTTTGAGGTAAATTGCCGATTATTGGCAATTAACCCGACCATCCATTTATTCCGCGTTTTACCACACCACGTGGTCAAGCGGGTGGGTATCACTGCTAAGCGCTTTGGGAGGCTTCAGTGTTATCTTGAAAAATTAGATGCGCCGAGGAATTGAGAGAAACATTTTTCGGGTAGACGACGGCTTCACATCGCGCTTCGATTTTTACACCTGTGGTACTTCGCCAGGATGGCGCCCCTCACGGATCGTACAATGCGGAGGATGCGGATACAATAAACACCAATCGCATCCCCATCGGTTCCTACCCCGAAGAATTTTTGGTACACATGGGTATTAGCCGCAATTATTTTGGTAGTCCTGAGGAGGTTCCAATCTTCTTAGGCGCGGATGGCCAGGGTGGGAGCTCGTCCTTTGCATTCCTTTACTTTTGTAATGTAAGCCCTTCTTCTTCCAATGTAATTATAATAACTTGTTTGTTGTTGTTGTCTTCTGTGGCGCAGAGATGGATCTATTTGTCGTTGTGAGATTGGCGAAGCCTCGCCAGGTCACTGTGGGGGTACGCCCGTTGAAAGAGGGAGAAAAGCCTATACTAGAGGCTACATCTGGGCGTACCGTGGAAATGGAGCTGGGAGAAACAGGGGCAAGCTCATCTGTCACACTGGAAGCGACCCCACTGCAAAGTGTGTCGAACCCGAGAGTGCCTTCCCCAGTGGCGCAGCCATCACAAGTAGCAGTGGTGGAGCACATGGAGGAAGAGGAGGAAGAGGATCCCCTGTTGAAGCGCAAGAGATCACCTGGAGGGCAGGGCGCAAGCTCATCGAGGAAGAAGCGCCCCGTTATCCTAACGGTGGAGTCATCATCAAGTGACGTTGCGTTACCTCCTCTTTCTGCGGATACAGCCGGCCCGCAGTAAGTAATGTCCTCAAAGTTTTTTGCGCATCTCCTGTTTATGCGAGAAATTAATAATTCCCTTTTTTGTGTGCAGGTTTGAACAGTCTGCGGAGTCGCCTCCCAGAGAGAGTCCAAGTTCTTTGAGTTCTTTGAGCGGTCAAAATCTTTGAGCTCTTGGCGGCCGGGATGCGCCGTGGGCGCCTTATTGAGGAGTTGATGGTAGCTGCTGCGCATCAAGCTTCACTTGTGGGTAAGCTGAAGAACAAGGTTGTTGTAGAGGGCCGCCAAAGCGCACATAAGGATAGCCAGATTGCGTTGCTGGAGGCGCAGTTGGCTAATGCTAAAGTCAAGTGAAGGTTTAGGTGCATCGCCCAAAAGCTTGCGAGGAGAAGATGGCTCATAGGGCGGATAATCGGGAGCGTACTGCACTGCTCAATATAAGTCTTCTTGCGTCTGGGTCGTGAAGTACTTGGAGAAGGGTAAGACAGTCGCTCGGCGGCTGGGGAGCTTGGGTCAACTGTTGAAGGGCATCTGAAGACGCAAGAAATGAAGCTGCGTAAGCTCAGTTTGGAGTATGATGAGGAATTATATCCTCATCTCATGTCTGCCATTGCTGAGCGCAGGTGGCTCATCAGCCATGGCCTGCGCCTTGCTGCTCTTAGCACCCTTGAGTCCAAGGAGGTGGTGGACGCATTTGGTGGGGTGGTCCAATGTGCCTTGGCGAGAGGGAAGTCAGAGGCTGTGGAGGCGCTGCAAGAAGTCGACTTCTTGAAGGTGCTGCTTGAAAAGGTACAGTTATGATGCTAATCCTATGATAACACAGTTCTTTGCTATGGAGAGGATGAAGGCCTTAGAGCTTCCCATGATTGCTAAAATGGAGCGCGACCAGGATTATCCCATAAGTCTTATTATGGAAGGGTTGACCTTAGCGCGCCATCGTACTGATAATGCAGAAGCGCAGCCGAACTATTTTTTGAAGCCCGATGACTCTCAGCTTCAAGTGCCTGTTTTTGCTCGCCCCAGGGACATTCTAAACCCCTTTGCTTTAGAGAAAGAGATGCCCTTGAAGGAAGGTTTGGAAGCGCACGCTGCCAGACTTGCTAAAAAAGAAGGTATTACCGGTAAAGCGATTTTGTGCGGGGTTGGTGCAGCCCATCTCCCAAGGTCTGACGGGGTGCCAGTGAGTGTTGCCACTGTGTCTCGTCAAGACTCGGACTTGTTGAAGAGGCTAAGCGAGGTTGGAGATGCTGCAAGCCGCGTGGGGACTTCATCACTTGAGCGGTCTAGGAGTATATAGATAGGATCTTGTGTTTATAGACATCCTTTTGTAATAACTTGTAGTCATTAATAAAAATCTCCTTTTGTTAAGTGCGTGTTAATATTATTGCAACTTGTAATGTGCGTACTTATCTGTTTGTCTTTGCGTAAAAGACGTGTTCAAATTTGTACACAAGGGCGAATAATATGAGAAATTCATAGTCATGTATGAAGATCATAGTCTACTTAAAACATAATTTCTAAGTAATTGTATCATAGTCGTGTATGGTCTGATATGCAGCGTATTGTAAATATCATCTTAAGGAGTCAAGTGTATTGATTCCTAAATTTGTTAAACGCGCACCGTATGCATAGTTGTGCGTCCGTCGTAGGATTCGCACCGAACTTATTCCAACGTCTTGTGAACAAGGTGTTTAACAAGGATACTTGATCCGATGTTGATGGGTTTGCAACCCTCTTACTCAACAAGTTATTTAGTAGGTTTACTCATCCTTTTACCATCGTGGATTTATTAAATGCATGCACGCCATGTAGGCAAAAGATGAAAATGTTAAAACAAAAAGTATATAGAAATAAAAATTTGGAATACGTCACGGAGTTAGCTAGAAACCACGACATTTTATTAAGACTTGCAAGTTTTTGTGAAAGAAAGTAAAATAAAATATTTCCTAAGTAAAATAAAATGTAAATACATGGATAATTATTGAGCACTTCACTAAAGTGCGGGAATGTCCGTGTGCTGGGCCGTAGCCATTAGAGATAACAGCGCTTGAGATTGCAAATGTTCCATGTACGCGGTAGTTCCTGACCATTCATGTCTCTTAGCTCAGATGTACTTTGTTCTAGTGCTTCTGTAACCTCATAGGGTCCTTCCCACTTTGGTCCAAGTTTTCCTGTGTCTTCTGCGTGACTCGCATCATTGGCGCGGTATACGAAATCACCTGGTCTGAATGAGACACTTCGTACTTTTGCATCATAGTATCCCTTCATCTTTGACTTCGATCTTGCTTCACATATAGTTGCGCGCTCACGTCTTTCTTCCAACATGTCCAAGTCGATGCGCCGCTCGTCATCATTTGTTGCAATGTTGATTTCAGCAGTGCGAATTGTTGGCATCCCAATTTTGGCTGGTATGACAACCTCGTCCCATAGACTAGAAAAGGGGTGCCCCCGTCTTTGGTTTTGATGGAGGTGCGGTGCGCCCGGGGCGACGGGATAATTCTTCCACCCACCGCCCTTTGTGTTTGTCCGGGACGTGCTTTGATTCCTTCACCTAGGCTTCGATTTGCACGCCTACTAACCCATTGGATTGTGGATGTTTAACCGACGCTGAAGCTGCGTGATATTTAACTTCTCGCTTTGATCCTTGAAGGATTGTCACAAAATTGTTTCCGTTGTCGAGATGATTTCCCAGGCGGTCCAGGCGGCATACAATATTATCCCAAACAAAATGCTTGACCTGATTGCCAGTAATTGTCACCACTGCTTTTTCTTCGATCCACTTGGTGAAATAGTCTATTGCTACTATAAGAAACTTTAGTCCTCCTCCTGCAACGGGAAAGGGACCTGCAATGTCGATACCCCACTTGTAGAATGGCCATGGTGCCGTGATAGGCGTTAGCTCCTGTTGTGGTTGGCGCGGAATGGGTCGATGAACCTGACAGTCGCCGCACTTCTTTATTAATTCCCGCGCGTCACGGTGCATGGTGGGCCAGTAGTAGCCTGACCTTAAAGCGCGCGCCACCATAGATCGTGGTCCTGAATGCATGCTGCATGAGCCAGCGTGTATTTCCCTGAGTACATAATTTGCTTGTAGGGGACCGACGCAACGGAGCCATGGTTGCAGGAAGGAGCGTCGATAGAGCACACCGTCTCTAAGTTCAAACCTCTCGAGTCGCTACCGTATTCTTCGGACTTCCGTCATTCTTGGGGCAAGACACCTTGCTTATGAACTCCATTATTGGGGTCATCCACGTAGGACCTTCTTCTTCTATTACCGTTGATATTTCCACCTCCGAGATGGATTTGCTCTTCAAAGTCTCCACTAAAACTTGCTTTGACGGTGTGCGAAGCTTATGGATGCGATCTTGCTTAGTGCATCCGCCTTCCGATTTTCCCCTCTAGAGACCTGTTTGATGGTAAACCTGTCAAAGACTTGGATTAGTGATCTGGTCTTGTCAAGGTATTGCACCATATTTTCCTCTTTAGCCACGTACTCGCCCAACACGTGGTTGGCTACTAGCCGGGAATCTACATTTGCTTCCAGGTTGCGTACGCCCATTCTAGCTGCAATGCGTAGTCCAGCGATTAGGGCTTCGTACTCTGCTTCATTGTTTGTCGCTGTGAATTCAAAGCGCAGTGCGTAAGTGAATTCCATTCCTCGGGACTTGTGAGGATGAGGCACGCTCGACTCCATCCACACATGAAGATCCATCTGTAAATAAGACCCATGGATCTTGTAGTTCCTTCTTGCCTACTACAGGTGCGACATCGATTATCGGTTTTCGATGATGAAATCGCTAGTATCTCGTCCTTTTATCGCCAGACGTGGTGCATGGGAGATGTTGTGCTCACCTAGCAATACGCTCCACTTCGTAGTCGCCCGCGCGTCGGGTTTGGAGATGATTTGCTTGATTGGTTGGATGCGTGATCACCGCTATTGGATGCGCTTGGAAGTACTGCTGACCGCTTGGCGGCGAATACTAAAGCCGTGACCAACTTTTCCATTGCAATGTAATTGATCTCCGTTTTCTTGCGCTTTGCTTACAAAGTACACCGGTGTTTGCACCGACTCTCTGTCTCATCGAGAGCATCACACCGACCGCCCATGTGTCGAGATAAGTACATAATTAATTCTTCCCCGGTCGGGGTGCGCTTAATGTGGGGGCGCGCGGTGTTGTTTAAATGTGTGTGAAGGCTTCTACCTCCGTAGTCCGGTGAAAATCTCCCTTTTATACACTTCTTGAGTGTCTTGAAGAGAGGTAGTGACTTGTCTCACGACTTGGATAAGAATCTGTTTAGACCGGCCAGTTTTCCATTAAGAGATTGGACTTCCTTCAGCGCGCGCGAAGGAAGTTCGATGACCGCTTTGATTTTTATGGACATGGTTTGATGCCGTCGGGTTCTATCGGTATCCGAGAAACATGCCTTCATGGCGCCAAAAGTGCACTTTTAGGGTTTAGCTTCATGTTGATCTCTTTGAGTCTCCTAAATGTTTCCTCAATGTCGCGCACCAACTCATCCTCGGTATGGCTTTTATGACTAGGTCGTCAACGTAAACCTCTAAGTTGCGACCCACTGCTTTTCAAATGCATTATCTACTAACGATAGGTGGCGCTGCGTTCTTCAAGCCAAAGGGCATTTTGGTATAACGATGAGACGCCTTGGCTTGTATGAAAGCGCTTTTTCCTCATCTTCCTTAGCCATCCGGATTTGGTGGTATCCTTTGTATGCATCTAGGAAACACTTGAGCGGGTATCCACACAAAGATTCGACCTTCGGTCTATCTCCTAGTGGGTAGCGATCTTGTGGACATGCTTTGTTGAGATATGTGAAGTCCACACATCCATGACTACCATCGCTCTTCTTTACCATTCTTGGGTTTGAAAGCCGGTCGTGGTAGTAGACTTCTCATGATACCCTCCACAAGCTTGTGTACCTCTGCGGGTGCTTGTGCGCGCTCGGAGCTTGGTCGCGCTTCTTACAGGCGTGTTGGTGAGTATCCTTGTTGGATTCTCGACGTGTTACGTGATTGAACGTGGTACCCGGTCATGTGCTTTGGCTCCCATGCAAAGATGTCGTGTTCTTTTGCAAGAGTGCGCACACGATGCCTTGCCGTTGTCAAGCTGTGGACCCTCCGATCGATACTTCACTCGGGTAATCGGGATGAATTGCAACCTTGATTTGGAACTTTGGTTGCGTTGTTCGGGATGGGTGCGGGTTTCGCATGTAATGGTGTTACATTCTCTATGTGGTACGGTGGTGTTGTGAGAGTAACAATACCACCTTCTTGGGAATTTGAGCATCCCATGTCTTTGTAGAAGGTACCGCGCATGGTCGATATCCGGTCTTCCGATAATGCCATTGTATGGCGAAGGGATTGATCACCATGAAATCCATCCAAATTTGTTGTGGGTGATCGTTATTACCCACTCCGACTAGTAGTCGTAATTGCCCATAGGCAATATATTTTCTCTGTGAAGCCGGTCGCGTATTTGTCGTGACCGGCTTAGCCGACGTGCGTATCTCGGGCGCGATCGCTTGAGCGATGTTCAGTACATTATGTCGGCAGACGCCCACCATCAACATATATGCGGTGGATGTCGTGACCCGCATTAACTTGAATGATGGCGGCTCCACCACTGCGTTGTCCGTCGTTAAGGTAGGAAAGTGATTGCACTCCGTGGGAAAACTTCGGCCGACCTTCCGCTCGTTACCGCCATGATCGTATCATGTAATGGTGTCACCTTATCTTTGGGTCCCTCCTTGTTATTCCCGGTCTTACATCTATCTTTCCGTTCTTTGATGTTCTTGACCAAATGGTCGATCTACCCTCCTTGACTAGTTTGTCGATGAGTGGCCTTGCAATGGACACATTCATTAGTAGTGTGGCCCTTACGTCGTGTGATAGTCGCGAGACCAGCTTCCCACGCGCGATCCTGCAGGGTGCGCATAGGTGGAGGTCTTGGGAAATTCGCGCTCTACATTGTAGTATCTCCTTTGAGTCTTTGTCGTGGGTATACTTGTCGTTGTCCCGCCCGCTCCCCAGGCTGCGATAATTCTGCACAGTTACTACTCCGGTCGGTGGATTGTCTCCCTGTGTTGTTCTGTGACCGGTAGTTCGAGTAGCTTTTCTTCTTATCATGCGCAGCCTCTCCTAGACGAAGGACCGTGTGCGTTTCATGAGCTCATCAAAGGTTTGGGGAATCTTGTCGTTCAACCTTTTGATGAGTTCTGGGTTATTGATCTCATTCATGAACCCTGAGATTTTTAGCACTTCGGGGCATGCTTTAACTTGTATGCATTCATCTTTGAAGTGCTCCATATATGCGCTTGTAGATTGATTCGCTTCCAAACTGTCAAGTTTATTACACAAGTCAACCACTTGTGAATGGTCAACCGTAATAAAATTCAAACAGTCTAAAACCAATTCAATTAAGTCCAGAGGAGTATAGTGTTTCCCAGTGTCGTTAAGTCCCACTTGAGGATTAATGGTGCTTAAAAATGTTCGGGACGTAGAATGATCACTAAGGATAATGATCATGTAAGGATTTTGGTGGATAATTACACTCTTGATTGATTGGAATGGTATTTGGATCTGATTTATAAAGCACAACAATCAGATTAAACAAGCGTAAACACGTCGTTTCTTAATTTTACGAAGCGTCAAAATAAAGCGTAAATTTAAAAGAATAAAACACCTATGGATATGAAAATGATATTTTACAATCCTAATAATAAAAGAAAATTATTGGAAAATTAAAATTATTTTTATTACTATTTATTTAATTATTATTAATTAAAACTATTTTAACTATTTAAAAATACCCTAAAATATAAGAAAATATGAAATAAAGCTAGAAAAATGAAATTATGACTTAGAAAAATCTAAAATATTATAAAACTTATTTTAAAATTGAAAATATATTTATTACACTTTTTATCTATTTATTATTAATTAATTACTATTTATTGATTATTTAAAATACACTTAAATACAAGAAAATATAAAATTAACCTAGAAAAATAAAATTTTAACTTAGAAAAATCTAAAATATTATAAAACTAATTTTAAAACGAAAATATATTTTTATGTTATTTATTTATTTATTATTAATTATTTAATACATTTTAACTATTTTAAATTCTAATAAATACTAAACAAACTAGGAAAATTATGAAATTTTTCTATAAATATCCTATGATGATGAAAGCTAAGAAAATTATAAAAGCTGAAAGTGCTTAATAATAAGTGAAAAGAAAAATTAAAAAGCTAATTTCTATTAAATAAACGCTATCACTATTTTTAAAATGATGTTTTGTGATTTTCTTTTACAAAACTATTTAACTACTGATAATATGCAACTTTAATGAAGACAAAATTTTGGAACTTAAAAATAAGCGGTTAATGAACTTATGAGCTCAGCAGTTTAATTTAATGGCTTATTTTGATGTTTAAGCTCAAATAAACTTACAAGCTGGAACCAAAGATAAAATAAGATATAAATAAGCTAAAGTTACTTATATTAAGCTAAAGGCACAGAAAATCATCTTGATAAGCTTTTAATAAGCAAATAAGCACTTTAACTAAACCTATCTACCAAAGCAGTCCTGCAATCGAATCTAAGAGCAAATTAAACTTATTAAATAGTGAAAAGCTCAAAATTAAAGCTGAAGTAGCAAGATGGGTTGGTGAGCTTTCAAAAAGTCCAAGCTCTCGAGGGAACCAACATAGAGCTTATAAAGAGCTTGAGAAAAAGCTTATAAACAGCGAGCAATGACTCGGTATATCTTGAGTCGATGTACACAAAATGGGACAACTTAAAAGCTAGTTGCAGCCCTATTAAATAAGCTAGAAAGTGAAATTATAAGCTTGGAACTTTAAGACAGCTAGGTTAGCTTTCCAATAAGCTAAGATACACAAGCTAAAGCTAACTAATGAGCTCTGTATGAGCTTGTGAAAAGCTTGTAAGCGTACACAGTGGCACTTTTTTGAACAAGGGCTTAAAAGAAACTAAAAATAAGCGAGTTAAATAAGCTAACTAGAAATTATAAAAATACTATGATAAAGATGAGCAACTAAATTTATAAACCTAAAAGCTTAAAACATGAAACTCAAAATTAAATCCTATAGAAAATGATCTATTTTATTCAAAACGACTAAAGCGAAAATTTTGACTTTTTAAATTACACTAAAAGTTGACTTATATGAATTTTAAATCAAATTTAATTACGATTATGATGTATTAAGCTAAAATAAGATGTAATTAAGCTAAAGTACCAAGTTATAAGCCACCGTGATGAATTTTGTTGCCTAAATCCTATGATTAATTACTAGAGTGAGATTAAAAGAGATTTTGACTTTTTCAAAGTAAGGACTGGTTTTATGGTGTCTTTGAGTTATTAGGACCAAGTGTGACATGTAACAAGCAAAACAATGACTTGAACATCTTCTATCACAGTTAAACAAGCAAATCCAAACAACACTTTATAGGATTGTTTATGAAGCTTTAAGTACTAAAGCGACTTTTCAAACCAAGAAAGCTATTGATTAACTTATACTAACTATATTTAGGCGAAATTAAGCCAAAATTAACACACTTTAAGCGGATAAACTATGAAATGCAAATTTTGAGAAAATTGCTTACAAATTGGAATTCAAGTGAAAAATGAGAACCTGTGATGAGAACACAACCTATAGCTTCCCAAGAAGCTCTAAACTAAGAGCGATCAATATTCACCTGCGCCCATTTGTGATCTCCATTTCCATTGATTTTGATTTTAACTAATTTTTTGATATTTTGGTAATTTTTCTTTTGATACTAAAGCTGAGTTTTAAGGTTACTAAAAGCTTTAATAAGCTTTCGAGGAGCTTATATGGGCTTATGAGTCCAAAATAACAATGATAACAACATTAAGCTTAACATGAGATTTTTGAACTTGAAATTTTACATAAAGCGAAATTGAGGCGAAAATGAAAATTGCTTATTGAAAAGTTTCACAATACAATGAAATGGATAGAAGCAGTGCTTAAAAGCTTAAAATTACTGGAATTTGAAAATTAATTAAAGCGACATAACATAAACTAATTTACACTAGATACTTGTCTACATTGCTCCAATCTTCTTTATATTGATCTTTTTAGACTCCTTGTCGACCTCTGAGACTTTCCCAGCTCTTTTCAGCCATTGGATCCTCATAATTCATCATAAGCGCACATTTGGCATTTTTGGCGCCAAAAGTCTTAAGCAGGTTTTTTGCATTTAAAGAATTTTGGTGTTTGTGGAGGTGTTAGGGGAGTGGTTAAGCAATTGGGAGCAGGTGGAAAGGTGGTTTATGAAACCATGGTGGTTTGATGGGGTGTCCGGTTTTATGCGTTAATGTGAGGAGATGAGCAGTGTATCCGTATTTGACTTTTGTTGACCGAGTTTTATTAATCGCTAGGGGTTCAAATGGGATATTGGCGGGTCAGTGGGTTTTAGATGGCTCGGGGTCAAGGTCCAAGGTTCAAGTGGTGTGGGCTTGGATTGGGCCGGTGGGTTGGGTTTGTGTTAATAATAACAAAGGGTCGGTTTGGTTTGGATTATCAAGGATTTACGAAAAGTTGAGGACCAAAGCGTACTTTTCCAAAGTTATTCAAGGACCAATTATGCCAAGTATGAATAGTACAAGGTTTATTTTTTATTATTTTCACTTTTTAAATTCACCAAGGACTATTTTTGACATTTTTCAAAGTTGAGGGACCAAAGTTGTCATTTTATAATTCTTAAACTTTAAAGGGTTTGTTTTGACAACTTTTGAATCCATAGGACCTTAAATGATATTTTGCTTTATTTTGATTTATTTTGATTTACCGGGGACTATTTTGACAACTTTTGAAACTTGGGGACTAAAGCGCCAATTATGCAAACTTGATAAGTTTTCACACGATTTTGGTATTTTGCATTTGAAACACATAAAACACTTATTTGTGATATTTTTATCCTTTTGATGCATTTACGAGTGTTTTCGGATGTTTTGCGGACTAAAAGGTACACAAATGATGAGTATTTGGACACTCGTCAATCCCAGCACTAAGATATTGCTAGTCCCTAGCAATCTTTTGAAACTTTAATGGATTTCATCTATTTACCAAAGCCATTACTCGGGTAGCCAATTGTTTTAGCTCATGTAAGAACCTTGGTACAATGATAACCAAATGATTTTGAGCAAATCACGGTATAAGCGGTTTTGATTTGTCTTTACGAAGCCGTTTGTTTCGGACTAGCCAACTCTTAGATAAAATATCTTTGGTGAGTCGATTACCAATTATGGTTTTCCAACTGCCTTCCCCTGAGCCATAAACTTGCGGGCTAGCCAACTCTTCACTAATTAAAGATATGGTGAAATGAACACCATACAATTTTGGGCAAATTGCAAGTCGTCACGGATTTGAGATATCTTTACCAAGAGCCGTTTGCTCTGGATTAGCCAATCCTTATGTGTGTTAGACATGGCGGATGATAACCATATCTTGAGTAAGTGCAAAACACTTACTCCAAAAAATTTTGGCCAAAACGGGAATTGGGTGGAATAATTACATGATAAAATTCGTGAGAATTCCCCCACACTAGAAATGAATATTGCCCTCAATATTCAAAGTACCGGCAGTTATGCGAAACATAGAACGTAAAGGGAAATATTACGGCCATTATTTTATTTTGTGATTTTTTTTTTTTTTTTTTTTTTTTTTTTATGGATGAATACTTATATACAACAATGGGCAACTCCCCACACTAGGGTGGTAGAAAGTAGAAAGAAGTCGAAATATGGGTGAAAACCCATATGGTGTGCTCTTGTTTTGATTACCGAGTCGCTAGCTTGACTCGATCCCCGCATTTATTGGTTCATGGGAAAGTTTGTAGATCAGGGACAACCCGGTGGAATGTCCTCTCCAAAATAGTGTTTCAATCGATGACCATTCACTTTAAAATTTGGACCATCGGTCGAGATAACTCAATAGTTCCATATGGAAATACTTTAGTGATGGTGAATGGTCCGGACCGGTAGGATTTTAGTTTTCGAGAGAAAATTTTCAATCTTGAATTGAAAAGAAGGACTCGATCACCGACGTTGAAAACGCGGTTCTTGATTTAGAGTCATGAATCTTCTTTGTCTTTTGTTTGTAGATTAAAGAGTTCTCGTATGCTTGATCACGGAGTTCATTTAATTCATTCATTTGAACTTTTACGTGATCACCGTTGTCTGAATATCGAAATTGGCATGTTTTAAGGCCTAGTATGCTTTGTGCTCAAGCTCAATCGGCATATGACATGCCTTTCCGTACACTAACTTGTATGGAGTACACCGATGGGTGTTTTATAAGTCGCACGGAAGGCCCAGTCGCCATCCGGTTTATCCGACTAGGATGCACGGTTTCGCCTCCGTCCTTTCCAATTCTTTTATACCACGGTTGGAAACTTCCACTTGCCCACTTGTTTGGGGATGGTATGCAGAGAGGCGGTGAGTTACACCATACTTTTACATGACACGATCAAATTGGTCATTGCGTAAATGTGTACCACGATCATCGATTATAGCTCATGAGTTCCAAACCTAGCGAAAAGAGATTTTAAAATTTCACAACAACTCGGGCATCGTTGGTAGGCAAAGCTTTCCTTCAACCCATTTTGACAAATAGTCAACGACCACAAGTATGTATTTGTTTCCTCGAGATGAAGGAAATGGCCCCATAAATTCAATGCCCCATATGTCAAAAATCTCACACACTTGAATGGCGTTTTGGCATTTCATTTCTCTGAGATATTTCCGTGACGTTGACAAGCGTCACATGCTTTGACAAATTCGTGGGCATCTTTATAAATAGTGGGCCAATAAAACCGGAATCAAACACCTTCTGGCGGTGTAATTTGGACTATGATGGCCCCGGTGGGTCCAAAGATGGCAAGCTTTGAGAATGTCCATAGCTTCCTCGTCCATAAACACACCGTCGGACGCCCGACCCGACAAGGGTAAAGGAATCACAAGTAATGGTGTCATATCAAAGCAAACATAAATATCAAAAGAAATCTCAACATAAATATTGAAATAATCCAAGTCAAAAGACTTCAATACATAGGTCAGTGGAAAATAAACTCAAAAGAAATGTCTAAAATATAAAGTCTAAATGGCATCATAAGATCAAAGCTAAAATCTCTAAGGTAAGTCCACTCAACACTCATCCCAAAGCAATACCCGGCTCAATGCTTAGATACACCGCGGAAGAAAAGAAATGCGGTGAGCTTCAAAAGCCAGGTGAGCGGATATACAAGCAAAGCGAATCTGAAACGAAAAGCGAATACGAAATAAAGTGAAAGAAAGATAGTGAAATCATAATCATTTCAAAAGATAAATCGGGATAATAGAATAAGTTTATAGCTAACTACCTCGAGCCCAAACACATATGCCATATCATAAACATATTCATATTCATATTCACATAAGGCAACATTTGTAGGGAGACCTACGAGTTATGAAGGGCGTGCATGCACGACATCAATCATCGAGATGACATATAGCATATAACATATAATATATAACATATAACGGATCTAGGATGCACCCATCGCCCACAAACATACATTGATAATATAATATAAATTGAGCTCATAACAAATATCGGATAAGGGACGTGGCGAACTTCACTCTCGCCCTAGAGTCATGTCGAAGTGCATTCTTGACACGGACATGGAACCCCATGACTAGTTATTAATTGGCTCGGGTGTCAAACTATCTTAGGTCAAATAAGAATGTCATAAGCGACATAGATCATATTTTATCAAGCGTTTAATCATATTTTCATAATCAAAGTCTTCATATCATATAGTTCAAAATCAAATGTTTTATGATTCAAAATCAAAGTTCGGATAAACAACAGACTCAAATAGACACATTAGGGTTCATAGCAAAGGCTTAGGAAATCCTAATACAAAAGTTAACGAAAAGAAAACATTACGAGAAACCTTTCTTGAAAAGGTCGAATATCATACCTTATTCCAAAGCAAATGATCGAAAAGAAGACACAGGGAAAGCAAAGAATTACTCCTTCTTCACGAACCTATACACATTAATGGTCGTATATATTATTAATGATTCCATAATCGTCGAAATGATCTTTTAATATTTTAGGGTTTTATAATTAAATGAGACTTAAATGTTTTATAATTAATATCGTAGATTAGGGTTCATTATGTCATTTATTAAAGTTTAGGGTTTCTCATTCTTTAATATCTCATTAATATGCATTTACTTACATATTCGTCTTTTAATGACTCGTCACTTAACCTAACACGTCATAAAATAATCTTTCCTTTTATGTTTTACCATGCACGTTTTATGATTTTATGTGACATACAAGTTACTTATTACTCGTATTAATTACGTTTACACTTTTACAAATTCACTTGACTTATAATTACATGCGCATATGAGACACGATTCACAAACCATTAGGGTTTGGCATACCTTATTCGATTAACATATCAAACTAGGGTTTACGTTAACATGACCTTTACTTACTCAATGCACTTTCAAAACTTATACATGATTCGGTTCAATCTAGGGTTTTCGGCTATTAGGTTTTACATAAGTCCTAGCTCATTTACATACTTAACTCATTCAAGTTATCATGTTTATACCTTATTCGAATGTTATGCATGGTTCGGTCCTAATTACATAGGGTTCGGCCCTTATTAACTCGACATATACTTGACTTGATTCAATAATACATATTACGTACATAACTCTTTAATACTTGTAAGGTTTAATCGTTAGGGTTTGTTCTTGTTTGTATCACGGCTCGACACCAAAAGAAAAGAAACATAACTCGACCAAGCGAAACATGATACATTAAACAAGCGTATGGTGTAACAAGGAAGACAAATAAGCATTATACCTTAGCTTTGTTGAAACAAAACTCACGCCATGAGGAGTTGAGACTCTCGGCGAATGGAACAAAAAAAAAAAGAGGCAAATAAAACTAGGGTTCCAATCTTGTGATTATGTGTTGTATATATAGTGGTAATATTTTAGTTTAGGGCTTTGAGGAAGCCTTGGGTTTCGGCTTGGTCCAACCGAACACACAAAAACCAGCGCCCATATGGGCTTCTCGACGAGTCCACACGAAGCAAAAACAAACACGGCCCAAGTTATTTGCAAAGCGTTAAATCTTAAATCGTACCAAATCGATCACGTAATATATTTTAGTTAGGTTTTAATTATTCACAAGTTAACTTTTAATTTCGTTAAATGTTATAAATATATTTCGTATTTTATAAATTTCAATCCCAAGGGTATTTTAGTCTTTAATCGATTTTAGATTTTCGGGTTTTACAATTCTTCCTCTAAAGAAAATTTTAGTCCTCGAAAATTGAAATGAAACGAAATGAAACGAAAGCGAAAGCGAAGCGAAGCGAAATGAGAACATACCAAACTATTCAAAGAAATGAGGATAACTAGCTCGCATCGACTCCTCGGTTTCCCAAGTAGCCTCACGTTCCAGATGATTTTTCCAAAGAATCTTAACGAATGGAATGACTTTATTTCTCATGACTCTTTCTTGTCTTTCTAAAATAGCTTCTGGTTCTTCAGATAAAGACATATCGGATTGAATTTGATCAAACGGATAAGAAGCAGCGTGTAACGGATGATAGTTGTATCCCTTAGGGTGATACATGAAAAGCGTCATGAACATGCGATAAGCGGGCGGAAGTGCTAAGCGATCGAAACTTCTCCTATCGTTCAAGAATCTCAAGCGGTCCAATAAATCGAGGGTGAGCTTGCCCTTGATTCCAAAGCGTTTCACGCCTCTAAGCGGTGAAACTTTCAAAAATACACGATCTCGACCGAAACTCTAAATCACGGCGATGCTTGTCGGCATAACTTTTCGGCGAGACCTAGCTTCCTTCAACTTTTCTCTAGCAATGACTACTTTCTCATTAGTGATCTCGATCATTTCGGACCTTCAATCAAACGCTCACCTACTTCATCCCGGCAAATAGGTGCTCTACATTTCCTTCCATAAAGAAGTTCAAGCGGTGCCGCCTTAATGCTAGCATGCCAAGCTGTTGTTATATGCAAACTCTACTAAACATAAGTATTCATCCCAACTGCGGTCCATTCTAAAGCACAAGCCCTTAGCATATCCTCTAAGTCCAGTATAGTCCTCTCTCGTGACCATACATTTGAGGATGAAATGCCGTACTAAAATTAAGTCGAGTACCCCAAGCTTTTGCAAACCTTTCGAGCTTGAAGTAAAGCGGATCTCATCGGACACAATAGATGCGGAGTACCATGAAGTCTAACGATCTCTTCTTGAAAAATCTCCGCCAATTTACCAATACCATAATCCTTCACGATTGGCAAGAAATGAGCGATTTGGTTAGTCGATCAACAACTACCCAAATCGCATCATGCTTCTTCCGAGTAAGAGGTAGTCGATCACAAAATCCATAGATATCTTATCCCACTTCCATGTTGGAATATCCAATGGTGTAACAATCCACTAGCCCTTTGATGTTCAATCTTAACTGTTGACAAATCATACACTTCGACACAAGCGTCGCCACATCTTGCTTCATTCCATTCCACCAAAATCTTGCTTCAAATCCTATACATCTTGGTAGAACCGGGATGGATAGTGAAAGGAGAACTATGAGCTTGATCATAACTTTCTCACGAAGTACACGATCATTGGGAACACAAAGCCTATCTCCATACCATACAATACCGTCATTATCAACCTTAAACTCCGTGCGCTTACCTTCTTCAACATTTTGCGCCACGGCCCATGACTCGCCGTCATCTTCGAGCCTCTTTAATTTGCGGTATAAGGTTCGACTCCACCTTCATACTTGCCCGGTATCCATCAAAACCTCGTACACACAACTCAACATCCAAACTCTCTAAGTCACGAATAATCCTAGGCTCAATCTTGATACTGCAAGAATGCACGATTTCGACTAAGTGCATCGGCAACAACGTTAGCCTTACGGATGGTCTTGAATATTGGTGTCATAATCTTTAAGAAGTTCTAACCATCTTCTTTGTCTCATGTTAAGTTCCTTACGGTGAAAATATACTTGAGACTCTTATGATCGATGAATATATCACACGTCTCTCCATACAAGTAATGTCTCCGGATCTTCAGCGCAAACACCACCGCATGACTAACTCAAGATCATGAGTTGGGTAATTCTCCTCATAAGGTTTTAGGCGCCTCGAAGCATAAGCTATTACCTTTCCATGTTGCATCAAAACACTGACCTAATCCTTTCTTAGATGCATCCTTTGTAAATTTGAAATCCTCGAGAACCGGTTGGAAGAGTCAAAATAGGGTGACACCAATCTTCGCTTCAACTCTTCAAAACTCTTCTCTCGTTCATCCGTCCATACAAACTTTTCACCTTTCCTCATCAGTTGGGTTAGGGGTAGAGCTAAGCGAGAGAAACCTTCAACAAAACGTCTGTAGTAACCAACAAGTCCAAGAAAACTCGACCTCGATCTTTGTCGTAGGTCTTGGCCATTTAGTGATAGCCTCAACCTTAGAGCGGATCCATGGTGATACCATCGGTGATACAATATGACCAAGGAAAGCAACTTGTCTTAACCAAAATTCGCACTTGAAAATTTGGCGTACAACTTCTTCTTCCTCAAAATCTCCAAAACTACGGAGATGTTCTTCATGCTCTTCTTGAGACTTGGAGTAAACTAAAATATCGTCGATGAAAACAATAACGAACTTGTCGAGAAACTCATGGAAAACACGATTCATCGGGTCCATAAACACAGCGAGCGCATTGGTCAAACCAAAAGGCATAACGAGAAATTCGTAATGACCATATACGAGTGCAAGCGCGGTCTTAGGAACATCTTGCTCCTTCATACGTGGCGATGATAACCGGACCTCAAGTCAATCTTGAAAAGAACTTAGCTCCTTGCAGTTGATCAAACAAATCATCTATCTGGCGAGAGGATAGCGGTTACGAATGGTATACGATTGAGTTCACGGTAGTCGATACATAGCGCATGCTTCCATCCTTCTTCTTCACAAACAAAGCAGTGCACCCATGGAGAAACTTGGGCGAATAAATCCACTTTCTATCATCTCTTGCATTTGTTCCTTCAACTCCTTGATTCTCACGGTGCCATGCGATCACGGAGCCTTGAAATCGGTTCGGCACGAGGAATTAACTCAATGCTAAACTCAACTTCTCTGGCGGGGAAGTCCGGGGAGTTCATCGGGAAAAGCGTCGATGAATTCGCAAACAACGAAAGATTTTCAATGTTAGGACTCTCCAAAGATGTGTCCTTAACGGATGCTAGAAAACCTTGGCACCCATGAGCAATCATGATCCGTGCCTTCATAGCGGAAATGAGTTTAACAGATTTAAGAGGTTGAGAACCATGATAAGCAAATTCGGGATGTTTCGTCTCCAAAGATCACCGTTCTAGCATGGCAATCAATTGAAGCTCTATGATAAGCCAACCAATCCATGCCTAGAATGATATCAAAGTCGACCATATCGAGAGGATACAGATTTGCAAAGCGAATCGATCATCAAAACGAA
Organism: Chrysanthemum lavandulifolium; assembly: GCA_022545495.1. NCBI lineage: Eukaryota > Viridiplantae > Streptophyta > Magnoliopsida > Asterales > Asteraceae > Chrysanthemum > Chrysanthemum lavandulifolium. Next base: position 206,618,867 of record CM040243.1, on the reverse strand, counting down.
GAGGACACTTAACGTATTTATGATCAATGATTACGTGGTTTTCATAGGCGTAGAAATCGATAAGTGATTTGTTAACGGTTTGGGCTTCATATTAAGTTTCTTAGCAAATGTGATAGATATAATGGAGTGTGTGGCACGGTATCAAATAAAGCGAAGACAACATAATCATCAATGAAAAGAGTGCCCGTAATGGTACTGAAGTGCGCTCACTTTGGTTCTGAGTAGTAGCATAAACACGTCCGGTAGTAGTCGGTGGCTTGATGTAGTTTCGAGGAATCGCGGGTTCTTCTTAGGGCAATCTTTAATCTTGTGAGCGGTGGAACCACAAGCAAAACAACCACCGGTGGCCTTGAAACACTTGCCCGGATGAGCCTTTCCACAAGTAGTACAAATAGGTGGGAGGCAAAACCTCGGTGTCCTCTGTTGATTAGAAGATCTGAAGCACGACCACGATTTGCTCCTCGGTGGTGATCCTTGTTGTAACGTTGGTTATTGTTACCTTGGTTACGACGATCACTTCCATTCTTACCGGCATTTTTATTATCTTGACCCCTCGTCTCGGGCGCCCGGTGTCAACATTCCTTCCCGTGACCCGTGATCATAACTCCTATCCGCTTGACTCCTCGAATCATAACTCCTACCGAGTTTCCCTTATAGTCATTGCCTTGAGTCCTACCTTGAATCCGATCACCATCGCGATTACGCTTGTTAGAACCGAAACCTCATGAAATATCTCAATGTTACGAGTTGCGTCATTGCGGCCGACACATTCTCATACTCAATATTAAGCAATCGGTCCAACACCCACTTCTTGGTCCCACTTGAAATGCTTAGCTTGGCGCCTACCATCTCCAACAATCGCTCCCACAAAACTCACCAACCTCATAAACCTACTCATGTACTCATTGGAATTCTCGTAATCAAAGCGGTAGATTGCACGATAATCCTCTCATACCTTTCTTTTCGGCATCGAGGGAATGTGGTTATAGAAGATAGTCCGAAACTCGGTCCGGTACAAGTCACGAAAAGCATCTCCTCCTCTTGCTTGTTTGAGCGCCTTCCACCAATTTAAAGCATCACCTTCCAATTTGAATGCGACCAAACGAGTCTTAAACTCGTCTCCACAACCCGGTGCTTCAAACGACTTCTCAATATGAGTGATCCGGTCCTCGGCCTCGGTGGGAGTAGCGGCGGTGCTAAGCGAAAGAGGCTTGAGCTTACCAAACACTCGAGCCAAGTATGAATACCGACGGGTTGATTTCCTCCACCACTACCCGAGCACCATTCGATTCGAATGTTGTTGATCACTGTTCCATCATCTCGGTGTAGTCGGACCGAGGGAAAAGAGAGTTGAGAGCATTCGCAATCGCGATATCCATGTTAATAGCATCATCGTCTCCATCCGCGCTACCGGTAGTACGAGTTCGAACCATCGAGCGATTAGCAAAATGAACAAAGGTGAGATACGAAATGGAAGTACGAAGGAATCCTAAAGTCTACCCAAATCCTCACGGGTCAAATCCTAAGCTCTAAAGTCTCAAAACCTAGGCTCCATATGTCACAGGTCCCGACTACAAGTCGTAAACACAGGCTCGATGCCATAAATTATAACGCCCGAGGCCGACAAGGGTAAAGGAATCACAAGTAATGGTGTCATATCAAAGCAAACATAAATATCCAAAAGAAATCTCAACATAAATATTGAAATAATCCAAGTCAAAAGACTTCAATACATAGGTCCCAGCGGAAAATAAACTCCAAAAGAAATGTCTAAAATATAAAGTCTAAATGGCATCATAAGATCAAAGCTAAAATCTCTAAGGTAAGTCCACTCAGCACTCATCCCAAAGCAATACCCGGCTCAATGCTTAGATACACCGCGGAAGAAAAGAAATGCGGTGAGCTTCAAAAGCCGGTGAGCAGATATACAAGCAAAGCGAATACGAAGCGAAAAGCGAATGCGAAATAAAGTGAAAGAAAGATAGTGAAATCATAATCATTTCAAAAGATAAATCGGGATAATAGAATAAGTTTATAGCTAACTACCTCGAGCCCAAACACATATGCCATATCATAAACATATTCATATTCATATTCACATAAGGCAACATTTGTAGGGAGACCTACGAGTTATGAAGGGCGTGCATGCACGCAACATCAATCATCGATGACATATAGCATATAACATATAATATATAACATATAACGGATCTAGGATGCACCCATCGCCCACAAACATACATTGATAATATAATATAAATTGAGCTCATAACAAATATCGGATAAGGGGCGTGGCGAACTTCACTCTCGCCCTAGAGTCATGTCGAAGTGCATTCGACACGGACATGGAACCCCCATGACTAGTTATTAATTGGCTCGGGTGTCAAACTATCTTAGGTCAAATAAGAATGTCATAACTGACATAGATCATATTTTATCAAACGTTTAATCATATTTTCATAATCAAAGTCTTCATATCATATAGTTCAAAATCAAATGTTTTATGATTCAAAAATCAAAGTTCAGATAAGCAACAGCTCAAATAGACACATTAGGGTTCATAGCAAAGGCTTAGGAAATCCTAATACAAAAGTTAACGAAAAGAAAACATTACGAGAAACCTTTACTGAAAAGGTCAGAATATCTGTACCTTATTCCAAAGCAAATGATCGAAAAGAAGACACAGGGAAAGCAAAGAATTACTCCTTCTTCACAGAACCTATACACATTAATGGTCGTATATATTATTAATGATTCCATAATCGTCGAAATGATCTTTTAATATTTTAGGGTTTTATAATTAAATGAGACTTAAATGTTTTATAATTAATATCGTAGATTAGGGTTCATTATGTCATTTATTAAAGTTTAGGGTTTCTCATTCTTTAATATCTCATTAATATGCATTTACTTACATGTTACGTCTTTTAATGACTCGTCACTTAACCTAACACGTCATAAAATAATCTTTCCTTTTATGTTTTACCATGCGTTTATGATTTTATGTGACATACAAGTTACTTATTACTCAGTATTAATTACACGTTTACACTTTTACAAATTCACTTGACTTATAATTACGCACGCATATGAGACACGATTCACAAACCATTAGGGTTTGGCATACCTTATTCGATTAACATATCAAACTAGGGTTTACGTTAACATGACCTTTACTTACTCAATGCACTTTCAAAACTTATACATGATTCGGTTCAATCTAGGGTTTTCGGCTATTAGGTTTTACATAAGTCCTAGCTCATTTACATACTTAACTCATTCAAGTTATCATGTTTATACCTTATTCGAATGTTATGCATGGTTCGGTCCTAATTACATAGGGTTCGGCCCTTATTAACTCGACATATACTTGACTTGATTCAATAATACATATTACGTACATAACTCTTTAATACTTGTAAGGTTTAATCGTTAGGGTTTGTTCTTGTTTGTATCACGGCTCGACACCAAAAGAAAAGAAACATAACTCGACCAAGCGAAACATGATACATTAAACAAGCGTATGGTGTAACAAGGAAGACAAATAAGCATTATACCTTAGCTTTGTTGAAACAAAACTCACGCCCAAGGAGTTGAGACTCTCGGCGAATGGAACAAAAAGAAAAGGAGAGGCAAATAAAACTAGGGTTCCAATCTTGTGATTATGTGTTGTATATATAGTGGTAATATTTTAGTTTAGGGCTTTGAGGAAGCCTTGGGTTTCGGCTTGGTCCAACCGAACACACAAAACCACGCCCATATGGGCTTCTCGGCGAGTCCACACGAAGCAAAAACAAACACGGCCCAAGTTATTTGCGAAGCGTTAAATCTTCGTCGTACCAAATCGATCACGTAATATATTTTAGTTAGGTTTTAATTATTCACAAGTTAACTTTTAATTTAGTCTTTTAAATGTTATAAATATATACATTTACGTATTTTATAAATTTCGGTGAATGTGGTCTTTCTTGATTCCAAGGGTATTTTAGTCTTTAATCGCGTCATTCAACTTTTTAGATTTTCGGGTTTGTGACAACCATCAGAAGTTTGATAACCTCCTGTTTGATAACATCATGGATTTTGGATTTACTCTTCTCGATGTTGAGCTAGCTGGTTTGAAGTCATCCTCCATCAAGATTTTGTGAGTACAAAACTCGGGGTTGATACCTTAATGTCGGAGAGTTTCCAAGCAATTGCTTGCTTGTGTGACTTCAAGACCTTTATGAGAGCGATCTTTTCATCTTTACTCAAATCTCGAGCAATAATGACGGGTAATTTATCATCACCTCAAGAAATGCATACTCGAGATGAGGTGGTAAGTCCTTAAGTTCTACCTCGGAAATTCTTGATTTTCTCAACTAACTTGACTTCCTTATTATGAAGCTCGACGGGAGGGAGTGATGAAGGATCATCATTGAGCATCTTCTCGATGAGAAGAATATCTCCTCGATGTCAATTGGGCGTGATCAATTTCCCATGAAACCGAATCACTAGACAAGTATGCTTCAATCTCTTCCAAGATGAAGTCACTTTCCTCAAAGCGGAGTGAGAGAAGGAGTAAATTGGCAATGATGGGTTGAGATGAATGAGTGAGATTATCACTCGAAGAATTATGATCATAACCAAGAACTTCTTGAGAGTACTCTTGAAGCAACATCAATGATATCTATTCGGTTAACCGACTCGGAATCATAGTTTGCGGAGTACCTCGAAGTTTGATCAAGGTTAAAGTGGCGACTTCATTACCCACACGTAATGTGATTTCTTGCTCAAATACATCAATGAGAGCACGACCCGTTCTCGTGAATCCTCGTCCAACAATGAGAGGAACCCGTTGATCGGCATCAAGTCAACAACCACAAAGTCGGTGGAAAATGGAACTTTCCTACTTTACAAATACGTCCTCGCAATGCCAAGAGGACGGGATATTGTACGATCCGCAAGCTCGAGAGTCATGCATGTAGGAGTAAGGTCCGGAAGAAAGTTTCTTCCATCTTGAATAAGGCATCAAGTTAATGCTTGCACCAAGATCGGCTAAGGCAAAGCATTCAACCATCCTCGAAATACACAAGGTAAGAGAAATTTTCCGGGATCTCCAAGCTTCTCGGGAAGCTTCTTTATGAATCGCAAGCGGTTCTCGTTAAGAGGAGTTTTAGCCATTTCAAGCAGTTTTTCCTTGTTGCTTAACATGTGTTTGAGAGTTGATGCAAACTTGGGCATCAACATGATAGCATCCATAAGCTTATGTCAAAATGTAGTTCTTGGAAAATTTGAAAAAATTTGTCCATTTGATGGTAGCTTTTTCGCGGAGCTTTGCTCATTCAAACGTGATGGGTAAGGAATAGAAGATTTGGATTTGGAGTTTTCAGCAGGAGCTCTTGGAGGTTCAAAACAACTCTGGATTGGATTTGGCTTCGGGACAACTTGAGGTTGGACATTGTTGGTACCTCCGTTATTAGTAGGAAGTTCCTTGTCCTTTGTCGCCTCGGGTTCACTTTCCACTACCTTCTGGAGAGAAGAAGAAGAGGTAATAGGAATAGCGGGTCCATTGTATGAAACACCACTGCATTTGTGATCGCCTTTGCATCGCCCTCGGGTTAGCGATCGTGTTGCTTGGAAGTTTTCCGAGCCGAGGGTTGATCATTTAAAGACTTCTTTAGATCGTGATCCGACCGACCAACAACCTGTTCATTTCATCTTGGGATTTCATGAATTGCTTCAATAACTCATCGATGATGGTCTAGTTGGAACAATGGCTTGAGTTTGATTAGGAAAATTCGCCTCTATTGTTCGGATTAGGGCCTTGATTTTGAAAATTTCCTTGGTTAGGATTCATATTCCCATGAAATTGATTCCCTCGATTGAAATTGTTTTGATTAAAGTTTCCTTGATGTTGGAAACCTTGATTTGGTCCGGATAGAAATTACCTTGGTTTTGATAACCTTGGTTCATTCTAGGTTGGTTCGATTCGGTTTTGTATGTTAGGATTACGGTTAAAACCGGGTGGTCCACGATAAGTATTAGCACGGTAGTTTGGTTCATTTTGAGGACGGTATTGATTACCTCCACGATGTGAAATACCGGCTATAGCATTGGCTTCAAATGGACTACCATCGGTGGCGGTACAATTGTAGTATGCATGAGGGCCACCACAAGTAACCTGAGACCTCGACTTTCTTCACTTCACCATGTGATGGTGTGCGTGAAAGTGACTTTCTTTTAGTTAGCAAGAACCAAAGCTGACAAACATCCGTGAGTTTGTCAATCTTAGCATCGGTGCTAGATGTACTCGCGTGAGATGAAGTAGAAGGTCTGCATTAGGCGAGGCGATATGTCTTTGTTCGAAAAGGCGGACACGGGACTTGTTTTCTATGATTTGCAAGGCTTCTTTTGTGGTCTTGCTCAGAAATTACCTCAGCGGAGGCATTTAAAGAGTCTTGGTTAGTTTGGTTTAAACCATTGTAGAAAGTATCCATTTGCATTAACTCGGTAAAACCATGATGCGGACACTTTGAGCAACTCTTTATAACGATCCCATGCCTCACGAATGATTCATCAAATCTTTGAGAGAATTTCATTATCTCATTCTTAAGACTTGTAGTTCGGGATGGAGGATAGAATTCGTTAACAAACTTAGTGACTAAATCCTCCCATGTCTCAATGGAGCGAGGGGTTGTTTTCAAGCCAATTCGGGCTTGTCCTCAGAGAGAATGGGAGCGAAGAAGCTTAATTGCTTCATGGGACATTCTTGTATTTTGATGGTCTATGCAATCTTGTTGAACCATCGAATATGTGCATGAGGGTCGTCCGCTCAAAACCATAAAATTGGCTTTGGGTTACAAGATTGAGCAACCCGGTTTTGAGCTCAAAGGTATCGACCACGATGGTGGGACAACAATGGCATCTCCGTAACCCTCGATGGGTGCTTGGAGAAGCTCATTCATCGGTTTATGTTACGCCATTACTGACGGTGGTGGTGCTAGGCGTTCCTCGATCACGGTGAAGGAGCGAGCGTCCTCACGCTCACGCGGAATACTTACAAGCTACGAAAGTGGACTTGTAGAGTTGGAAGAGCAGTCTTGCGCATGCACTAAGTATAAAAATCAATTTTCAAAACAAATGCGAGGCAAAATGACAAGTGAACTTAAACCAATAATCACAAATGAAATGGCTTCTTTAAAAAGGTACACCAAATCACAAGGACACAAAGGTAAGTTTTGATCTTTAAGATTGGGAACTTATTAATGTTCACACCCCAGGTTGGTAGGTGTTACGCCTTGGTTTGCGGTGGTTGATTTTATGTATTTATTAAGTACCACTTAAAAGACGTAGGTATGGATTTGTGCTAAGGGTTTAAATACTTTTGGACAATATTTTGGTATCGTCTCGTTTAATCAAATCGTCTTGCTTTAAGAATCACCTTAAAGAAAATACAAGATAGAAAAGCGTTCGATGGTTTTGTTGTTTTATATTTTTTTGGCGTTGTTAACACTTTAGGAAAAGTGTTAATGAACTTTGATTTTGATAACTTTACAAAAATTGTTTACAAAAGGTGGTATATGTGCAAGTATGGTCTCGAAAATGTTTAAAACACGCTTCTGACCTCCCGTGCGCTAAAATTTGATTCGCCCAAACTGTCAAGTTTATTACACAAGTCAACCACTTGTGAATGGTCAACCGTAATAAAATTCAAACAGTCTAAAACCAATTCAATTAAGTCCAGAGGAGTATAGTGTTTCCCCAGGTCGTTAAGTCCCACGGAGGATTAATGGTGCTTAAAAATGTTCAGACGTAGAATGATCACTAAGGATAATGATCTGTAAGGATTTTGGTGGATAATTACACTACTGATTGATTGGAATTGTATTTGGATACATATTTATAAAGCACAACAATCAGATTAAACAAACGTAAACACGTACGTTTACTTAATTTTACGTAAACGTACAAAATAAAACGTAAATTTAAAAGAATAAAACACCTATGGATATGAAAATGATATTTTTACAATCCTAATAATAAAAGAAAATTATTGGAAAATTAAAATTATTTTTATTACTATTTATTTAATTATTATTAATTAAAAACTATTTTTAACTATTTAAAAATACCCTAAAATATAAGAAAATATGAAATAATACTAGAAAAATGAAATTATGACTTAGAAAAATCTAAAATATTATAAAACTTATTTTAAAATTGAAAATATATTTATTACACTTTTTATCTATTTATTATTAATTAATTACTATTTATTGATTATTTAAAATACACTTAAATACAAGAAAATATAAAATTAACCTAGAAAATAAAATTTTAACTTAGAAAAATCTAAAATATTCTAAAACTAATTTTAAAACTGAAAAGATATTTTTATGTTATTTATTTATTTATTATTAATTATTTAATACATTTTAACTATTTTAAATTCTAATAAATACTAAACAAACTAGGAAAATTATGAAATTTTTTCTATAAATATCCTATGATGACAGAAAGCTAAGAAAATTATAAAAACTGAAAGTGCTTAATAATAAGCTGAAAAGAAAAAATTAAAAAGCTAATTTCTATTAAATAAACGCTATCACTATTTTTAAAATGATGTTTTTGTGATTTTCTTTTACAAAACTATTTAACTACTGATAATATGCAACTTTAATGAAGACAAAAATTTTGGAACTTAAAAATAAGCAGTTAATGAACTTATGAGCTCAACAGTTTAAGCTAATGGCTTATTTTGATGTTTTAAGCTCAAATAAACTTACAAACTGGAACCAAAGATAAAATAAGATATAAATAAGCTAAAGTTACTTATATTAAGCTAAAAGGCACAGAAAATCATACTGATAAGCTTTTAATAAGCAAATAAGCACTTTAACTAAACCTATCTACCAAACAGTCCTGTGATAAATCTAAGAGCAAATTAAGCTTATTAAATAAGTGAAAAGCTCAAAATTAAAAGCGAAGTAGCAAGATGGGTTGGTGAGCTTTCCAAAAGTCCAAGCTCACACCGAGGAACCACCGAGAGCTTATGAAGAGCTTGAGAAAAAGCTTATAAAACGAGCAATGACTCGGTATATCTTGAGTCGGTGTACACAAAAATGGGACAACTTAAAAGCTAGTTGCACCCTATTAAATAAGCTAGAAAGTGAAATTATAAGCTTGGAACTTTAAGACAGCTAGGTTAGCTTTCCAATAAGCTAAGATACACAAGCTAAAGCTAACTAATGAGCTCTGATGAGCTTGTGAAAAAGCTTGTAAAGCGTATGTGGCACTTTTTGAGACAAGGGCTTAAAAGAAACTAAAAATAAGCGAGTTAAATAAGCTAACTAGAAATTATAAAAAATACTATGATAAAGATGAGCAACTAAAGTTTATAAACCTAAAAGCTTAAAACATGAAACTCAAAATTAAATCCTATAGAAAATGATCTATTTTATTCAAAACGACTAAACCGAAAATTTTGACTTTTAAATTACACTAAAAGGTTGACTTATATGAATTTTAAATCAAATTTAATTCTCGATTATGATGTATTAAGCTAAAATAAGATGTAATTAAGCTAAAGTACCAAGTTATAAGCCTTTGTGATGAATTTTGTTGCCTAAATCCTAACAGTTAATTACTAGAGTGAGATTAAAGAGATTTTGACTTTTACAAAGTAAGGATGGTTTTATGGTGTCTTTAAGTTATTAGGACCAAGTGTGACATGTAACAAGCAAAAACAATGACTTGAACATCTTATCACGGTTAAACAAGCAAATCCAAACAACACTTTATAGGACTGTTTATGAAGCTTTAAGTACTAAAACGACTTTTCAAACCAAGAAAGCTATTGATTAACTTATACTAACTATATTTAGGCAATTAAGCCAAAATTAACACACTTTAAACAGATAAACTATGAAATGCAAATTTTGAGAAAATTGCTTACAAATTGGAATTCAAGTGAAAAATGAGAACCCGAGATGAGAACACAACCTATAGCTTCCCAAGAAGCTCTAAACCAAGCGATCAATATTCACACCGCCTCCATTTGTGATCTCCATTTCCATTGATTTTGATTTTAACTAATTTTTTGATATTTTGGTAATTTTTCTTTTGATACTAAAGCGAGTTTTAAGGTTACTAAAAGCTTTAATAAGCTTTTCGAGGAGCTTATATGGGCTTATGAGTCCAAAATAACAATGATAACAACATTAAGCTTAACATGAGATTTTGAACTTGAAATTTTACATAAACGAAATTGAAAGCGAAAATGAAAATTGCTTATTGAAAAAGTTTCACAATACACTGAAATGGATAGAAACAGTACTTGAAAGCTTAAAATTACACTGGAATTTGAAAATTAATTAAAACGACATAACATAAACTAATTTACACTAGATACTTGTCTACATTGCTCCAATCTTCTTTATATTGATCTTTTTAGACTCCTTGTCGACCTCTGAGACTTTCCCACCTCTTTTCAGCCATTGGATCCTCATAATTCATCATAAGCGCACATTTGGCATTTTTGGCGCCAAAAGTCTTAAGCAGGTTTTTTGCATTTAAAGAATTTTGGTGTTTGTGGAGGTGTTAGGGGTGGTTAAGCAGTGGGAGGCAGTGGAAAGGTGGTTTATGAAAACCATGGTGGTTTGATGGGGTGTCCGGTTTTGGCGCGTTAATGTGAGGAGATGAGCAGTGTATCCGTATTTGACTTTTGTTGACCGAGTTTTATTAATCTGTTGGGGGTTGAATGGGATATTAGCGGTGGTCAGTGGGTTTTGGGTGGCTCGGGGTCAAGGTCCAAGGTTCAAGTGGTGTGGGCTTGGATTGGGCCAGCTGGGTTGGGTTTGTGTTAATAATAACAAAGGGTCCGGTTTGGTTTTGGATTATCACAAGGACCACTTTTGCAATTTCTGAAAAGTTGAGGGACCAAAACTGTACTTTTTCCAAAGTTATTCCAAGGACCAATTATGCCAAGTATGAATAGTACAAGGTTTATTTTTTATTATTTTCACTTTTTAAATTCACCAAGGACTATTTTTGACATTTTTCAAAGTTGAGGGACCAAAGTTGTCATTTTGTAATTCTTAAACTTTGAAGGGTTTGTTTTGACAACTTTTGAATCCATAGGACCTTAAATGATATTTTGCTTTATTTTGATTTATTTTGATTTACCAAGGACTATTTTTGACAACTTTTGAAACTTGGGGGACTAAAACTTTCAATTATGCAAACTTGATCGTTTTCACACGATTTTGGTATTTTGCATTTGAAACACATAAAACACTTATTTGTGATATTTTATCATTTGATGCATTTCGAGTGTTTTCGGATGTTTTGCGACTAAAAGGTACAAAATGATGAGTATTTGCACTGCATCATAGATTCTCCTGGCGGCTGCTTTACCTGGCGAGTTCGGCGGGGTTTTAGCGCACTTCTTCCGTTGAGTGAAGTTTAGGCGGGCGCCTTTCTCAACTCTTCAAAGCCATCGATGCTTCTGCGTGGAAGCTTCTTGAACCGAGTTCGCGCGTTCCCTACTAGCGTGGAATTAAACATGTGGCACCACACAGGTTGTGGCCAATTTTCGATAGTAGCGGCTGATTCGAAAATTTTTAGGTGATCATCAGGATCACCTGTTCCATCATAGGTTTTGACGTTAGCGGGCATGCGTCTTCTCTTATCTTCTGAGAAGTTACTGATACGTCTAGTGAACGCATCCACCTTCTGGCGGCGCCATGGAAGAGACATGTCTTCCTCCTCCTGACCACGGTATTTCCTTCTGGACTTCCAGTGTCCAGTTTCGCTATCCTCGTTGTCCGAGGAATTACCGGAGGATGAATTTTCCTTCTTGGCGTTTTGCTGATTGCCCTAGGAATACGCGCGAAGGGCTTTCACTGGGAGTGTCGTCGCCCAATCGTCTCGAACTCTGCGGCTACCAAGCCTGGCGTGGACATTGGTACGCCGTTCATCTTCCTCGCTTCCTTCCAGATGCTGTGAGTTAGATGTCTCATCATCCTCAACTCTCCTCCCAATTCTGTTAAACACTGGGGGTCGGTGGCTATCCCTTCCGCGCTTCTCCTTGGCCGGTAGCGGTGGGGCGTTCAGATTACGAGTCAAAATTGAGTCGAGCATGCAGGCTTCGACTCGACCTCTTTTTTACTTCCTCCTGCATGAGGGCTGCCAAGGTTTCATAATTTTGAGATACAAAATCTCTCGGTGCGAGTTCCGGTGCGACCCCTTCTAGAGCGAGGGTGCCTGTTCCTACTAAGGCCCTTGTTTACATCATGTGCATCTGGCGCCGAGAGGTCGGTTTCTATCTTGATTGAAGGGGTAGAAAAGAGTCGTGATGGATCTCTCTACTGGTGGTGGTTGTAGTGGCTTGGGTTGTCCCGGCGTTGTTCCACCGTAGGGAAGACTAGGTCTGGACCTAACCCACAGTTCTTGGCAACCTTGGTTGTCCCGAGTGCTTAGAAGCTAATCCGCTTTGTTGCTTCTTTCCTGTAAGGTCTGCCTGCGATCGCTGATTTCCATGTTTCGTCATTCTAGTTCTTAGTTCTTAGTGATGGTCCCACGGATGGCGCCACTTGTTGATACAAAAGTTGGGCGTTCCTTGTTTGGGCTCCGGCTCTCGTACCAATGGATGATTGCTGCTTGAGACATGCGCACTAAGTAAACAGAAAACACCGTTAGGCTTATCGTGGGATTGTCTCCCACGATTATCCTCCGGCGTGAGAGTAAGTAATCGGTTTTAGGGTTATGGAGAGTTAGGGTTTAGATTGTACCTTTAATGAGGGATAGGGTTCCCTTTATATACACACGAAGTCCTTGTTGGTTTCGTGTTCCCCAACCATCGGCGTATCCCGCCTAAGTCGGTTGGCAAACGATTATCTACATAATTAGGAGATATCCAATACTTGTTCCGTAAATAACATTGGATTTGGGCCTTCGTGGGCCCAAACACTTATCGGCCTAGCCCAGTTCCTGCTGGGCTCATTAGTATTGGATCTTGGTCGGGTTCGTGACCCGAATATAGACTATACGTCATCATTCACATAAGCTCGTCATTTCAATCACTTGCTACCGTCAAAGGAAAGCACTTTGTTTATTGTATCAATGAATAGATTGAATCAATCACATTCATTTATATAAGAGTAAACTACACCATTCGTCCTTGTGTTATCGTTGACCATCAAGTTTAGTCCTTTGACCAAAAAATTGCACCGTTGGTCCTTAAGCACAAACGTTAGTCATCGTTGGTCCTCACCCTAAGCGGTTGGACTAGCAGGCGTTAAGCCTTGTTAAGTGGAGGGTATATTTGTCTTCTCCCACCCACTTTTAATTATTTCATCTACCTTTGATCTTTGATGGGGTTTGTTTAATTTGTGGGGTTTGTTTCTCCTTTTCTTCTTTCTTTCTCCTTTTTCTTCTTTGGTACGCCCACCCTTTTTTTTCCGTAGCGTAAATCATCACTCCTTTTGATGATAAACCTTACACACTCACTATACCTATGAATCAAACAAGAGGAAAAGAACAACAAAGATTAACCATCCTTATTATCCTTTCTCCTTACCCTATAAACGCAAAACACCAATGCTCACCATCAACAAATCATCACTTCAAACTCTTTTGAAGGTCGACCCTTATGCCATCCTTATCACCACCCTTAAACGAGAAGGCTACACCTCTAGAGTCACAAGATACCACCTAATGTGGTCAAGAATAAATAAGACAAGAGCTTGATATGGAGAGACCAAGAATCAAAGTTCGGGTTACCACAGTGGGTGTTAGACTGTCAACTTAATCCGATCAACATAATCCGGTCTTTCTCTCCTATTCGACACAATCCGGTCACCAACACCCAAAGTTTGGTCAACGCCACACCACTAACACAAAACAATCTTTAAAGATCTACAAAGAACAACACATCATTGATCTTCACAGAAACCCGTATCAAGAACCTAATTTTTTAAAGCGAGAAAAAAACAAGTTTTGAGATCCTTCACCATCGGTGCTCACCAAAAGAAAAGGACTTTGATGGGGTTTGTTTAATTTGTGGGGTTTGTTTTGGAAGCATAAGAAAGTGGTGGCAGAGTCGCCGAGTCGCCTGCGGAGGAAGAACAAGGCAATGACGGTGGTGATCAAGATTGTGATGGTGATGATTTTGTAAGCGTTGGTGGATACCCATGGAAAAAGGTAAAGATTTTGATGGGGTTTGATGTTTTTTAGGATTATAATTATCTTGTTGGACTAACATTGGATTGGATTGGATTGAATTTAATGGATCATAAGTAGTTAAACAAGTGTAGTGTGTGTTTTGTGTTTGTGTTTTTTGGGATGTTTGAAATCTAACATGTGAGAGATTATTGGAGGTGAGATCTTGTTTCTTCACTTTGTTGTGCTACAACTTGACTTGTGATGGACATATGGTTGGTGTATGTGGGATTTTCTTTCTTTTTGGTGTCTATGCTATGATTTAGTTGAATCTAAAAATTTAAAGCCATCGAATATGATTTCTATGATATGATTTAGTTGAATCTATCTCGATTCGATTGTGAAGGTGTAAGAAGGCTTAACGTTTTTATCATGGATTTTTGTTGTTATCGGAAAATGGCGGAAAAATAGCTTGAAATTGAAGGTGTGTTGTTAAGAATAAGTAGAGGAAGATGAAATAGAAAGAAAGAGTAAAAGACAAAATACCCTCATGGGTATCACACGTGGACATTTAACGGCGTTAGTGAAGACCGTTAGTGGGAGGGACCAGCGATGACTAACGTTTCGCAGTTAAGGACCAACGGTGCAATTTTTTTGGTCAAAGGACGAAACTTGATGGTCAACGTATAACACAAGGACGAATGGTGTAGTTTACTCTTTATATAATCTAAACAGAGTTATGTTACATCCTTCTATTCACATGTCTATTTATCTTTATGCTCACACAAATGAATAACATGTTTTTTCACTAATTATCTCTCTTTATCTAGACCATTAATTTTGGCACGTGTCAAAATAGTTAATTAAAGCTAAATAACTATAATGATGATGATAGCAATCGACTGGCAACTAAAATTGCAATAAAAGGGTTAGTTTTTAGTTATCTGACACACATCACGTCAAACTTATATAGAGCATCTACGATGTAAAAAGTTATCAATGACTTTATTCTTCTTGCGCATGAATATTAACTATATATAAATATCAAAGTCATTTGTCACAAAAAGGTTCTTTTGAGGGGTAATCAAACACGAAGCATTTAAGAAATAATGTGACTCTTACTCAAAGAACACATCTAAGACAATCTTCATTTATTGACAATGAACTCGAGAGAGTTTGGAATAATTCTCTTGACACATTTTACTAAATATCTCCATTTCCTAGCCCACAAGAACGTTTATGTTAGGAGCATAAGCGCCCACAAGTATGATGAGGTCCACACAAAAACAAACTTAGATCACGAAATACATTTTCTAACTCAATATTCGAACAAAGATAGTAGAAAATTCGATTTTTATGCTTAAACCAACGATTTTAAGTCCGATGTAAGCTTAACCTATATGAAGCCTTACACACACAAAAAAATGGAATTTGAACTGTTAAATTTCAAAACTCAAAATTTTCATTCGATTAAGCTAAAAAGTTGGTTAGTACTCATGATAAGCACACAAAAAATCTCAAACATCCGTCACTAGCTTTTATGTGCTTTATATTACTCCATACGTTCGAAAATAATTATTCACGGACAAAAAACACACAATTTAAGAAAAATATCATCACTACAGCTTTCTTTTTCTTTTCTTTTTTTTTTTTTTTTAAAAAAAATGACAATTTTATTATTAACTAATTAATTTTAACCTTCTTTAATATCTGTAATAATAACCTCAAGTGAGAGTAATATAGTAAACTCAACTAAATTCCTTATATATTTTGGAGTGAGCAATTAATTTGGAGCAACCAAAATGAAAATGTCTGATAAATATGAGATGGAGGAATATTGATCGCTCTAATTGCGAAAGGATTTGATCTTCGCATCATAAAATTGATGCACACACAATACATGATATGCATAATTGTAGTATATCGTCGATTTATGTGGTGAGAGTGTCCCCAACGATGCAAAAGTTATTATCCACCTTTCGTATGTGTTTTATATACTACGGAGTAATAAAATAAAATCAAAGGTATGAATGAAAAATTGAGAAAGCTTTTGTCAATGAAAAAATAGTACGATGAGTATGTTTAGAAAAATTAGCTGTAAGCAGTAAGCTGTAAATTATAAACTACAAAACTGTTAACATTAGCTATAAGATGTATTTTTTTTTCCAGTAAAAGTGTTTGGTAAGTTAGCTTTTAAATGTAATTATAAAATGTAAAATGACATAAAAGGATATATCTATAATTGTGAATAAATGTTTGGAGAGTATATCAGTAATTTAAAGTTTTATTAGCTCTAAGATATTTAAAAAGCTTCATTCATTTAGAGGCTATTTGTTTGAAATAAAAGCTTGAAGTTTATGTCTCCTAACAGAGCTACTTATTTTAAAAGATATTATTTTATAACAAAAGTAACGAACTTCCAAAAAACTCTTACCAAACGGTCCGATATATACGCTTTTCAAATAGAATCAAGTTATTCTTCAAGTGATCAGCCAACACTAAAGATGCTTTCAAACCAACACTTGATAGCATAATATAGTACTTAGATATTTGGGTATCGAGCGAAGACTCTCGTCAATTCTTTGGCACACCATTCGACGACGCCTTGATTCTAGCCACCACACCAAATGATCGATGTCTTTGAAGCTCGTTGTCACGGTTCGCCAGTGGAGAAGATTATTATTATCTTTTTTTAATTTTATTTTTTTTAAATAGTTTTTGTGTGTGAGTGTATTGTATTAATTGGTATAGTGAGGCCCAAATAGATATGTTGTGAATAAAGAGGTATTTTGATATGTGAGTGTTGAAATAATGTATTTCGATGAAACTCAAATAATTTAAAATGTTAGTCATGACACCCAATCCTCTTAGGGTCATAAAAAAGTAAAAAGCCTCAAAGATTCACGAAATTATAGAAAGTACGTGTTCATATTCATACAAAAAGACAATGCCGAGAGGTTAAATTGAAGATTTAGTCTTCTTGTTTAAATGAAAGTTTAAGATGTGATCTCCATCTAGATTAATTATCATGGATGTAGAGTATTCGTGTCGTGTTTGTGACAAAAAAGTTTATTAATACAAGGCAAATATATATTTTTTTTAGGTCGGTCAGACTCGGTATATATGGAACAAGGTGTTTGATGACTTCACTATTACTATATTTTATAAATATTGGGTACATTAATACTTAGGATTTTTTATTTCAAGTTGTATTAAGTTTACAACGTAATATATTGATGGAATCTAAGTGGACATGATTCCACCACAATGACACATCGATACCAACTATTTCATATTGGTGTTACCGACTAGTTTATAAAAAAAATACATTTAATATATATATTTTTATGTCAAGTTGTATTTAGGTTATTAATATATATTTTTTGTGAACTATTTTATATTATTTGTTTAATGTGTAGAGGTGGAAGGGCCGAAGGGGAATGGGCAGGGGGTGTATGTCGGAAATTTATAGACTTTGGGACCATGCTGACGATATCGACAATAATTGTAGTTGAAATGTCCAAGTATCTTAAAAAATATAATTGTGTAATAAGTTGATTAAAACAAAATAAATCCTTAACTTACTATTATTTTCTGGTATCTTTTATAAGTATGATTTTACATAAACAGTGGCATCCCTTAAAATAAGTCGGAAGGCGTTGTTAAACTCGGATTCGAGAAAATAAGCCCAAGAATAATTGTGGATTCTAAAAAGTGCCAAAACGTATAATTGGTTCGTTTGATTGTTCGCTTGATTTTTACATGCATTATTAAATTATTGATGGGCCAATTATTGAGTTCCACCAAATTTATTTGTGCATACTAAATTTGCTACAGTATAAGTAGTTCCACATTGAAAGTTAAATCATACTTTGAATCCTTGTTTAGATGCATTTTTTTAAAAATTCTTTCACTTATTTTAAATGTGTAGCTAGAAATTATTCTTATTATTCTCATTTTAGTTTTTCTTATTATCGGATCTCTTCCCTGTTTCATTTCTCATTTTAGTTTTTCTTATCATCGGATCTCTTTCGTGTTTCATTTAGCCTAAAAGAAAGAAATATATACATTTCTTTCATGAGCATCACAAAGTTCAATCACACATAAGTGCATCTAGTAGGTGTATGGGTAAATGTCACTTCATTTGCTATGTATTTCAGATTTTTTTTTACCGTTTTGATATTATAATTAGCGAGACTTATGACAATAGTTTTAAAAAACTTTAATAGAATCAAAGAACCATTATACAAAGAGAGGAAAGATCACTGGTATATGTGAAAATATATATCTTTTCTTTATCAAAACCAGACAAAAAACTAACCCCTAAAGCCATAAATGTCTGTTTTTTTGTGTTTATGTACGTGCAGGCACGGATATCATCAAAATGGACAAGAAAAGACAAAGCGACAAAAAAACGATCATGAGATATGGAAAAGTGCAAAAATCCGAGGCCGGGGAAGAAATTCGCAAGTCTGGATCATCATTTCTCAAAATGACGACTTTAGTCCTTCAAGATTCATCAATTGACAAAATCAACCCTTAGAATTTATGAAGTTGACAAATTTGGTCCTTGAAGAATATTGTTAGGATTTAGAAAATCCGGTAGTTAAAGACTCGGTCACCTCAAGTATATGTATTCGTTAGAAAGCTCGTAGTCGTAGTCATTTAGTGTTAGTCAGTAGTTAGTTATGTAACACCGTGGAGGGCTGGACGAGTCTTTACCCTGTATGACGCTCGATCCATGCTTTGTAGGAGGCGTTTCATGTAAGAATTTATAAATACCCTTTGCCTAGCAAGCGAAGGTTGAGCTCATAATATATCATTTACTTTCTCTCACTAGAAGTTCCCAACTCTTAACTTTCTCTCTAGAACCTAACTCATTCGAATCTATGTGTGTATGATTGTGTGTTTATGAAAACCAATTTCTAACAAATATTTCTCTTAAAATTGGTCCTTGGAGTTTATGAAAATGTCAAAATTCACCATTGGATATATTTCTCAATATTAAAACATTGATCCCTCCATTTCACTAAATTACAAAATCTACCCTTAAACTAAAAATCTTAAACTATCCTATACACTAAACCGGATCCAACTCAATCCCATTTACCCTTAAAAAGTCCAAGCCCAAGTCAACTTATCCTTTCTACCCGGTCAAACCAGTAGAAACTACCCTTTCCCCCGTCCAAAACAATCCCCCATTTGAACTCCTTGGTCACATTTTGAACCCATACCAACCCTTTGAACCCCACCATTAACCCCAGTCAAAACGGTCAACACCCACTTTAATATCCCTTTGGTCAAATAAGTCAACCTCCGCCTATTTTTACTATTATTGTTCATCTTCTCCATGATTTACCCTACTCCCAGAATTAACCCCACCAACCCAACCTCGTACTAAGCATATTTGATACATTCTAGAAGCTGACATGGACAGGATGGAATGACAGTTGGCAAATTGGAGCTTGATGATTGGCTGTGACACATGGGCACAAAGATCAAGGGTTGAGATTGTTTGAGTGGAGGCCAAGACAAAATCAATGGACAAGAATAGAACTTCTGGGTCCTTCTAAAACCCTAAAAGCATCACCCTCTCCTCAGCTATAAATAGGGACCTCTTGTAGTCACATTGGGTGTCTTTTTAGTGTCTAATTTTCTGTCTTATTGTAGTTTTTATAGTCTTGTTTTAAAGCTTATTGTCATTTCCTGTCTTATTTTGTAATTCCAGAAGTTCTAATCTTAATAAAAAGTTGTTTCTCTTTTATTTCTGTCAAAAATTATACTTATGTTTATGTTACAAAATGGTTGATTGATTTCCCTTTTCACATCCTAAGCTCATTTAAGCTTGTCCATAGCTTATTAGTGAGTTTTTAGTTTAGTTTACTCAAGTATTATCAGTTTTACATTAAAAAAAAATCCAAAAAAATCAAAAAGTAAAAAAAAGTCAAACTGCTTATTTTACTGCTTTATTACTGCTTTTATATGCTTATTATAGTTCAATATTGTTTTCTATTGCATTAGTATAGCTTTTATAAAGTTTATATAAGTTTTCACAAAAATCTCCTAAAAAAAAATATATATATATAGCTTTTTAGTTTAGCTTATTTATAAGTGCTTTTCAACTATCAAGTATTGCTTTTTATAGTATAATATAGGCAGTATATATTTATTTTTCCAAAAACAAAGCTTAAAAAATCCTTTTTATAGCTTAAATACCAAACAGTCCCCATAAGGGAGTGTTTGGCACAAGTTAGATTTTCATACTTTGGTCATTTGCTGAATTTCAAAGTCCTTTCTTTTAGTCTCATTATTTGTTTTTAAGTTGGTTTTAGTCTAGTTGTTAAGTTTTTAAAGCATTTTAGTCCTATTTCAAGTTTTGAGTCTTAAAACTCTTTATAGTAGCTTATATGGTAAAAACTAGTTTAGGTCCGTATTTGAGTTTGTTTTTGAGTCATTTGGGTCCCTTTTAGTCTGTTTTTAAGTCCTGTTTAAGTGTCAAAAGGAGTCAGGTTGCTTTGGGTCATTTTTGAATCTGTCAACACTTTCTGTCAAAACAATCCATAGCCATTTTCACAAGTCATTTTTAGAGTCTTAATCATTTCAAAAATCCAAAAAAAATTAGCTTTTCTAAAAGTCTGTAGTCCAAAGTTAATCTGTGTTCAATTTTTACATTTCCAAAAGCTTCTTCTAGTCTAAAAAAGGTCTTAAAGTCTGCTATTTGTCTCTTTTCATATCAGATCAGTGTATACTGATTCTTAAACCCCTCCATATCAGATCCATTTTTAAGCTCATAAAAGCTTTTAGCTTTTGAAAATTTGTTTTTTTTAGACTCTTGGGTACACAAGTTAAATCTTTTTTGGGTCCTCTTGGATTTTTGAGCTTATTTTCCAGCTTAAAAATAAGCTCAAAGTCAACCCTTTAGCTACTGTGTATGCTGTTCTAACAGCAGACTATTTGTGCTTATTTGCTTAAGTGTATAGCTTATTTTGCCCTTAGGAACTGTTTTTAGATCTCATAGCTTATTAAGTTTTCCCTTTTTCCCATAGTAGCTTATTAGCTTCATTAAGTTTATAAGTCATTTTAGCTTAATCCCTCTAGTTCCTTTTCCGCCATAGCTTATTATCCCAACTTATCTTGTTCCTATAAGTTCATTTAGTTAAGAAATTTCCCCAGTAGCTTATTCTAGTTAAGTATAGCTTATTAGGTACTTTCCCTTTTAGCTTATAGTAGCTTAATTGAATTTCATATTAAGTATGTTTGGCTTATTAGAAATCTGTCCTAAGCTCAGCTGATTATCTGCTTATTTGCTCATTATCATAAAAGTTGTTTTTATAAAAAATACTCATAATAAGCTTGTTTACAAGCTTGTTAAAAAAATAAAAAAAATTCAAAAAAGTGCACTACCCATGGTCGAAACTGGGAACACACACACCATACCAACTGCCCTTGGGTCTTTCTTAGATTTCATATTGCAAAGTTTTTTATTTATCCCTTGTTTAGCTTATTAAGCTTATTTCCCTTTTGCTTATTATCCGCTTATTCCTAATTGCTTTTCCCAAGTTTTTATTTTTCTTAAGTTTGCAATAAATCAAAGTGTTTTCCATAAATTTTTTATAATTTTTCAAAAAGTTTTAGTATTTTTAATAATTAACTTTCTACGTTTTAGTTTTTAAATCATAATAATTAAATAAAAACTCAAAAAAATATTCCGCTTCTTTCCAAAATTTTATTTTGTCGTTTTTCATATAGGAAAAATAAATTTACATTCCTAGAATAAATTTTGCAAAATTTGGTTTTAAATCGCGTTTTTTAAATTCCCGTAGTTACGTTTTTAGAATAATTGCGTTTAGGGTTAATTTAGGTAATTTCATTAGTTTATTTGTCTTAGTTTGATTAATTGCGTGCTTTACTTTCCTTTCCATTTCTTAATTTGAATTTAGAACGTAATCAAAAACGCAAAAACCCGAAAATCGAACATTTGAATAACAAACCTAAAAGCGACGTTGACCATTCACATCTCGTTGGGAAACGACCCAGATAACCACTTATTCGGTATCACATATCTTATTCACGGGTTTTGATTGATTAACCTTTTTTCTAAGAGGTTTTCTATTCGATTCTCGTGCTTATTTTGATATTGATATTATTATACTTTATCCACACACACCAACCCTAAAACCTACCATACATACCAAATTTTGGCGCCGTTGCCGGGGAGGTTGTGTCGCGACAATATCGTTGAGGGTTTGATGACTAGTGACTCGAGATCCTTCCTTCGTGAAGTTATTGTTTTCATAAAAATGAAAAAAAACGTAAAAAAATATTTTTCTTTTCTTTTCTTATATATATATAAGATTAAAAATACAAAAAGATTTTCTCTTTTCATTTTGAGATAAAATAGAATACACCAATTATATAACACTTCTCAACTTGAGGTGTTATCATTAGTAAGTTCCTAAACGAAAGATAAAAAACTTGCCTTTGTGTCGCTCATGAGTTCGGTTCACTTCTATCGGTTTAACAAACTATAAGAGGGGTATAAGGTTGGGTACACATTAAATTGTGACCTTAAAGAGACGAGTTTTTAATAAGCTTCGCGCTCACCTTTGTTTCTCCGCTCCTTTGTGCGTTTTTCTTATAAAAGTGATCAATTCACTTGGGATTATTGGTTTAAGTTCACGTGTGGTTTTTGAATACCGTTTCGTTTTAATTGCATTGGTTTTTTAAGTGCATGCGCACTCGTTCTAATATATATAGACCGTTACGTGAAACCATCACAATTCCGAGAAGACGAAATAGACGTGCTCCATTAGTCGAACCCGAGATTCGAACTAATCCGCCTCCGCCCATCGTCGAAATGGCGAAAGATAACCGATCTATGCTAGAGCAACTCAAAGCACCTACCGAGGGTTACGGAGAAGCTATCGTCATTCCAGCAATCGTTGCCGACAGTTTCGAGCTTAAACACGGATTACTTAGCTTGATATCGTCAAGCTAATTTTACGGATTTGACAGGGACGATCCTCACTCTCTTATCCGACGCTTTAACAAGCTTACGTCTACGATCAAATATCGAAACGTGCCGGAAGAAGCTATGAAAATACTTCTTTTCCCGTTTTCACTCGAGGGGGCCGCCCAGATTTGGCTCGAAAAACAACCCCCTCGATCAATCACCACATGGGATGATTTAGTATCAAAATTCGTGAATGAATTCTTCCCACCGTCTAAAACAACAACTTTAAAGAATGAAGTAACAAAATTTACTCAAAAGTTTGATGAATCGTTTAGTGAGGCATGGGACCACTTTAAAGACTTACATAGAAAATGTCCCCATCACGGTTTTTCGAATTGCATCAACTTGATACGTTTTACAACGGTTTGAACGAAAATGATCAAGACTCTCTCAATGCCGCCGCATGTGGTAATCTTTTGACTCGATCTATGAGAGATGCCTTGTCCATTATTGAGAACAAATCCAAAGTCCGCACATCACGTAGCAAATTGGTTGCTGCCCGAGTGAGTGCTTCACATTCTTCTTCTTTTTTAAAATACATCTAGCACCGATGCTAAGATTGACAAGCTTGCGGATATGATCCAAGCTTTGGTTAAGATTACGGATGCTAAAATTAATTCTCCTCCACCCGCTCAAGTCAAAGCGGTGGAATCTACTTGTGCTACTTGTGGTGGGCCGCATGCTTACTATAATTGTACTGCTACCGATGGTTACCCTAATGAAGTAAATGCCGTAGCCGGGTCGTACAACCAAGGAGGTAACCAATACCATCCTCAAGCTGACTCAAACTACTGTGTTAGTAATCAAATGGGACCTCCGGGTTTTCTCAATCGAACAATCAAACTTGTCTTAATCAGAATCAAATTCGAGGGCATAACGTTCAGAACCAATATAAAGCCCCAACGAATCAATACCCGACCCAAGGGGTCAATTACAATCAAGGGTATCAAACTTCGAACAATCATGCTCTGACTTTTCCCTCTAATGAATTCTCGAATTACGTTCAGAACAACAATGCTAATATCCAAGCCATGTAAACCCAGATTTCAAATTTGAAAAATGAGTTCCAATCTTCGTTGACTAGACAAAGCAATGAGTTTAAAAATGAGATTAGAAATCAGAACAACAAGATTGAGGCATCTCAAAGCGAGGTTAAGAACATGTTTAACGCTCTTTTATGCAAAATGAATATGCCCTCGGGTTCCGGTACTCTTCCAAGCAACACGATTCCCAACCCGAGAGGTGACATGAAAGCGATTACCATCCGAAGTGGTGTTTCTTATGATGGACCCACGGTGCCTACTACTACTTGTTCTTCTTCTCGTGGGGTAGACCGTGAGATACGGGTAATGAAGGACCCGATGCTTCCTACTAATAAGGGGAGTACTGAGAATGTCCAACCCGCGGTTGTCCCGACTTCTAAGCCAAAGGATGCTCCCGTTAGTGCTACGAAGCCTAACCCGAAGACGACAACTTCGTATCCGTCACGTCTGAAAGATCAAACACTCCGTGAAAAATCTAATCACCAAATGGAAACATTTTTTCAAATTTTCAAAGATTTAAATGTTGAAATCGCTTATGGATGCTCTTCTATTAATACCAAAACTTTCTTCACGCTAGGGTTTATTAACAAACAAGGAAAAACTTTACGAGCTTGCAACGTCTTTGAAGCGAAAATTGTTCGGCGATTATCCTTAAGAAACTTCCCGAGAAGTTGGGTGACCCCGGCAAATTTCTTATCCCTTGCGACTTTCAAGGAATCGTTCAGTGCTCCGCCTTGGCCGATCTTGGCGCGAGTATCAATTTAATGCCACTGTCGATTTAAAAGAAGCTTTGATTACCCAAACTTTCCCCAACATGTATGACCCTCGAGCTTGCCAACCGTTTTACGACTCGCCCAATCGGTATAGCCGAGGATGTCTTTGTTAAAGTGGGGGAGTTCCATTTCCCCGCTGATTTTGTTGTAGTCGATTTCGATGCCGATCCTCGAGTACCCCTCATTCTCGGGAGGTGTTTCTTGAGGACGGGCCATGCGTTAATTGATGTCTATGAAGGAGAAATCACTTTAAGAGTGGATAAAGAGGCCGTCACATTTAATGTTAACCAAAATTCTAAATCTCTAATGTTAACCAAAATTCTAAATCTCTATTTACCCGATGTGATGTGGCCAAAATTAGTGACACCGAGGTGATAAAGGACCCGGTACTTGCCCCTGATAATGGAAGTACCAAAAACGTCCAACCTACGGTTGTTCAAAAAGTTGAGCCTAAACCGTCTAGAACTGATCCGAGTCTTTCATGATTTACGGTTAAGAGTTTGTCGATAATACGTGCTGAGCGAAAAAAGAAACAAGAACCGGAGACCATAACGGAAGTGGTGGAAACTGCTAGCTCTCAGAGCACACAACTTGTCCCACCTTCGCTTTTGGTTTATCGTATTGATCTTGTTCCTAAAAAAATCGAGCTTTCTTCGAGTGGCAATCCCACTCCTTCTTCTGAACCAATCATTTCTGATTCTTCCCCTTCCATCACTCCGTTTGAGGGGAGTGATTCCATCTTAGAAGAAATTGAGGCTTATTTAAAAAGCGATTTAATTTCACCGAAAATTGATTTTGCCGATTGTGATCCGGAGAGATATTCGTTTATTGAAGAAATGCTTAATATGGACTCGTTATTCTTTCTAAGAAAAGAAAGTAAAGTTATTGAAGAAGTTAAGTTTTGAATGAAAATCCTTCAGAGCCCGAGCTCAAGGATTCATCTATCGATTTACTTCTCGAGGAGTTCGCCAATGAACTCGCTCGCATCGATCCTCTTCCACCGGGAAGTGAGAACGACGTCTTTGATTTTAAAGTCGATTTACGAGAAATTGAAAATTTGTTGAATCAAGATCAATCAATTGATAAAGATTATTTTGAGGAGTTCACTGATGAACTCGCTATCACGGACTCGATGCCTTCGGAGTATGATCTTTTAGAAGAACTTGAATTTGATGATCCATTTTATCCTAAGAAAGAAAAGAAAGTGAAAAATTCTATTGATGAGCGTGTAAACCCAGATGTCCTACAAAATTTTGTGTCCGAGAGTGACTCCCCTTCTCGAGAGGATTTTCCCGTGGATGATACTTTCCTTCGTTCATCTCCGAGGACAAAATTTTTAACCCCGGGATACTCGTCACAGATGAACTTCATATTAAAACGTCGTCTGAGAAAAGGATCCTACGATGGATGCCTTCACCATTGAGCCTTCAAGTCTGATACCTAACCATGGAATCCCGTCTTTTATAGAGTCGTTTCACTTTGATCCATCATCCCGTCGTCCTCCCGCTAAACCACCGGATGATGGATATTTCTTTTATATAACCAATATGAGTTTGGGGGGAGATATTTCTGAACTTTGTGTGCTTATGCCCGACATTTTCCCCACCCAACCCACCCATTCTCTTTCCTTCGAGAATGAGGACACCATCTTTGATCCTGGTATCTTTACCGCTTGCTTCCCCAAGGATAACTAAATTCGAGGACGAGTCAAGCTAGCGACTCAGTGAACAAAAACAATAGCGCTTTGTGGGAGGCATCCCATGCTTATCTTTCGGTCTTCTTTCTTATTTCTAACAAGTAGCGTGAGGAGGTTCGCCTCTTCCATTTCTCGTGTTTCGTGTTGTTGTTGTTTATGTCCAGGATTTTCCTTGATACATGAAGACTCTCGTACTCGATGTTTTGTCTTTTCTCCACTCGAGTTTCATGTTTTGACGCTTTTATGGAAATCCGATATCCAAAATGTTTATCGATTATCGTTTATCTATTAGCATACCTAATAAATGGCTTTAGATTTGAATTGAGAACCCTTACCTTTAAACATTGAGACAATGTTTGATTTTAGTCTGGGGTGGGTAATCTTTCGATTAGATTTTTGCCTAGCACTTTGCCGTTGATACGCTTACGCAGCGCGTTCGGGGTCAAAGGAACTTCCTTTTCGTCGAGCAAGTTTTATAACACCCTAGGCAGTGAACCTAATCGATGTAGTGTAGTATTAGGGTAAGCCACGGGTATTGATATCGTTCTCTAGGGGAATAGGAATGCTAGTGAGAAATTACTACGCTAAGGTTGGGGTTGAGGAAGATTATTTTTTTATCTTTTTTATGTTTTTTTAAAAAATGGAAATTACGAATCTCGGGGTATTGGATTTGGGGGGTTGGTATTTCTACCGATTACTCTACTTATCTAATTATCTAAACTAAGGTGAGTGTAGTCTATGTCTAATTGATGTGTGCTCTTATGATAGTTAAAAATGTATTTGTTTAGATGTTATTACTCCCTAGTTATCTCCTATTGATGGTTGAATTTTCACGTCCTTATTCTTAACGCGTTGTGCATCTAAGGTCTTAGGGTATGCGTTTATCCCTAACTCTTTGAAGTTACCTAAGGTTAATGACTACGAAGTCTCTAGGATTCATAAACTTAACACTAAGGTGATCTTTGGATGTTTAGCCTACAATTCCACTAGTAACTATAAGCTAAGGTTCAACAAAGATTAATCAAGCATTAACTACACAACGGATGACCTATCGCATTACTAGATCATTAACAATTAAGATAAGAGACAACCAATCAATATTCAATAATTAAGTTTCATATTCCCTAAGCAAACACACAAGTAAATTAGCCGGACATGGGGAACATGCAAACATACACACAAACAATTGAAGACATGATTGAATCAATGAACTAAAACACTTATCTTGTTGTAAAATAGGGTATGGAACCCTAAGATATCGCCTAAGATGACCTTGGTTCGGTTTAGGTTTTACTCCAAAAACTACCTCTAAAACCGAAAAATTCGGATACTATATATAGTGTTACAAATCATGACGGCGTCCTCTTTAATTGTGACGCGTCACTCTTTAATTGTGACGCGTCACTCTTTAATTGTGACGCCGTCGGGTCGCCGTCATTAGGGTTTCGTCTTGGCCACGTTATCATTGTGACGAGTCACCTTATTCTTGCGACGCCGTCGCCTTCGATTTCGGCGCCGTGCGGATCAAATCTAGGCCGTCGAGCCGCGACGCCTACTCTTTTAAAACCCGATGCCGTCACTTGTAAATAAGCAATTTGCTCTTGAGTCATCACAAAACATGTTGAGACGGCGCCGCATTAACGCCGACGCCGTCCCTTCTGGGCCCAAAGACTTGAGTGTCTCGATTCTCGACTTTGGCCATTTCTTCAGATATTCGCGCATTTCGTCCGAATAAGTGTCATTCCAAAGAATTTGCCTTCAAGAGACACGAAAAGTGAAAAGGAACGAAATTAAGTAGTAACGGATACAAAAGTGATCAATTAAGGGCTTAAATGACCCTCAAAAGTGTACATTTTAAATCCTTATCAAATATCCCTACACTTGGTATTTGCTTGTCCTCACGCAAATGTGCTTTTAGCCAATTAATTTATAAGGTAGGGGTCATGAAGCATTAGTTTAGAACAATTCACAACACATATAAGCCCATAGAAAGTCATAACAAGCACGGAATTACATACTAGCACCTCACAAGGGTGTTTGGATACTCACATCTCTCGGTGTATATGAAATATATCAAGTCGGAAATGGAAGATAAACACTCATTAACCGGTCCTAGTACATAGATTACCATAGGCTTGAGACTAGATCAAACCTCCATCGCTTTGGCGTAAGCACCTAGGAAAAATTATCCAAGAGGTCTTTTAAAGGGTTGTAACGTTAGGCTTACGGTAGGGAAACAAAGGGTTTGGTGGGATAGGCGATTTAGTGGTGGCAAGTTAAAAATCTTTATGTTACAAGCATGAGAATAATGACGTTGCTAAGCCAAGACTCGACACTCTAAACTCTAGATAACTGAAACAAACAAATATAAATTTAAAGATAGATGTAGGATGGTAGCCCGTATGTGTTTTTTTTTTTTCTTCTTACACTTTTACTCTACCATCCTCTACGATAACATCAAAATGATAGGGATTTATAGGCACATCCTTACACTTGAGTTTTTATTACTCTAACACTAATTTGATCCGAATTGAAAAGATCAAAATACTTGGAGTACATTGATGAGTGTGTAAATACTCATCATTTTTGGTCAAATCTGAACTGCAAAACACTTAAAAATGCTCAGAAATGCATCAAAATACTGAAAATATCTCAAAATTGTATTTTATATGTTTCAGATGCAAAATGTTTAAAATCAGATGAAAAATGAGCTAAGTTTGCATAATTGGCAGTTTTAGTCCCCCAAGTTTCAAAAGTTGTCAGAAATAGTCCCTGAGCACTTATTTTAAAAGAAAAGTCACCAAAGGTCCTTTTAAAAATCATAAGTTGTCATAGTTAGTCCTTTGGTGAAAAATGTCAAAAGTTTTGAGAAATTGCAAGTTTAGTCCTTTGAGTTTCAAAAACGACAATTTTGGTCCTTTGATTATTGGATGATGGCAAGAAAGGCCCTTGGATTACATTTTCAGAAGTTACATGTATGGTCCCTGGATTTCCAGCTTTTACACCTTTGGTCCCTAAAATGCATCATGTTTACACTACTAATCCTAAATCCTATTAACTAACTAAGCCCAACTCTTGTCCAAGCCCAATCCTACCAAACTAATACCCGGTCCAACCCCTATACCCGGTCAAAACCCATCCAACCCACGGTTTAAAAAACCAAACCCGCCCACATTTAAAATAATTAAAACCGCTCACGGGTTTCCCTTCCCCCTCATCATCACCTGCACCTGCAACTCCAACCCACACTCCATCATCATCACACCCACCTTATTCCTACCCTCCAAACACCCCAAGCCAAAAACGCATTTAATGCCTCGTCTAGGTTTCCTAGCAATCAGAGATTTGGGTTGAGAAGTTTTTGGCGCCAAAAACTAATCTACGGCTAAAATGGAGTCAGATCATCCAATGGCTGAGATTATTGGTGGGAAATGCTCAGAGTGCCAGTGGAAAGCATTTTGTGAATAAATAGAGGAAGAGAAGACTACCAAAGGAGTAGTATAAATGATCATATTGTATGCCAATGTAGAGGCACTTTTTTCTTCTCTAGTAGCTTAATGTATTTTTAATTTCAGTCTTAACATTTTAAGTATTTCATCTTTTGTAATCATCTTTTTGTAATCAATTTCCTAGATTTATGAAATCCAGTTTTAATCTCAAAATCCTTGTTTAAGTTCTACTGCTTCTGAATTTAGTTTATTACTCGTGTTTAATTCATGTTGTTGCTTTACAAAGTTATTGGAAGCTTGTTTTCGTTTCATTCAAAAGATACAAAAATCCAGAAAATAAATAGTTAAAAAATAAAAAAAATACATTTTCAATCTTTTCATAAGCTTGTACAAAGCTTTGCCATCATTATATTGGGTCTTGTTGAGCTTTATAGCTTGGTCAAGGATTACACTTCCTTACTTTTCAATTCATTCAAATACTAAGTTCGGTCAACAAAAGTCAATGGAAGCAGGGTAGGGTCAAATCTTTGACCTGGACTAGATGTGGTGGTGGAATAAGCTTATTTGGAGTGGAATTTGACCATTTGTGCAAAACTTAGTAGCTGGACTACTGTGAGTCTTCATTTGCTTCATGTCATTTTTTTGCTCAAATCTGTATGTGATTGTTTTCATGTAGTTAGTGTTAATTGTTAGCTCAAATCATTGCGCTTAGATTCACTTTAGTTAGCTATAGTTAGAATAGGAAGTAATTCACACCGACTATATATTTTGTTAGTTAAAATTTTGCATTTT
Source organism: Chrysanthemum lavandulifolium (assembly GCA_022545495.1). Taxonomy (NCBI): domain Eukaryota; kingdom Viridiplantae; phylum Streptophyta; class Magnoliopsida; order Asterales; family Asteraceae; genus Chrysanthemum; species Chrysanthemum lavandulifolium. The sequence goes on along the minus strand of CM040243.1, from coordinate 206,587,962 downwards.
AGCATCTTAAATAGTGTTTGGTATAAAGCGCTACTTCGATATAGGGGTTAGAGATGGGTGAGATCACTTGCATTAGTCTCAGTTAGGTTCACTTCAGTCATAACAGTGGGTAGATAGTTTCTGTACTAGCTTAAAAGTCAAATTCAGTCTTATGGTTGAATAGGATTCATAACAGTAGGATTTAAGTTGCATAAGCTTGATCACAGGAGTAGGATTAATATTGGTAACTTAACCTGGTTATATTTCATCTTAAATCATCAATATCAACCTGTTCTTGAAGATCAAATTTCAAATAAGTCAAACTTTCAATTACGTGCTCAATAGTCAAAAGTGTCAAAGTGGTTTTCACAAAACTTTATTAAAGTTTCTGATTCATTCTTAGTTCATATCGGTTGAAATTATGGGACTAACAACTTCAATGGTCAAGTGCTTAAAATTGATTTTGTGAATTTTTGGAAGTCCTTATAAGTCGTAGATAAGTCGCCTAATTAGTTACTTTTGTTCTGTCTCACACTCAAGACACCGAGTGTGAACCAGCCTCTCTTCTTGTGGCTTGTCAAGAGCTCATTTGAGCTTTTCTCAGGCTCATTTTTGGTTTACAAGCACCTTGCCAGGTCTAGTTTGGATTGCTTAAACTGGATTTTGGTTTCTTGCTTATCCAGTAGCTTATTTTGAGGCTGCAACTTAGTAGGTAAAAACTGTTTTGGGCACTTAAGCTTTTTAATCATCAAATCATGGCAGTTTGCATTACAGAGGTTTAGACCAGTTGAAATAGGTTAGTATTAAGTAGTTATAGCATATTCTAGCTTCTGTGATAATCTGGTTGTAAGATATAACTTTTCACATACACATCAAACCATAACACAAAGTAGCATATAGATGGAATTCTAGAGAGAGAAAGTTAGAGGTTTAGGGAACTTAGTGAGAGAAAGTGAAAGATATTATTATGAGCTCCAACTCTCTATCTTGGGAGGTAGAGAGTATTTATAGTCTTACATAAATCGCCACACATCGGTGTGGATAAGGCATACAGCTGGGTAAAGACCGTCCGTCCTCCACGGTGTTACTTAACTAAATACTACTTAACTTAAGAATTACTACGACTACGAGCTTTCTAACGATTACATATACTTGAGGTGACCGACTTTAATACCGGAATTTCTAATTCCTAACAATCTCCCCTGCGGAGGTCACCTCAATCATGTACCAAAATACATTGAATACAACCGGATAATACATTAACAATTGATCTTGCATTCTTGATGTAGTCCTTTGCTCCTAAGCTCGTAGTCATTGATTCTTCACATTGCATGTTTGGTTACTTCAAGTGGAGGTCTTTTACCGATCCACGTGATAATAATTTTGAGCCATCTTTTGAGATCATCACTATCAACAATCTCGACACATCCTTTGTGGTGTTAGTATTATGTGATGTAGTGACTTTAGGACCGACATGCTCACATTCGGATCATGATATCTTCTCATCGAGTAGCGGAAGCATTTGTTGAATCATGATATTGGCGCAGCAGTAGCGAAGCATGGAGTGAAAATATCGAGTCATTGATGCACTAATAATGATTTCTTTTGAGTTGAATGTGTTAAGTGAGCATGCGGCTATGGATTGACCGCTTCATTCCGATCACCGCAAACGTCGGGCGACTCGCATACAACGATTAGCAATAAATCGCACGAAAGTGTCTTTGATCACTTCGTTGAATTGAGGTACACGCCCACGGTTCCCGTTGATCAAGACAAGTCGCTCGTGATCGTATAATTCGAAGAATTTCCTTAACGAGGGTTTCAATGTGTTCTAGTTGTTCTCAAACCGAACGCCTCAAAGAAGACAACACGGAGTGAGTGAACCAATAATTTTAAGTCCATCGATTGATGAAAGAGATTTGAAAACAATCGTATTGCTCAATAGAAATTGTTTTTGCAATACAACGAAGGTTTTGTTGAAAATCAATTATCAATCATAAAAACACCTTTTGTTTGAAAATGAGTACACGGTCGATGTGCTACTGAAAAGAGTTGTTAAGCACAAGGACCGGTTTTCAAAGGTATCCACAATCCATAACTCGAACCAGATTGATTCAAGAGAATGAATCGCCCATTGTTTACATTCGGTTGTCACATGGTTGATCTATATAATAGATCTCACATGCCACCTACCAGAGCTTGTTTGATGTTGGCTTGTAAGGCTTTCCATCTTCATTGTGAATATGTATACACATCACTCGGATGTTCGGCAATACCACAAGGATAATGCGTGGGACTCAAGATATAATCTCTTCCACATTGTGTGAAACAAAGAGTCTTCATTGAAGGTGTCCTAATGAGATTTATTGATGATCTCGTGGCTCTAGACTCAATTTGTGCATATTTGGATCCTATGGGAGACTAGGGAGAGGGTCTCTTCTTCAATATCAACCATCTCTAAGAGAAAGTCGATAGATAATGTCGGTTCCCGTGAGAATGAAACAAGCCCTTTTAAGAGGAACTTGAGTGGTTTGGAAAGTTGAAGTGCGGTCGGCCACCGGGTCCATGACGTCTTTTCTTCAATACCGATGTTACCATCAATAGTATATGAGTTGAACCGGTTTCGCCCTAAGGTTGAATAAATGGAGGGCTATTTGTTTTCACCCTTTCTCATTCAATTCTTTTTAATTCTTCAACCCCCGGTGCTTACCGAGACTTCATAGCTAGAACCTTGTTGGGTTTATTCCAAGACTAGCTCGGACTTAGTCCGCACTCTTTCCATATCTCATTTTCTCCTTTTATCATCATACCTAAGGACTTCTACACTAACTAGTGGATTGTCCTCGGTAGATCCCTCCGGTTACGGCGGATCATGGAACACATACCTAACCTTATCATCCTTATATCACCGTACATGAAGTAAAGTTGGTCGGTCTATTTGGTATTGTTCACCGCCATTGGATCCAATTGAAAACCATTTGAGACTCAATTCGATACTTGTGATATATTATCAAAGCATTTTGTACCGAATTGTTTTTGATATTTTAGAACGAGAACTCCCCTCAACATGTGCATCAAGTATGAAAATGTTTTGCACACGGAGGCAAGAGAAAGAATTAACTTCTTTGATTACCATTTTCTAAAGATATCAACATCACTTCCCACATCAAATCAAGTAGATATAGCATTTCGGGAAGGATGAGGTTTCCATAAATTTGCTCCCCTCAATATGTGCCTCAAGGTTTGAAAAGAGTTTTGCACATACTAGAGGGAACTTGCACATTGAGATAAGTTGATCACATTTCAAATCATAGGTTTAAGATAGATGCTCCCCCTCAACATGTGCATGGAAAATTTGAAATCGTTTGTCACATGTGGGAAGGACAAAGATGTACATTCTTATGAAACCATTTACCGAATTATCGGTTTAAATCCAATTTAAATCACACATTCTCCCGATCACAATTATCAAAACATTTGAGATTTGTGATCTCGTATAGATTTAAATTGATTTTGAAAACTTTAAGGAGAATTGTGACTTGATTGTGAAAGCGTTTGAATCGATAAGGATCGGATTTAAGACTTTAAACTCCATTGATAAAACATGCATTTATATCTTTTGAAAACAATTTTAATGCCAAATAACTTTTTAATTTAATTGAAATCATTCTCCCCTCAATCAATGACATAGGTTGTTGATTGAGAGATAGAGATTTTGACAAATAAGTCCCGATGATTATCAAAAATAGAGACCGAGTTATTTTTTCAAAGCATTTGGTTTTCAAAGAGATAAATGTTTATAGAATCGAGCATGGAATTTGAAAACATGTTAAAACATGGCTCTGTTCTTTCTTTTAAAACCGGGTTATTGCACGAAAATGACAATAAACCATTGTTTCTCTTTCTCCCAAAAATATTTTTGATTTTTTTTTTTTTTTTTTTTTTATATATATAAAATTGAACAATATCTAAAGTCTGTGTCATTCTTTGAATGACATGCACAAAGACCGTAGATATAATCGAATCGAGAAAGACATGACAAAAATGACAATATTTTTGAAGATTTTTCGAATTTTTCAAATTTTTATGGATTTTGAAGGTTTTTATATTTTTCTATTTGATTTTTTGAGGATTTTATAATTTTGTATTTTGTTTTATGAATAAATATTTACAAGAGATAGATGAAGATAGACCTTTACTCCTCGTTTTCCTCACGAAGACGTTTGAGAGTTTCGGTTGAAGGCTTTTCAAACCAAGTCGTGGAAGAATAAACTCAAACGTTCTCTTGGAAGAGCTTTGGTGAAGATGTCGCTAACCGATATTCGGACCTCACAAAATATAGTTCCACCACACCTTTTTCCACTTGTTCCTCGATGAAATGATGTCGAATGTCGATATGCTTTGCTCTTGAGTGTTGAGCGTTGTTGCATGAGAGCAATAGCACTTTATTATCACAAGACAGAGGGATTTTGTTGAATTCAAAGCCATAGTCGATAATTGAGATCTCATCCATAAGATTTGAGCACAACAAGATGACATGGCTATGTATTCACCTCTGTAGAGGAAATAGAAGTACTCATTTGCTTCTTTGAAGACCACTCACAAGCTTATCACCCAAAATCGAGCACCTCCCGACGATTTCGACGTGTATCTTGACAACTGCATGATCAAGCATCGCATATGCCGTTAGTGACATCTTGGTGTCCTTCGGTACCAAAGACCCATATTGATGGTTCCTTGGAGATACCGAAGACCCGTTTAATCGCTTCAAGGTGCTTTTAGTAGGCTTAGCACGGTATCTAGCACACATACAAACAATGAACAAGATGTCCGGTCTTCTAGCGTTGAGATACATCGGGATCCAATCATACTTCGATATTTCGTTTGGTCAATCATGATCCCCGAGAGGTCCTCATCTAGTTTGGTTCGGTCAATCATGGGGTGTCAACAGGTCACATGAATCAAATCCAAATTTCTTTAAGATCTCTGTTGCATATTTAGATTGATTTATGAAAATGCCTCCGGACTTTGTGAAATTTGTAATCCCAAGAAAATGACATTTGTCCCATCATTGACATTTGAAACTTTGAACTCATTTCATTTGAAAACGATCACATTCCATTGGGTGCGTCGAGGCAAAATAATATCATCAACATAAATTTGAACATGAATTAAATGTTTGCCGACTTCACGGTGAACAATGTAGGATCAATGCTCCTTTGATGAATCCGGTTGATAGAAGAAACTTTGTGATGTATCATACCATGCCCTTGGAGCTTGCTTTAAACCGTAAAGAGCCTTCTTCAAACGATAAATGTGAGTAGGATGCTCTTGATTCACAAATCCTTCAGTTGGTCGACGTGAGCGACTTCTTTAAGATCTCCGTTCGTAAATGCCGTCTTTACATCCATCGATATACTATCATGTTCTTACTAGCAAGATTAGCCGAAAGATTACGATTGCCTCGATTCGAGCAAGCTGGAGCAAAAGATTCTTCAAAGTCTATACCCTCCTCTTGACGATATCCTTTAGCAACTAATCGAGCCTTGTTTTTCAACACATCACCATGCTCATCAAGTTTTACTTTGAAGATCCATTTGAGAGCTATAATCATAGCACAATCTGGAGCGGTACTAACTCCCATACATCAAGACGATCAAACTCATGAATTTCATCTTGCATGGCATTGAACCAACTATCTTCATTCATAGCGCTTTTAACATCTTTTGGTTCGATCTTAGATAGTACGGAGTTGAAGAAGCACCATAAGGCATCGGTTGCGAGTTGTTTCGGGTTGATACAGACGAGAGGGATTTCCAATGATGTTGTCTAATGGATGATCGTGAGTCCATTTTCGAGGTGTTCATGTGGCGGTTGTTGAGAACCGAGGTAGGCGAGTCGATGTCTCCTCAAGAAGATGGTTCGATGATGATTCGGGAGTAGCAAATATGTTTTCAAATGGAGCATCTTCGGAGTAGCAAAGGGATTAACTTCATCATTGATGCGAAACATTTCCATGATGTACATTTGAAGAATGATGATTTGTTGATGAGATCAAGGATCGCAGCAGTGCTTCTTGACTTAAAGATATTGAGATCAAGGATTGACTTCATTCAACGGAATATGAGCATCCTCTGTTGTAGGGATCAGCACCTCATTAGTAATTGAATCATACAGTTCATCAAACATAGGATCAAACAATTTCTTTACATCATCTTGGATGGAGGTACATATGGAGTTTCTTGAGAGGAGTTTGGAACAAGGATGAACCAATGGGATTGTTTTGAAGTGCGGGTCGAGTGGAGTGTCCGAGGAGCCATAGGACCACCGCGATAGAAACTCTCTCGACTATCTTTATCAACCCATATGTAGACAATTTGAAGTGACCAGCGATAAAGAAAACTTGATATACCAAACTTGAAGCGAAGAAGAATTCCTGCATTTGCATCTTAAGCTTGCCTTTGTGAATTTTAACTTCAATCTCAAATAAGTGATAATTGATTAACTCAAGTAATCACTTGTGTCAAATGCCCAACACGTGAATAAACGTACAACCGGATGTACGTCGATACAATCGAATGAACCGGAACAAATGATTTCTCGACATTAATGCATTCTTCCTAAAGGTATACATGTAGAGACCGATCCGAAGATTCACCACAAATGTCTTCGACGAATGAGGTAGTCATTTTCCTTAATGTTCATGTGGTTGATTTATAGCGAGCACAATGAGAGGAACAATAATCCGTAAAGATTTGGCAAAGAAATACCAAAGAGCGGATCATTATCCATGAACAACAATCCGTGAAGATTTGGCACGGGAATACCAAAGAGCGGATCATTATTCAATAGTGCAACTTACAAGAAGTACTTAGAAGGTTTCTTGAGAACCCAAGAAGTACTTCTTAGATGGTGACCTAGTTGAGTTAATAGAAACCGAGCATGAGCTTGAGTCGGATGATCAACATTCGTCGAAGGTTGAAAGTACTCATCAAACCTATCTTTGAAAAACAATGAATCCCAAACATTGATTCCCAATTATCCTTAGTAAGTGAAGCATTAGGCGTTGGAGGAGAGTCATCAAAAATCAAAACTATGAATCCCAGTTATCCTTAGTATATTCACTCTTCATCAAAAAGAATATACACTCATCATTATCAAAAATTAAGTCGTATAACCATTCTTCAAACATCCATCATCATGTAGTATATTGATGCGCTCGAGCAGTCGAGGTTTATCACACAAGCCCCGCCACTTGTGAATGGCGGACCGTAACAACCTTAAAACGGCTCGAGAACGAACTCAATGAAGATCCGAGGAGTATAGTGTTTCCCGGTCGTTATGTCCAAATGAGCTATGCAATGGATTATCAAACGTATAGTGATCGAGAAATTTGAGCGAAAAAGGATTATGAATTGGTGATTATAACTACGAAATAGCCAACAATTAACAACGGCTTAAATGCAAATTAAAGAAAGTTAAAAAGATAAAGATATTAAATAAACGCTATCACTATATTTAAAGTGATGAACGTTTAAAACCTAAAACGACGTTTAAATTAAAAACTACGCGACGTACAAAATAAAAAGTGAAACTAAAGCAATATTAACCCTAAAAATATGAAAATGACATTTTATAAACTTAAAGATAAAAGAAAATTTATAGAAAAGAAAATTATTTTTATAACTATTAAATTAATTATTATTAATTAAAAACTATTTTTAATTATTACATAATTACCTAAAATACAAGAAATTAGGAAATAAAGCTAGAAAAATAAAATTATGAAATGGAAAAGTCCAAAATATCAAACTAGAATTTTCAAAACTATTTTTGTATTTTTCTGATTATTTTTCTATTTTCTATGAATTTTAAACTATTAAAAACTACTTAAATTATGAAAAATACCAAATAAAAAGAAAAATAAGGAAAATGTTTTTATGATTTTATATTTATCTTAAACTATTAAAATTGAAAAATTATTTTTGGAACTTTTCTCAATTAATTGCAATAAAAGCTATTTTAAAATGATTAAAATTGATTTTAATTAAGAAAAATACTAAACAGTGTCTAAAAATTATGAAACTTGCAGGAAATCCTAAAATGACATTCTAGTTCTAGGAAAAATACAAAACACAGGGCTTATGTGTAAGAAAGCGAGGCGAGAGTGTAAATGAAGCTAAAATAAGCACTTTTAATAAGCTAATAAGCACAAGAGTGAACCAAATGAAAACATAAGCTAAACTATAATGAAACTACTCTAAGGCAACTATATAAAAGCTATTCCTAACCTCTAAAGATCAGTATACCAATGATTAAGCCAAACCGCTCCTTAGCAAATAAGAAACTACCCTCTTGTTTGGGCAGATGAAAGCGCTTATCTAATAAGCCATCAAGAAAACCAAAAGTGTGGTTCTAAACACCACCAACCAGAGAACATGTAACCAAAGTTTCAGCTAATTTGGACTTGTATTGAGGAAGTTAATGATCAAGCAAAACCGACCAAAATGGAGCAGTGGTGGCGATGTAAAACAGATGGACAGGCACCTACTTTAAGCTATTGTAACTCTTGATCCAATAAGCTAATGCAAAACCAAAAATGTGGAATTGAAGACTACCTAGCAGACTACAATTGTACCAAATCTTAGACCCTAACTAGTTGAAATGAAGACGTGCAATGAGCGCAACTTTGGAGAAAAACCGACTTTTGACACAATTTGACTTTTTGAAAGCAGTTAAGAGATTTGACCAAAATGAGTTTTAAATCTAAATGAGGGACTGATAATGATGTAATAAGCTAAAATCAAACTGAAACAAGCTAGCTTAACACAATCTAAACCTAAATGTAGCCTATGATCTACTATGCCTAAGCGATGCAATGACTAGATCAAGTTAATACTAATTTTGACTTTCAATGCTTAGATATGCAAACCGAAATTGAACCGAACTTAATACATCTTAAGAGAACTTGATGACTAAACTTAATGCTAAAACTAACTCTTAAGCGTGATTTACACCTTATACCAAACACTCCTTAAGCGAACTAATGAATAGATTCAAACTTCAATTCAAATCCAAACCATGAATCAAACTATAACAAGTGTACGGGGTTAAGTGTAAGCTAAGCGGAGCATATATCTAAACTATAACTATCGATTATTATTAAGTCGCATATGCGCTATGATGAAATGAAAAGTTGAGCGATTCTTTGAGCAGATAACCACAGATAAACTCTTACGTAAACATAACTAATCTAACAAACTGAAAATCAATGAACTAGACTATGCTAATCATAATAAGCAACAATGATAAATGCTACACTCATCGATATCGATCTTGGAGATAAAATTGACTTACAAATGATCTGTTACATCGCTAATGAAACAATAACCCCTATCATAAACCGATATCACCCCAAACCGGATCCAAAATCACCCCATTTCCTCTTCATATCAGCAATCCAGAACAGTGAAACTGCCACATTGACTTTTGTTGACCATAATTTAAAATTGCTTGGAATTGAGTTCCCAGCTTATCAAAAGCTTCAATGAGCTTAAATGAGCTTGTATGAGATTAAGAATGAACTACTAACACTTGTACCTAGGATTTTGAAACTGAAAACTGTAACAGTAAACTTGAAAATTTAAACTTATATAAAAACTTTAAATTGATATCCAAAGCACCCTACAATGATGTTTTAACTTGAATGATATACAAAGGAATTAAGATTACAACATTTTAACTAACTAAGACATTGATTAAATAAAAAGCGACATAAGGAAATTTTATAAACTAACTACTCTCCACTTGCTTCTCTCTTCCTTCTTTTATAACCAACGACTTCTCTCACCTTTCTCGAGCACTTCCCAAGAACAAAATGGGCCATTGATGCCTTTTGAGCCATCTTGGCCGTTGGATGGAATTGGCGGGAAAACTAGTTTTGTTAATGAGGACGGAAAGATAATGCATTAAATGCACTTGGGTAGGTAGGTAGGTGGGGGAGACAAAGGGTGGAGTAGAGTGGGTTGTAGGTGGTGGAGGTGGGGTTGCATACAGTGTCGGGAAGACAGGCTTAGGGGCGGGTATTATTATTTTAAATCCTCGTTGTTGGGTTGTCGGGTCAAGGGTATACTGGATTGGGTAATATGATTGGGCCAAGAGGTGTTTTGGGCTTGGGTAATTAAACAAGGATCCGTTTGGTTTGTTTGAAATAATAACACTAAGGACCAAAATTGTAATTCTTCCAAACTGAGGGACCAAACATGTAACTTATGAAAAGTAGTCAAAAGGGTTTGTTTTGCCAATGTTTAATAGTCCAAGGTCTAGTTTGACATTTTTGAAAATTTCCAAGGACTAAATTTGACCAATTTGGATTTTCAGGGACTAAACTGTAATTTTCTCAAAACTTTTAGATTTTCCACCAAAGGACTAAATATGACAATTTGTGATTTTAAAAAGACCTTTGGTGACTTTTCTTTTGAAATTTTGGCTCAGGGACTATTTTTGACAATTTTATAAACTGGGGACTAAAGCGCAATTTTGCAAATTTGATATGTTTTTCATCCGATTTTGATAATTTTGCATTTGAAACACATAAAACACTGATTTGTGATATTTTGATCATTTTGATGTGTTTCTGAGTGTTTTCAGATGATTTCGCAGTTTATTTTGTACAAAAATGATGAGTATTTACACACTCATCATATATTCACTCTTCTCCCCCTCAAAAATTGAATCCGAAGTTGCCATTTTTGATTTAACAAGTGAATAAGAGTATACACCAATGAACATAGATCCACTTGATGATTGAATGAGCGTGTAAAAACATGAAGCTTATTGATGAAGAATGTAGATGAGTATGGCCATTCATGAGAGAATTTCTTTAGTCGAAGATAAAGCTTACTGAAGAGCGTACACTTTTCTTTTCTTTAAAGAACGGGGCTCAAGTGTTATCTGCAGACACCATAATGATGAAGTACGAGGCCGAATCGATTTGAGCAGACGTCATAGCCGGTTGAATATCAATGTTGAGAAACTTGAACCCGTGAGTTATGAGATATCAATCCATTTGTGATCCATACTTTAAGCCGCCCATGTATTGAAGGATCAAGTATTCGCAATCGAGTAAGGAGTACCGCACTAACATTACAAGCTTGATTGCATATATATGGGTTAGTGACATTAGTATCCAAACTCTTTGGGGTTTCACGGTCAACCTTGATTTTTCATCGAAAAACTTTTTCGGTAGGAATCCACCTAAGTCCAAAGATCCTTAAACATTCTACCGCACGATATCCACTTATGGCAAGGTCTAGGATTATAAGGCTTCTTATACATAGTGGAAGACTTATCCTTGTTCCTAGTTTCCAAAGATTTAGCAGTTGGTATCCATCTAGGCGAAGTTTTTGGTTTGTATTGTTTCACAACATGTTGAACCTTAGTCGCGTTAGTGGTCTTAGTGGATAGTACCTTGGCATGTGAATTAGAAGCTGTTTCTTATGTGGAAAAGACTCGAATTTCTAGTTTTGTTTTCTACATGCTTAGCATTCTTATGCAAATAACTACTCTTAGTCTGCACGCCAATCCCTAGTCTTTTGAGTGTTCCTAGGTAGTGGTTTACAACTACTAGTAGTGCCTTGAAATCTCGTAGAATTCCTCACCCTAGGTCTTGCACCTAAAATTCCGTCTTTTGAATCATGCCTTTTTCCTAGCTTTTCTAGATAATAGTTCTTCCACAAGTCATTCATATCATATGAATTCGGGTTTTAATGCTTGGTTTTGACACTATTTTTGAACTAATCCTAGAGTCTTTGGGAGTAAAAGTAGTCGCATGTTGAGGATTAAAGGAACTAGAGGCATGGCTCTTAGGTAACACAGTGAAGTGACCGGTTTTGACAAAACTTTTCCTCATCAACTTGGGAGGCAAACCGTGTTTTGAAGATTTTGGTCTTTCGGATATAAACGCAGATGGGTCGCCTAACAATGAACCGGTTTCTAATGGGATGAGAAACCGGTTTCCCAAGGTTGATGGTTTTGTAAACTTAGTGTTCACACTTTTCCTATAGTTTTCCTAAGCTCATTCTTTAAGGCTACAATAGCGAAACTCTTATCCCAAGTTGAGCTTTGAGTTCATCAATTTTTCTATCAAAGAGTTTGTTTGTTCCATTGACTTAGTTCTAGCTTCTTTGATGAGACTCACTAAGTTCTACATGATGCTTTCTCAAAGACTCATTTTCCTTTAGTAATTTAGCCACATAAATTGACAGTTCATTATTTCTTGTTATAATAGCATCAATGTCTTGTGTATTCATGACTAAATTACTTTTCTCATTCAAGATGTAAATATGTTTCTTGATTGTAAATGGTTGACTCTTTGTCTTGAAGTCGAGCTTTCAAAGTGTTAATTTCAAAAGTTCACGGAATTCGAAGTTCGGTTTTTACATGGTTTGTTAAGTTGAAAACTTTCTTCTTTACTCGAATCGCGATTTCAAGTGAAATGCAATATTTTTCAAGATTTGAGAATTTGTTTGAAAGTTCATCAAAAGCCTTCTTATCAACCAAATCTTTTGTTTTGAAACACTTAATCTCGACTCACCTCAAGAATGTAACATTTATGAAAGACATGTTCAACATTATGATCGCTTTGTTTAAGTGCTTTAGCGGATGCACTATGTTGAGCGGTAAAGGGTACCTCATTACATGACACCGCTCAATTTACGTGCATTATCCGCATCCACAACATGTGTAACGAGAGTCACCGGACATTTGGATGTGTCAAGCTTATCAATCTCGAGCCTCAGATTCGGTGCCAATCGATCCATCATCCGTGTTTTACCCGACTCATCATTATATGTTGATTCGACATTCGCATTCAACAACACCCGATTCTTTAATGAGATACATTACCCAACTTATCACAACTATTTCTCAACCGCACGACACTCATTCACGTTTTCATCTTTTGTGTAACTTCCTCAATGTACTTCTCCACATTATCCATGAGTTGTATGAATGTCTCAATGAACACGCTAATTTCCATTCCGGTGTGTTTCTTGAAAGACACTTGATCATTTCATCATCAAAATCGAGGAATATTCCCCGGATAAATGGTGAAATTGATCAAGATTACTTGAAGAGTGCATTAGATTCATCATTGAGAACTTCTCTTTAGTAATTTGAAACCTCGGTTGTTCTAAGTTTAGTAGTACGTTCTTGTCAAGATGGGAAAATCACGACGAAGGAGAGCATCGCTTGTTTGATCCATAGTTGTAGATAAAAGTAGTTTGAGGTCTTGATAAAGTAGTTGAAAGGGCTCAATGTTACATTCCTTTAGCATTGCATTTTGTAGCATTGGTGGTGCATTTCGCCTTTACAAAGTCTTTACCGGAGATATCACATCCTCATTGATTGATTCAATCATCTTTAATCGCTCGATGTAGCTAACATTCTCGGGGTTGACTACATCATCATACAATTTAAGCACTTCGAAATCACCGGGTCAAGAGAGTAAGACATGATGTGGTAGAATGCACGGATTTTACAAGTCTATGATTCAAACCGAGAAATAGAATCTTCGGATTTTACTAAAATCAAGACCAAACCGTTAAGCAATGACCAATGGAATGATAGACAATTGTGTGTTAGGACATATGATTGTTTGTAGGATTAGCGAGATGTTGTTTGGTTATGATTCGGATTGGTTTATGCCCGTTTTCACGAGAAATTAAGGTCTAAAACTTAAAAACCTCAATAACTTCTGTTCGGAGCGGATTTAGACCTTGAAGATTGACCTAGTTCATTCGGCGTGCCATTCTCCTCGTTCTCACGGTCGTTTGATGGGTAGAACGCTGAAAACGGAGTTACGGTTCAAAAGTTATGGCCGTTTGAAGTTTTGACGGAAAAATCAACCAAGTCGCTACGAATTCTTGAACCAAGTCGCTAACAACTAATTCGCTACACCACTAAGTCGCTAGAGTCCCAAGTCGCTAGACACAAAGCAAGTCGCTAGTAGTAACTCGCTAACCCTCAAGTCGCTAGCAAAATTTTGGCGATGAATTGCTACACAAGTCGCTAGAAATTCAAGTCGCTAAAGAGCAACTCACATGCACCAAGTCGCTACCACCAAGTCGCTACTCGTAGTGGAGAGTCCACTACTTGTACTTTAACTCGCTAGATCTAACTCGCTAGGTTTAAAGCGTAACTCGCTACAATTTTGTGAAGCAAGTCGCTATGAAGAAAACTAAACCGTGAGCTAAGTCGCTAGCAAGAAAAACCTTATAAACATCACTTTTCAATCCAAAACAACCCAACCAAGATGATTCAAGCTAACTAAATGAAAACCTAAACACTTGTGATAATTCTAAACATGAAAGTACTAACAAAATTCAAACTTTAACACAAGAAATCAACCAAATGATGCAAAACCACTAAACTTTTCAAACTCAAAACCACCTAAAACCACTAGAAATCCAAAGATGTGCAAGATATGATCTAACCATGGCTCTTGATACCAATTGTAAGATATAACTTTTCACATACACATCAAACCATAACACAAAGTAGCATATAGATGGAATTCTAGAGAGAAAGTTAGAGGTTTAGGGAACTTAGTGAGAGAAAGTGAAAGATATTATTATGAGTTCCAACTCTCTACCTTGGGAGGTAGAGAGTATCTATAGTCTTACATAAATCGCCACACATCGGGTCGTGGATCGTGCATACAGGTGGGTAAAGACCCGTCAGTCCTCCACGGTGTTACTTAACTAAATACTACTTAACTTAAGAATTACTACGACTACGAGCTTTCTAACGATTACATATACTTGAGGTGACCGACTCTTTAATACCGGAATTTCTAATTCCTAACACCGGTGCTCATTTGTGGCCTTTAGCTTATTTTCAGTGACTTATTTATAAGCACTTTTCACTCGTAACCCGAATCCTTCACATAAGCCCTTGTTTTTATATTTTCATAGATTTAGAATATAATTTTAGACTTTTCCTGAATTTTTCAGATTTTTCTATCACTTGCTTAGTATTTTTCCTCATTTAAATCGGCTTTTAGTACTTTTTAATTAGCTTTTATTGCAAATAAATCGAAAAGCTTCAAAAATTAATTTTCAATTTTCCTAGGTTAAGATAAATATAAAAAGTCAAAAAATATTTTTCCAGATTTTTCTTAGTTAAATTTGTAATTTTAGCAATTTAATTAGTTTTAAATAGTTTTTAATTCATAGAAAATAGAAAATAATCGAAAAATACAAAATTAGTTTTGAAAATTCTCTTTAGATATTTTAGATTTTTCTAAGTCATAATTTCACTTTTCTAGCTTTATTTCATATTTTCTTATATTTTAGGGTATTATTAAATAGGTAAAAATAGTTTTTAATTAATAATAATTAAATAAATAGTCATAAAAATAATTTTCTTTTTCTCAAAATTTTCTCTTATCATTAGGTTTGTAAAAATTTCATTTTTATATTTTTAGGATTAGTATTGTTTCAGTTTCACATTTTCTTTTGTACGTTACGTAGTTTTTAATTTAAAAGAAAAATCAAAAACATCATTTTAAAAAATAGTGATAGCGTTTATTTAATATAATTTAGCTTTTAATTTCCTTTCATTTTTCCTCTGTCATCTAGTATCAATCACAAACCTTTTCCGCTCATTATCACCCGATCACTATACGTTTGGTGATTCATCGCACACTCGTTGGGACTTAACGACACTGGGAAACACTATACTCCTCTAGATCTTAATTGCATTGCGTTCTCAAGTCGTTTGGCTTTTATTACGGTTGACCATTCACAAGTGGTTAGCTTGTGTGATAAAACCCGACCGTTTGGGAGCCGATCAAATTTTGGCGCCACGGGAGTCAAGCTAATTATCTTACGCTTAGCGTATTAGTGATTTGAATATTCACTCCTTGTTTATACCGTCTATATCTATATATATTTTCTTATAAAACTCCAAAACCCAAAACATCTCAAACGTATAAAACACAAAAATATTTTCTTTTGTTTCTATATATATATAAAAGATAAAAATACAAAAGATTTGTCGTTTTCTTTGTTTAATAATAACAACATAAAAATTACCACCGCAAACCAAGGCAAGGTACTACCTAACTGGGGTACGATCATAATAAGTTCTCAAACCAAAGATTAAAACTTGCCTTTGTGTCCTTGTGAGTGGTGTACCTTTTTCAAAGAAGCCATTCATCTTGTGATTATTGGTTTAAGTTCACCGTCGTTTTGCCTCGATATTGTTTTAATTGGATTTGTTGTTATACCTACTTTTCAAAACCATAAAACTCAAAAGATTCTTCTTTCCCATTTTTCATAATTCCCTTGGCTCGAGATTCCTTAGAGTTAACTCTAGTGCATGCGCACTGCTCTTCTAGATCATCGAGTCCTTTTCGTGATCTAGCGAAATTCTAAAAGACGTTCTCATAGACGTCTTCGCCCAAATAGTCGAACCCGAGATTCGTACTATTCCAAGCAACAATATGGCGATTTAACGAACTATGGCGGAAATGCTCCAGCACCCACCGAGGGTTATGGAGATGCCATCGCTTTACCGGTAATCAATTCGATCACTTTGAATTGAAGACACATTTGATCACACTTGTGTCACGAATCAATTCCACGGGTTTGATCGAGAAGACCAGATGCACATCCGTTGGTTTAACAAGTTGACCTCAACGATCAATTTCAAAGATGTACCACAAAAGTGATCAAGTTGATGCTATTTCCATTCTCACTGAGGACGGCCGGATTGGGTGGAAAAAGAACCCTTCGATCCATCGAAACTTGGGAGGATCTTGTTCAAAAGTTTGTCAATTATTTCTTTCCTCCATCAAAGACAACTAATCTTAAAATGAAATTTTGGATTTCGTCAAAATTTCGATGAAAACTTTGGAGAGGCATGGAGAGATTCAAAGATCTCCTCAGAAATGCCCCATCATGAATTCACCGAGCTTCAACAAGTTAATATCTTTTATAATGGGTTGAACGGTAACGATCAAGATTCTTTGAACGCAGCATTGCAGTGGCAATATCTTGAATCGTAAGCCTAAAGATGTGATTGAGATTTGCGAGCAAAATCAAAAGTTCCTATTTCTACATAACAAAGTCAATATTCGAACACTCTCGCTTCTTCATCCGGTAACTCTTCCGAAAGTTAGCCGCTCTAACGGACGCCATCCGTTGTATGATGAAAGAGGTAAAGGAAATCAAAAGCGAAATTCATAAGCGGAACCAATCAAAGCCGTGAACAAGGTGTGTGAAACTTGTAGTGGTCCACACGCGTATTATGATTGTCAAGCAACCGATGCTTCTTTTACCAAGCTCCGTAGCTTCGTAAACCACAATCAATGCCGACCCAAGTCGATCCTCACTACTGCACCTAGCGGTATGACACCACCGGTTTTCCTCCTGTGCAAAACCATGGCAATCAAAATCGCTTTGTTCGAATCAAGGACAAAACTTCAATAACTCTCAAAATTTCAATCAAACCGGAACAATTTCAACCAACCATATCAAGCTCCAATCAAGAAAGTTATCAACAACCTTCTCAAGCTCCCTACCAAATGACTTCATGAAAATTCTCGAGTCAAGCATACGCTCAATGAAAACTCGGATCAATAACATGAGAGTTGAGCTAAAAAGGAAATTGATACCACAATGTCTCGGCAGACAAATGAGTTGAAGAATATGATGAGCGGCTTCATGAACATGAATATGAACAAAGCTTCATCATCTTCCGGAGGACTCCCAAGCAATCACAGTTCCTAATCCAAATGCCGAGTTGAAAGCCGTCACCACTGTAGTGGTAAGACGACAATGGACCTTCGACTCCAATGCCTCCTCCACCGGGAGCAATGAGTCAAGTTACCAAGGATACAACGGACAAGGTGCATTTCTCAAGCCCAATGGTACCGCACACGTCCCACCTTTGGTAGTCCAAGCTTTAAGTCCGGAACCGAAGTTCAAGACAAAGTCCGAGAGCGAAATGACTTCCATCCCGGCTAAAAGTCTAGTCGGCTTCCTTACCCATCAAGAATGCATGATGAGAAGCTCAAAGACAAAACAAAGAGCAAATGGAACACTTTGATATAAGCTTCGTTGATGCTCTCGTTCTAATGCCCAAATTTGCATCCGCGCTTAAAGGCTTCTTGAGCAACAAAGATAAGTTATCCGAGATGGCAAAACCCTCTCAATGAGCAATGCTCGGCGGTCCTTCTCAAGAAGCTTCCCAAAAGCTTGAAGACCCGGTAGATTTTAATCCGTGTGATTTCTTGGGGATGGTTCAATGCTCACTTGGGCGATCTTGGCGCAAGCATTAACCTCATGCCACTCTCGGTATGGAAGAAACTGTCTCTTCCTAAACTTACATCCACTTGTATGACACTCGAGCTAGCGGACCGTACCATAACTCGTCCACTGGGATAGCCGAGGATGTCGTGGTGAAAGTAGGAAAGTTTCACTTTCCCACCGACTTTGTTGTAGTAGACTTTGATGCGGATCCTAGAGTTCCCTCATCTTAGGGAGAGCTTTCTTGAGAAGCAGTCGTGCTCTAATTGATGTATTTGTCAAGAGTTGACCATACGGGTTGACAACGAAGAACTCACGTTTAATATCAACCAAAACTCCAAACCTCTATCCAAACAGTGTTGCCACAATTGATCAAAAATCGAAAGAATCAATGCAACACTCTCAAATTTCTCGGTTAAGAGGAGTCACCAAAACGTCTTGAGCTAAAAGCTTTGAAAATCAACCCTGGTTCAAACAAATGGTTTGAAAGTTGTACCAGGGAAGTCAAGAGTGTTCTTGATGATGATGATCTAGAATCGGAGACTTTATCGGAAGTGGTGGAAACTACTAGCTCTAAGAGCACACCGCTTGTCCCACCTCCGGAATTAGTTTATCGTATCGAGTTTGTTAACTCCGTGGTTGAAACCAAACTCTCTTCAGTTTCATCCGGATTGGATGATGATATTTGTGACCCAATGGGAGACATTCTTCCCATTGAAGAATTGCTAAAAATGATCCATCATCTCCTAGTCTTATTATTCCGACTCTTCCATCCCTTCTCTCACTCCCGATGAGGAAGATGACAACTTTGGAATGAAGTCGATGCCTTTCTTAGTGATGAGTCAATTCCAACAGAATTGATAATACTACTTTGATTCGGAGGGGACATCCTTTTTCGGAAAATCATTGATTGAAGAACCGCTTCCTACCCTCCTCCCGGACATCTTATTGACAATCACCATATAAGCTTCAAGTTTAAGCTTAAAATGTCAAAAATGGTGATTTGCTTCTTCGATGAGGATTGGACATGCATTCTCATGCACATCTTTATTCCATTCTTCACGAGATGGTGTGGTTGCTCTTTCCCTTTCTCTTTCGGAATGAGGACACCATCTTTGACCCCGTATCGTCCTTTATAGTTTCTACTATTAACAATACAGCGGTTGTATCTGTCGGTGTGGAACTTTCGATGTTCATATGTTTATTAACATTGTGAACGAAAGTCCGATCGAGATTGGTTTTCCACGTTGCTTCCCATGAACAAATGAATACGGGTCGAGTCAAGCTAGCGACTCGGGAATAAAAACAAGAGCACACTATATGGGTTTTCACCGTATTTCGACTTCTTTCTACTTTCTACCACCCTAGTGTGGGGAGTTGCCCATTGTTGTATATAAAGTTTCAAAAAAAAAAAAAAAAAATCAAATAATGGCCGTAGTATTTCCCTTTACGCTCTCGGTTTCGGCATAACCACGGTACTTTGAATATTGAGGGCAATATTCATTTCTAGTGTGGGGAATTCTCACTAATTTTATCATGTAATTATACCACCCAATTCCCCATTTTGGCCAATTTTGTTTTTGGAGTAAGTGTTTTGCACTTACTCAAATTTTATGGTTATCGATCCGCCATGTCTAATAAACAAAAGGATTGGCTAATCCAGAGCAAACGGCTCTTGGTAAAGATATCTCAAATCCGTTGACGGCTTGCAATTTGCCCAAAATTGTATGGTATTCATTCACCATATCTTTAATTAGTGAAGAGTTGGCTAGCCCGCAAGTTTATGGCTTGTGGTAAAGGCGATTGAAAACCATAATTGGTAATCGACTCACCAAAGATATTTTATCTAAGAGTTGGCTAGTCCGAAGCAAACGGCTTCGGTAAAGACAAATCAAAACCGTTGAAAGTCGGTGGTTTGCTCAAAATCATTTGGTTATCGATGTACCAAGGTTCTTACTTGAACCGAAACATTTGGCTACTCGAAGTAATGGCTTTTGGTAAAGAGATTCAAATCCATTAAGTTTTTTCAAAAGATTGCTAGGGACTAGCAATAGTTTAGTGTGGGGATTGATGAGTGTATAAATACTCATCATTTTTGGTCAATCTGAACGCAAAACACTTAAAAATGCTCGAAATGCATCAAAATCCGAAAATATCTCAAAATTGTATTTTATATGTTTCGGATGCAAAATGTTTAAAATCGATGAAACATGAGCTAAGTTTGCATAATTGGCGGTTTAGTCCCCAAGTTTCAAAAGTTGTCGAAATAGTCCACGAGCACTTATTTTAAAGAAAAGTCACCAAAGGTCCTTTTAAAATCATAAGTTGTCATAGTTAGTCCTTTGGTGAAAAATGTCAAAAGTTTTGAGAAATTGCAAGTTTAGTCCTTTGAGTTTCAAAATGACAATTTTGGTCCTTTGATTATTGGATGATGGCAAGAAAGGCCCTTGGATTACATTTTCGGAAGTTACATGTATGGTCCTGGATTTCCAGCTTTTACACCTTTGGTCCCTAAATGCATCATGTTTACACTACTAATCCTAAATCCTATTAACTAACTAAGCCCAACTCTTGTCCAAGCCCAATCCTACCAAACTAATACCGGTCCAACCCCTATACCCGGTCAAAACCCATCCAACCCACGGTTTAAAAACCAAACCCGCCCATATTTAAAATAATTAAAACCGCCACGGGTTTCCTTCCCCTCATCATCACTGCTGCAACTCCAACCCACACTCCATCATCATCACACCCACCTTATTCCTACCCTCCAAACACCCCAAGCCAAAAACGCATTTAATGCCTCGTCTAGGTTTCCTAGCAATCAGAGATTTGGGTTGAGAAGTTTTTGGCGCCAAAAACTAATCTACGGCTAAAATGGAGTCAGATCATCCAATGGCTGAGATTATTGGTGGGAAATGCTCAGAGTGCCAGTGGAAAGCATTTTGTGAATAAATAGAGGAAGAGAAGACTACCAAAGGAGTAGTATAAATGATCATATTGTATGCCAATGTAGAGGCACTTTTTTCTTCTCTAGTAGCTTAATGTATTTTTAATTTCAGTCTTAACATTTTAAGTATTTCATCTTTTGTCATCATCTTTTTGTAATCAATTTCCTAGATTTATGAAATCCAGTTTTAATCTCAAAATCCTTGTTTAAGTTCTACTGCTTCTGAATTTAGTTTATTACTCGTGTTTAATTCATGTTGTTGCTTTACAAAGTTATTGGAAGCTTGTTTTCGTTTCATTCAAAAGATACAAAAAATCCAGAAAATAAATAGTTAAAAAATAAAAAAATACATTTTCAATCTTTTCATAAGCTTGTACAAAGCTTTGCCACTGTTATATTGGGTCTTGTTGAGCTTCTTTATAGCTTGGTCAAGGACTACACTTCCTTACTTTTCAATTCATTCAAATACTAAGTTCGGTCAACAAAAGTCAATGGAAGCAGGGTAGGGTCAAATCTTTGACCTGGACTAGATGTGGTGGTGGAATAAGCTTATTTGGAGTGGAATTTGACCATTTGTGCAAAACTTAGTAGCTGGACTACTGTGAGTCTTCATTTGCTTCATGTCATTTTTTTGCTCAAATCTGTATGTGATTGTTTTCATGTAGTTAGTGTTAATTGTTAGCTCAAATCATTGCAGTTAGATTCACTTTAGTTAGCTATAGTTAGAATAGGAAGTAATTCACACCAGCTATATATTTTGTTAGTTAAAATTTTGCATTTTAGCATCTTAAATAGTGTTTGGTATAAACTGCTACTTCTGATATAGGGGTTAGAGATGGGTAGAGATCACTTGCATTAGTCTCAGTTAGGTTCACTTGGTCATAATAATGGGTAGATAGTTTCGTACTAGCTTAAAAGTCAAATTCGGTCTTATGGTTGAATAGGATTCATAATGATGGGATTTGAGTTGCATAAGCTTGATCACATGAGTAGGATTAATATAGGTAACTTAACCTGGTTATATTTCATCTTAAATCATCAATATCAACCTGTTCTTGAAGATCAAATTTCAAATAAGTCAAACTTTCAATTCTGTGCTCAATAGTCAAAAGTGTCAAAAGTGGTTTTCACAAAACTTTATTGAAGTTTTACAGATTCATTCTTAGTTCATATCAGTTGAAATTATGGGACTAACAACTTCAGCTGGTCAAGTGCTTAAAATTGATTTTTGTGAATTTTTTGGAAGTCCTTATAAGCTGTAGATAAGCTGCCCAATTAGCTACTTTTGCCCTGTCTCACACTCAAGACACCGAGTGTGAACTGTGCCTTCTTCGTGGCTTGTCAAGAGCTCATTTGAGCTTTTCTCAGGCTCATTTTTGGTTTACAAGCACCTTTCCAGGTCTAGTTTGGATTGCTTAAACTGGATTTTGGTTTCTTGCTTATCCAAGAGCTTATTTTGAGGTCGCAACTTAATAGGTAAAACATTTTGGGCACTTAAGCTTTTAATCATCAAATCATGGCGGTTTGAATTACAGAGGTTTAGACCAGTTGAAATAGGTTAGTATTAAGTAGTTATAGCATATTCTAGCACGTGATAATCTGGTGCTCATTTGTGGCCTTTAGCTTATTTTGAGCGCTTATTTATAAGCACTTTTCACTCTGTAACCCCGAATCCTTCACATAAGCCCTTGTTTTTATATTTTCATAGATTTAGAATATAATTTTAGACTTTTCCTGAATTTTTCAGATTTTTCTATCCTTTGTTTAGTATTTTTCCTCATTTAAATCAGTTTTTAGTACTTTTTAATTAGCTTTTATTGCAAATAAATCAGAAAAGCTTCAAAAAATTAATTTTTCAATTTTCCTAGGTTAAGATAAATATAAAAGTCAAAAAATATTTTTCCAGATTTTTCTTAGTTAAATTTGTAATTTTAGCAATTTAATTAGTTTTAAATAGTTTTTAATTCATAGAAAATAGAAAATAATCGGAAAAATACAAAATTAGTTTTGAAAATTCTCTTTAGATATTTTAGATTTTTCTAAGTCATAATTTCACCTTTCTAGCTTTATTTCATATTTTATTATATTTTAGGTATTATTAAATAGGTAAAAATAGTTTTTAATTAATAATAATTAAATAAATAGTCATAAAATAATTTTCTTTTTCTCAAAATTTTCTCTTATCATTAGGTTTGTAAAAATTTCATTTTATATTTTTAGGATTAATATTGTTTCGGTTTCACATTTTCTTTTATCGTTACGTAGTTTTTAATTTAAAGAAAAATCAAAAACATCATTTTAAAAAATAGTGATAGCGTTTATTTAATATAATTTAGCTTTTTAATTTCCTTTCATTTTCCTCCGTCATCTAGTATCAATCACAAACCTTTTCCTGTTCATTATCACCCGATCACTATATCGTTTGGTGATTGATCCTTGACTCGTTAGGACTTAACGACTGGGAAACACTATACTCCTCTAGATCTTAATTGCATTGCGTTCTCAAGCTGTCTGGCTTTTATTACGGTTGACCATTCACAAGTGGTTAGCTTGTGTGATAAAACCTGACCGTTTGGGAGCCGATCATACATTATTACGCAAATAAAGGGAATTTGAATTTAACGTTCCCTTCCCGTCATTTCATAAAATTTAACTTTTCCCATGAGTCCCAATCGTCCCCAAACTGTGTACAAAGGATATGACTCGACTTAGAAACTTATACAAGCAACTAGATAATTGAACTAAGGGTTTAGTATGATAACAATAATGCACTAAAAGTGAGTGCATACAAGGTAGGCTAAGGCGATTTGGGTATACATTTGGGGGTGGATTGTAAACTATGCTCTTCATTGATATTCCGGAAAACCGAAACATCACGAGAACTGCAAAAAGGATAGGCTCTGAGGGGTTAACTAGGGGTATCGTGTACTAAAGATGAGTACAATGCAAGGGTGTGGGGGAATTACTCAACCGATGTGGAAGAAGTAATTATATTACGGGTATCAAACAAGGGTTATCCTAATGCCTCTTATCATTTAGTTATTCCTAACTACACAAGTGTAGTCTTACTAGCGATCTCGGAATGCATCACAAAACAAGTTCTAGAATCTATTATACTACCTTCACACTCTAAGCATTAAAGATGAATGCTTTAATTCCTACTAATCTAAGGCGATCCTCACATTTTGGGTGGAATTTAAGTGGTAAAGGGTTTTGTGCTAGTCATATAACTTCCTATCCATGAGACGCTTTATTAAGACTAATGGCCCACTCCTACATGTCATGAAAAATTTTAAATTTGGTGCCAAAATTACCCTAACCGATATTTCTCATGGTTTATTACTCAAATGAAATTGGACAAGGCAAATAGTCAAGGATAAGCATAGTTTCAAAGTTCCCGCTTTATTTTCCTCCCTACACTTAAACCGAACATTGTCCCCAATGTTCCCGAAAGTATCAAAGTTATGATAATAGAAGGTAATTAAAACGAAAGAAACTAATACTCCCTAATTAGCTCGGCAGGATCCGTGTGAAGTAGTGGTTAAATCTTTCTTCAAGAAGAATGTTATGCGTGAAAAGCTTCTTCCAATCTTTTGTATCTTCTTCTTGATAAATAAAACCGCACACTTGAAGAAAATAAACGAAACCTTCGTAAAATCGGCGGTAACAATATATATACGACTCTACTAAACTAGGATATAATGCTTGTGGAATGGATGTTTCTGATTTTACGGAAAATTAAGACCTGAAAATTCCAAAATTTATAAGTAGCATAGAAAACGAGAAAAAGTAGTAAGCTATTTCGCTCCTCCCGACGCGTCAGTTCGACGACCTGACGCCGTCAGTTATCCCGACAGAAAATGGTGCGATTTTACGGAAAAAATTCGAAATTTTTATCTTTAGAATCTGGAAAAATTTCTGCAAAAACATTCATTATGACTCGATACAAACATTTGACTCGAACAAACACACATGTATATCTTTTAATTAATTGAAATTCTCATGTTCACGTTTCTTTTGAAAACGTGTGTAATCCTCCCTACACTTATCCCTTATGTAAAATAACTTTATATGTAATTAAGACGAGGTTAAAGACAAAATAAAGCATTTTTACAAATTTAAACATGAGGATAAACAATCACTAAAAGATATACGACACAAACAAGCAAACAATTAAGCATGGGTTGCCTCCCATGAAGCACTTTTCTTTATTTATGAGTCTTGTAGCTAGACTCGAAGTCGTGCCCCTACGTGATCTCGTTACCGTCACCTTCTTCCCCATGACGGTCTCTATTGGGGTTTTCCATGTTATAGTAATGCCCTATTATGCATATTTCTAAGAAATCGTCTTCTCCCCAATTGGTCCTATATTCCGGTCCTAGTTTCAAGCAATCCTTATAGAAACCGAGAATCTTGGCCATAACTTAACTTATCCCTTCTCCTTATCCTCCTCATTCCTATAGTAGACCGATAGTTTAAGTTCCTTTTCATCATTGAGAGTGATGAAAACTTCTCAATCTTAAACGGCATTTGGTAAGCTACATCATCGGTCTCATCCTTGAATCTCACTATTCTAACGATGGATCATAAGTCATCCGGTGTTTTCTATGAAAGGCTTTCCTAGAATAACGTGGGACAAGCTAGGATCTATGGCCATACTAATATCATTTACCACTATGAAACCGTGAGGAAGCGTGAAACTACCTACATAGATGGGCAATCCCTTAACTCTTCCAAGAAAATTGCAACTAGCCCTAGGATTATCGGGATCTTGCCAAGTTGGGATAGGCTTCTTCATTACCTAATTATAGTATGTAACACCCCAACCCGACGAGGGTAGAAGTGTCACATTCGTGTCATATCGAACATACAATTAAAATTTTACAAGCGGAAGTCTTAAAGAATAACGTACCAAGTCATTTAAACAAACGACTTACAAGGAAAATTACAAAATCCAAAATGTCTAAAATAAAATGAAATCTCAAAACAAGAGGCCGACAAAATAAGTCCAAATAATAAGGTGACTAGGGTTGGTCCACTCGGATAGTCCAACTCTCACCCATCAAAGCCCATCTTCAAACCTAAAACCGCCGCAGAAAAGAAATGCTGGTGAGCTTAAAAGCCCAAAGTGAATGATATAACCAAACGAAAGCTAAATAAAATCATAAATACGAAATAAAATAAGGAAACTGATAACAAGGTCGCAACGAATGAGAACAATGAGTCAAGGAGGATCCTGCAGAACACACTTATACACATATCCAAAAAAACATATAACACGGAGAACGAAGCAAAGTAAAGCATCGATGACAAATATACAAGCACATACAAAACATGCATACAAGTCTTGACACATAAGCAAGCATAGCGGACGTCGTATCCACACAACAAATACATCAATACAATCAATTTAGGAAATCGGAAGACATACAAGTCAAACAGAAATCTAAAGGCAAGTGGAAGCAATTAATTAGTAAGTGAGCATGGCAATCATACAAGTCAAAACCCTTAGTTGAAAACATAACCGATATCATAACGGCGAATAAAACATAACGATACACGTAACAAGTAGGAATACAGTATGAACACTATACTTAAATGAACTAGGGACATAGTGTGACACACGGTAAATTTTCACTAAAATTTAACTAATAATTAGTAATTCATTATTACTAAGCATAAGTCATCAAGCATGCATAAGCTTTGCCTGATCATTTGAGTAGATAGCTCGCGTACAGTAGACTATTGCATCACTTTTGCATTCATATCATTTTATGAACATTTCATTTCATTTTTATCTTATGATTAAATGGTTAGATGAGAGGTTATCTCGTTTTCCCAAATGACCGAAACCGCACGCTGCAAACACTATGATAAGGGCTTAATAAAACAAATGACAAATGTCCGTGATATGGAATATTACAAAGATAAAAACATTTCAGACACGTAACAATAAGATACTACGTTATAAAAGTTGTCAAACAATGATACTTTGGTCACAATATAATTTCGCGGGACATAAAAATAATAAATACACTTGCACTTAAACAATAACTCTTATAAGACTCAAATACAATTAATACCTAAGTGTAATATACATATACACACATTTATACTTCCATTTTAATTAAAAACCTTTTTATTAAAAAGTGAGATATATCATCTCTTTGTCTTTCTCTCCCACTCACGACAAAAGCAAAACACAAAACCAGGAAAAGAAAAAGATATCAATCTTCTTCAACCTCCCTCTACCTCTGCGCCTCTAGTAGGCCGAATCTCCCAAAGAGGGAAAACCCAACATGTTCTTCCATCATATTCTCCTCTCTCATACCAAAACCATGAAAGTTTTTGCCTCTCAAATCCTCTTCTTGATGCGCCGGCTACCCTTCGAACGAATCCAAGAAGAATCAAGATAAAATCATCCAAGAGAAGCATATCTTCCATTGTATCTATCCTGAGCCAATATCCAAGATTCGCCTAGTTTTGGAAGTTAACCAAATTTGGCTTCAATCCAAAACACCAAGAAGAGAGAGATGGTCAAGCTCCTTCCCAAGATACTCCTTTATCTCTAGTAGAGATGCAAACGCCCTAAACTCAGTTCCTCATCAATTTTACCAAAAACTAGGGTTTGTGAAACTTAGGGTTTTCAAAAATTGATTTGGGGGTTTTGCAATTGGAAGTGTGTTGGAGCTAACTCAAGTCTTGTTTGGTTCGAAGCCCACGAAGCCATTCTCGTCCCTCACCCATCATTTTCGAATTGAGGTTAATAATCTTTCTTGATGTAATGTTTTATGTTCTTTTATGATATTATGTTGGAGAAATTTTATCAATGAAATTGTGATACGTTTTGGTCATGTCGATTTTTATTTATTCTTGGATTCCAAGTCGAGTTGTGAGTTTGGTTGTTTGAAATTTGAGTTTTTCATTTGTGTCGTTAATCATGTTTCGGTCGAGTGGTATGAACCAAGAAAACTAGAGAAGTTAAGTTTTATAAAAGTTGGATAATATGACTATGAACTAAGTGTTCTTGATGTTAAAATCTTTGTGTTGATAAAAGATTTATGTAACCATGAACTTAAGCCGTCGGTTGCAAAATGGGTCAGTTTGGTTTCCTGTCGAAAAGGAAGCTTAGGAAGGGTTAAGTTTTTGTAAAGATACTTGTGCTAAATGATAATGAACCTGAAAATGTACTTTGGTTGTTATGTGATTGGTGCTCGAAACTTGCATAGTGAGGTAAAGCCAAGTCGAGTAGTACTCGACCATTGCTAGCCACACCAACTTCGTTGGTGCCATGCATGTAGTGTGAATATGAACCCACTTCGAGACCGATAGCAACCATCAATTAACCCGTAGGAGTTCTCTAGTGTGGCGATGTGAATTCAGTAGAGTCGAAGCAACCAAAAACCCCACCGTGGCTATCACCACAGTGGTGCAAATTTTATGTATCAAAACTGTTTTGATAGGCCAATATGATGCTAGAGAGTCTAAACTATTGTCAAGTGATCTCAACTTCACGAGTCTAAATCGTACTAGAGTCGGTTTTTGCCTTGAGGTCTAAACCATTTACGTCGAACTTCCGTGTCAAAGACAATCACTCAAACATTTCGTTAGGTAATACGTGTTCTCCAAAAGCTTGTTAGCAACCTGTGATTAACAATTTGACAAACCTGTACAAAACATTCCTAAACCATCTTTGGGCCGCAGCCCAGCTCAACTCCTCAAGCTAACACTTAAACTAGTAGTGGACCAAAACCCATTTCTTACATCATTTCGGGCCTAGGCCCAACTCGTGTACCCTACCACTAATGACATCGGGCCACAGCCCATGGTTAAATGGGTAGCAGCTATGGGTATTCGAATAAGGTGCTACCCGAGACGACTTATTTGGATATCAAACATGCAAACCCGTCCCCGTCTATCTTTTCACCTCGCTTCGTTACATATTTTCGAAATGTCAGACAAGCAAAAGACTTGATACCCACAAACAAGTGCTAGATAAGTACTACACGAGAACAAATGTTGAAATGTAATAAAATAGAGGTTACATCAAAAATGAATGTCAGACGTACTCGGATAAACAAATGTATGTCAAGTAAACTTCCCGTTTAGAACTATATATATTAAGAACAAGTTTTGATAAATAACTAAAGACCACTATGTCATTTTATCATATATTAAATTTGAAAGTCTTCAAATGTAACTTGAATATTTTCTAAATACAATTAGAAAATAAATCAATTATATATATATGATTTTGACAATACCATTTTGTGTCAACTTAAATAAGTATATACACATTTATATACTTACTAGTGGAATATTATAATTATTTTTCATATCAAACTTTGGATATTAAAACCATATTAATGTCAACATAAAAAGTATATATATATATATACTTCGTATACTTACTAGTAAAATCAATTTTATAACTTTTACAAACTAAAGTTTAGTTTTAATACAATTAAACTATTTTGAGTAAGCAATACTTAAAACAATGAACTAAAACATTGCCCTCCTTATCTAGGTCGCGTGTCGGTGCCGCTTCACAACAATCACTAATCCCACTCTTGGATTGCACATTTGCTAAGGTGAGTCTTCATAGCCCCTCTTTTACTTGATAAATTGTTTTATACATTTTGGGGTGAGAAATATGCAAAACCTTTTTATGGACCTGAACTATTACATGATTACTATTACGTGGTTTAGCCTAAGTCCTTACGTCCCTAGAGAATGCCCTTTTTCATGAACCATCAATTCCCCATTGGGAAACGCGAATGTTATAAATAGATCTATTGAGGGTGACTCCTCCGTTCGGTTGGCCATGCTTAGGCCAAGGCGAAACGTATACCATGTCGGAATCGAGTGTTGTGGGACAAAACACTCGCAATGGGCCTATATATATTGTATGATATCATTTAGCATACAGAAACTGTTGTAATATCGGTTGCATGAACTTAGAGCTAACGTAATAGACATTCATCCATATATCATTATATCGTTGTAATGATTATATGACTTTGATTTTTGGTCCAAACTTACTATTTTAATCTAAACCTATGAACTCACCGACTTTTAGTGACCTTTTAGCATATTTTCTCGTGTGCTTAGTTGTGATAATGGATGCAAGGCAAGAGGCGGATAAATGGTCGTAGTAATTTCTAAAGAAGTGTTTTTACACAAAAACGATGTTTTTATATTGGGACCACTAAAATTATGGGATGTGCCCGTTTATCTAAACAATATTGTAAGATAATGTTTTAAAATATTTTATGAAATTAAACGGAGTATGTATTCCGTTCTTTATTACTTGTGTTATGATTCACCAATTTCGTAACGCTCCCAAATAACATGTATGCTTCCGCTAAACCAAATTTGGGGGTGTTACACATAGCAGGGCAATTAAACAAGTTAACAAGCCAGACGTCATCAGTTGAACCATTTACCCAATCAACAGTAGTATAAGCAGAAATGTAAACATGGCAGGTCAACCATAAGTAGACAGGGATACTAACGGATAGTCAAAGTTCACGATATTAACTGAACGAAGTATACATAATAAACATACAAGACAATCGATTACACACTAGCATGGTCACCACACAGATCAAAAAGGTCACATAATGGTAAGATAACATATAATCAGATGACAACATGTGAATCACATATAAACATATTAATCATATCGTAGCATGGTAACCGATAGTCACATAAACATGTAAAAGCATAAACAAATTCAATAATCATGTAATAACCCCATACGTGAATGGAACGATAGTATGAAGTAACGGAATGAGAGTGTGACATATCAATGCAATGAAGTATCTATATCTTGGTAAGAGTGAGTCATATAAGGGTACTGAGTAATGAACAATTAATACAAACTATGGTGCGTTGGGGAATACGGAAGGTACAATATAGGTTTATCAAAAGTGTAAGGGTTGTCAAAAATTTACAACGAGCCCGAAAACATATCATATCATATCATATCATATCATATCATAAGTAGCCATTGTATTCGGAGGGTGACCTCGGAATACCATATATAATCTGAGGAGACCAAGTAACCAATGGAGTAGCTAGCTCGGGGATCGTGAAGACAGCGTATTGCACACGACATCATTCACCATATAAATCATATCATATCATATCATATCAAAACATATCTAGGATGCATCCATACGCCCCCGCAAAAACATAGTGGCCAAACATATATCTTGAGCTCATAATCATATAACAGAAAGTGGACGGTGTGTAACATCACTCGTACACACTGGAGTCATGCCATTGGTGCATCAATGACATGGTCATGGTACCTCCAAGACTAGGAAACATATTTGGCTCGGGTATCAAACTGAAGGGTCAAAGCATAATCAAATCATAAGGGTTCATATCAAAGGTTCAGAAGTCAAAGGTTCATATCAGATTTCCATAACATAACTTCATAATCAAAGGTTCATAATCAGATGGTTCATAATCAGATGGTTCATAATCAGATGGTTCATAATCAGATGGTTCATAATCATAAGGTTCATAATCGTAAGGTTCATAATCATAAGTTCATAATCATAAC
Source organism: Chrysanthemum lavandulifolium (assembly GCA_022545495.1). Taxonomy (NCBI): domain Eukaryota; kingdom Viridiplantae; phylum Streptophyta; class Magnoliopsida; order Asterales; family Asteraceae; genus Chrysanthemum; species Chrysanthemum lavandulifolium. Next base: position 206,556,146 of record CM040243.1, on the reverse strand, counting down.
AAACGAATATCATAGCGAACAGAATCATATCAAAGGATTATGTCGGAATCATATCAAAAGGATCATAGCATAAGGAAATCATAGCAAAGGAATATCATAAGTGAAGTAAAGTCAAGGATCGAAAAGTCATAAGAAATCTCTACTGAAAAGGGATAGAATATCTGTACCTCATTCGAAGCAAGCAAAATAGAAACATAAGTCACACGATGTATCAAACCCGCCGTCCGGAACCTATGAATTAGATAACGCTTATTAAGATCAGATTACTCATTTCAGCTTTCCATTTTTAGCAGGTTTCCACCTTTAGTAACGTTCCATTTTAGATAACTTTCTATTTTATGCAGGTTTCTATATTAAGCAGCTTTCCAAAAATAGCAAATTCTATAATTAGCAGGTTTCCATAAATAGCAGGTTTCTATAATTAGTAAGTTTAGCCATTTATGTTGCATTTGAAGACATATTAGGTTAAGTGAGTGTTTATAGACTTTAAGGATCATTTATGCCAATTTACACAAATTTAGGGTCAAAAATGTAATTATTATAGAGTGTAGGGTCTTAAGTGTAAATATACCATTTTTACCCATTTTACTAATTTAGCCGCTTTAGTCATTATATCTACAATACAACCCTTATATTTCAATAATTATGCATATGACATTAATTCTCGTAATTCGTACATGTACACGTATAATAAGCATAAGTTTCGCTTTAACGTCGATTAGCACAAAGTTATATAAGTTAATGTGTTTAAGTATTTTAGGTCGAGACAAACAAAACAACATGTAATAATATTAACGAAACCTTAAATCCATTTTACGAGTACTATATACGTTATTTACCCTTTAATCATGTTTAATACAAAATACGTAAAACCTTATGTGAACCTTGCTTTTTAACGTGACATAAACCTTTACCCAAAATAGATTTATACGCCCCTTTTAACCCTTCAAAACAGCCCTTAACGTTATACCCCCGACACATATTAACACCAATTTAATACACCATTTTTCATGCTCGTTTACACGCGTTTAAAGACCAAAAGAATGTATAACGAGGGGTTTACTAAACGTATCATAGGACCAGATTTAATACATGTTTAACGCCATATAAGTAAGGTCTTAATCCATGATTTTATGTAGGTAAAAACTAGGTTATTAATGGATTAGTTTAGCATTCAACACATCACGTTTTAGGCCTCAAAAAGGGTGCGTATGGTATCAAAACTCACGACCAGAAAAGGGTCACACGACCATATTCGTACACACATAAAACACATACAATAAAGTCTTTAGTTCATGTCTTTTAAGTGGTTAAAGGTAGGTTATCATATCTTAGGTTTAACAATTCAAACATACATGATCTTAGGGCTCCAAAGTGAGCGTGAAATGCTGAAATCCCACGACCAGGTAACAACACCAAATCAGATTTGTAAAGGTTCATGTGTCGACATAATATAGGTTTGTTTCATGGTTTTAACATAGCACGATTATCAAGTTTATACGACTTAGGTTTTAGCATTCAATTAACATGGTTTATTAAGCAAAACATGCGTGTGTGAGGTCACAAAGACCACGACCAGCAACAGAAAACAAGGAGAAAAAACGAGTTGTATTGAGTACCTTTCGTAGCGTATGAAGAGAGGAAGAAAACAAGGGTCGAAAACCAATCAACTAAGCACCCTATTCTGCTCTATAACCCACGACAGCAGCCATAATCAACCCATGACCAGCCTCCTTGAATTCAGCAACCCACGACTTTGTTTCACATCTACAGCAGCCACCATACACACGACCAAGGCCTCCTTGTGCACTTTGTTTTATTCGAATTGGAGAAAAATCTTTCATGCCGTCACTTTGGGAGAGATGCTAGGTTTTAGGGTTTGTTTTAGGATGAAATAAAGGTGGAAATCAAATTAAACGTGATTAGAGATTTGAGGGGAGGGAATTTCGGCCTAAATTATGGGATTAAATGGGGTAAGTATACTTTGGATGATTTCTTTGGGTTTAGGCGTTTAAAATGGACGGTCAAGGGGGGGGGGGGTGTTCATATTGGAAGATAATAAAAATTCATTTACTTAGTTACCATATTTAGTTAAATGTTAGTCACCTTATTTAGTTTAATATGTTGTAACTTGAATATACCAATAACAACATAATGTGTGATGTTTATATTTTAGCTACATGTATAAATGACTCATTAATATTTTGCATACACCATTTATTAGTTAAGTGTCAATACATAAATAACGAGCTTGACATATTTTTTGTATCTCACAATTATTAAACTTGAAGGGTAAATTAGTTATTTAATACGTTTGGGGTTTTTAGGGTTTTACATAGTAGGTGCTAGTCATGATATTAATTGGGGACTTGCGATCAATGTATGCTTTTGTCACAAAAAGGTGTTCTATGCAACATGGTATGTTAAGATTCCAAGGGTTCCCAAACTTGATCCGAGGGCTTTTCCTAACATACATGTGACGGAGGTCTCGTACTAAATGCGGGTGGCGAGAGAGTTCTTCTTCCGTAGGAGACTTATTGAAATCTACTTCCTCGGTTGTTTCATTCCTAGGGGTTTCACTATCCTCAAGCACCGCCTCATGGTTCGCCGTCATTTGTTCTATTAGGTTTCACTAAGGTGATGGTGTTGACGAATTGAACGTGCTTGGCTAACTTGCTTGGGTCCTTAATCTTTACACCGGAAGCTTCAGGAGTTGAGATAGCATTAACCTTACTATCACTATTCATGGATTTCAAAAGGTTATCTATCTTCCTATCCATCTCGGCTTGTTGTTGGTTAAAACGGTCCAAGAGCTGAGCTATTTGAGCTTCTTGGGATGCGACTAGGTGTTGCAACATCCCTTTTATGTTTTGTTGGTTAGGGCCATGAGTGGGGCCAAGAGAAATCATTAGATGTGAATTCTTTGGTTTGTCCCCAATAGAGTCGGTTTTCCTTCCATGCTTCTCGGGCGCCATTGAAAGTCCTAGGTCCGGGTGTTGTAGAATCTTCCTCCGCTCCATTGGTGCGTGAGGATGTGTAGTCAACGGAAGCTTGTTCGGGGAGTCTTGTGCAGGACTGAGAGTGTGACAGATCAATGCAATGGAGTATCTATATCTTGGTAAGAGTGAGTCATATAAGGGTACTGAGTAATGAACAATTAATACAGACTATGGTGCGTTGGGGAATACGGAAGGTACAATATAGGTTTATCAAAAGTGTAAGGGTTGTCAAAAATCTACCACGAGCCCGAAAACATATCATATCATATCATATCATATCATAAGTAGCCATTGTATTCGGAGGGGTGACCTCGGAATACCATATATAATACGAGGGGAGACCTCAGTAACCAATGGAGTAGCTAGCTCCCAGATCGTGAAGACGCAGCGTGCATTACCTACATCATTCACCATATAAATCATATCATATCATATCATATCATATCAAAACATATCTAGGATGCATCCATACGCCCCAAGAAAAACATAGTGGCCAAACATATATCTTGAGCTCATAATCATATAACGAGAAAAGGGACGGTGTGTAACATCACCAGACCTGCTGAGTCATGCCATTGGTGCATCAATGACATGGTCATGGTACCTCCATGACTAGGAAACATATTTGGCTCGGGTATCAAACTGAAGGGTCAAAGCATAATCATATCATAAGGGTTCATATCAAAGGTTCAGAAGTCAAAGGTTCATATCAGATTTCCATAACATAAGTTCATAATCAAAGGTTCATAATCAGATGGTTCATAATCAGATGGTTCATAATCATAAGGTTCATAATCGTAAGGTTCATAATCATAAGTTCATAATCATAACAAACGAATATCATAGCGAACAGAATCATATCAAAGGATTATGTCGGAATCATATCAAAAGGATCATAGCATAAGGAAATCATAGCAAAGGAATATCATAAGTGAAGTAAAGTCAAGGATCGAAAAGTCATGAGAAATCTCTACTGAAAAGGGATAGAATATTTGTACCTCATTCGAAGTAAGCAAAATAGAAACGTAAGTCACACGATGTATCAAACCCGCCGTCCAGAACCTATGAATTAGATAACGCTTATTAAGATCGATTACTCATTTCGACTTTCCATTTTAGCGTGTTTCCACCTTTAGTAACGCTCCATTTTAGATAACTTTCTATTTTATCTTTGGTTTCCATATTAAGCGACTTTCCAAAATAGCAAATTCTATAATTAGCGGTTTCCATAAATAGCAGTGTTTCTATAATTAGTAAGTTTAGCCATTTATGTTGCATTTGAAGACATATTAGTTTAAGTGAGTGTTTATAGACTTTAAGGATCATTTATGCCAATTTACAGATTTAGGGTCAAAAATGTAATTATTATAGAGTGTAGGGTCTTAAGTGTAAATATACCATTTTTACCCATTTTACTAATTTAGCCCCTTTAGTCATTATATCTACAATACAACCCTTATATTTCAATAATTATGCATATGACATTAATTCTACGTAATTCGTACATGTACACGTATAATAAGCATAAGTTTTCGTTTTAACGTCGATTAGCACAAAGTTATATAAGTTAATGTGTTTAAGTATTTTAGGTCGAGACAAACAAAACAACATGTAATAATATTAACGAAACCTTAAATCCATTTTACGAGTACTATATACGTTATTTACCCTTTAATCATGTTTAATACAAAATACGTAAAACCTTATGTGAACCTTGCTTTTTAACGTGACATAAACCTTTACCCAAAACAGATTTATACGCCCCTTTTAACCCTTCAAAACAGCCCTTAACGTTATACCCCCGACACATATTAACACCAATTTAATACACCATTTTTCATGCTCGTTTACGCTTAAAGACCAAAAGAATGTATAACGAGGGGTTTACTAAACGTATCATAGGACCAGATTTAATACATGTTTAACGCCATATAAGTAAGGTCTTAATCCATGATTTTATGTAGGTAAAACTAGGTTATTAATGGATTAGTTTAGCATTCAACACATCACGTTTTAGGCCTCAAAAGGGTGCGTATGGTATCAAAACTCACGACCGTAAAAGGGTCACACGACCAGATTCGTACACACATAAAACACATACAATAAAGTCTTTAGTTCATGTCTTTTAAGTGGTTAAAGGTAGGTTATCATATCTTAGGTTTAACAATTCAAACATACATGATCTTAGGGCTCCAAAGTGAGCGTGAAATGCTGAAATCCCACGACCAGGTAACAACACCAAATCAGATTTGTAAAGGTTCATGTGTCGAAATAATATAGGTTTGTTTCATGGTTTTAACATAGCACGATTATCAGGTTTATACGACTTAGGTTTTAGCATTCAATTAACATGGTTTATTAAGCAAAACATGCGTGTGTGAGGTCACAAAGACCACGACCAGCAACAGAAAACAAGGAGAAAAAACGAGTCGTATTGAGTACCTTTCGTAGCGTATGAAGAGAGGAAGAAAACAAGGGTCGAAAACCAATCAACTAAGCACCCTATTGTGCTCTATAACCCACGACAGCAACCATAATCAACCCATGACCAGCCTCCTTGAATTCAGCAACCCACAACTTTGTTTCACATCTACAGCAGCCACCATACACACGACCAAGGCCTCCTTGTGCACTTTGTTTTATTCGAATTGGAGAAAAATCTTTCATGCCGTCACTTTGGGAGAGATGCTAGGTTTTAGGGTTTGTTTTAGGATGAAATAAAGGTGGAAATCAAATTAAACGTGAGTAGAGATTTGAGGGGAGGGAATTTCGGCCTAAATTATGGGATTAAATGGGGTAAGTATACTTTGGACGATTTCTTTGGGTTTAGGCGTTTAAAATGGATCAAGTGGGGGGCGTTCATATTGGAAGATAATAAAAATTCATTTACTTAGTTACCATATTTAGTTAAATGTTAGTCACCTTATTTAGTTTAATATGTTGTAACTTGAATATACCAATAACAACATAATGTGTGATGTTTATATTTTAGCTACATGTATAAATGACTCATTAATATTTTGCATACACCATTTATTAGTTAAGTGTCAATACATAATTAACGAGCTTGACATATTTTTCGTATCTCACAATTATTAAACTTGAAGGGTAAATTAGTTATTTAATACGTTTGGGGTTTTAGGGTTTTACATAGTAGGTGCTAGTCATGATATTAATTGGGACTTGCGATCAATGTATGGTTTTGTCACAAAAGGTGTTCTATGCAACATGGTATGTTAAGATTCCAAGGGTTCCCAAACTTGATCCGAGGGATTTTCCTAACATACATGTGACGGAGGTCTCGTACTAAATGCGGTGGCGAGAGAGTTCTTCTTCCGTAGGAGACTTATTGAAATCTACTTCCTCGGTTGTTTCATTCCTAGGGTTTCACTATCCTCAAGCACCGCCTCATGGTTCGCCGTCATTTGTTCTATTAGGTTTCACTAAGGTGATGGTGTTGACGAATTGAACGTGCTTGGCTAACTTGCTTGGGTCCTTAATCTTTACACCGTGTTAGGTCACTAGTTTTACAACACAAGCATCAAGAGAAGAGATAGAGAAGAGAGATCGGTTGAACCCTTATCCAAACACACGAAATATAGAGAGAAAGGTTAAAGGAAAGAGTGAAATAGAAAAGAGAACAACCAACCCTCAAATAAGGGTTTACAAGAGTATTTATAGGAGGAAAGCTAGGGCAACACTCCTAGTTTCCATCCTTTCTTTAATGGGCTTGGGCCTAACCTCATGGGCCTTCTACATAAGCTTAAGGCTAATAACAAACATAAAGGCCATAATAAAGCTAACTATTACATATTAATTACTAACAGTTGATTATGGTTTAGGAGTGATTCCAACAATCTCCCCCTCAAGTGTTGGTGATGAACGGTGAAGGCGTTGATGTAATAGTAGCTCTTGACGTCTTCTGACATTCTTCTTTCTTGTGAGAAGAATTGCCTTGATTTGAACAATCTCTCCAGTGTAGAGAAATTGTCTTCTTTGAATGGTTATGCTTTGACGTCATCATTAACTTTGTTCTTTGATCATTGTTCTTTGTGGTGAAAGTGATAGTATGTTGTTGTGCGCATCGGTATGCCTCGTGTCCGCTTCACGCTCCGGTGTCTCCACGTCATTCTTCAACATGCTCACACGCTCTTTGACGTTGGAATTCAATCTTGATGAATTTCTCTAAGTCTTTAACTTTGTAGATTCTTGGTTTGACGAATAATCATTCGCCAGTTGTGTTGCTTTTGAATAGAACTTCCATTAGTGATGATGTTGGCATGAGCATGAGAAGAATCGGCACGATCATCCCGCCCGAGCTTCCATAAGAAGAAAACATTTCAAACGGTTAGTAATAAGCGGATTCCAGCACTTACAAGTTTGAACTTCGAGAGTGTTAATGAGATAGTGTGAAAACACAACTCTAATTCTTACAAAGGCCGTTCTGAACTGAGTCCCACAGTGAGATAACGCGATGTACCAAGTACATCTGATTCGAGATGAGTCGAGGTACAATCAAGCATCACCTCCTGACGTAGACCGTTTGAGACACACTCCGCGTAATCCACGGGAGTTACCAAGTGACCTTGTCAAGGTCGTTTGATGTTGACCTCGGCGGAGTTTCCATTCAATCACCGAGGATCACAAATGTGAACTCTCATAAATGTTCTCGACAAATTGCTAAGATCTGTGAAGGACTCGATAATGTACCACATAAATTCTTATTGTTGAACGTCAAGTGATAAAATGTCAAGTGTACCTAAGAGATCTTTTGATGAATCTCATGGTTCTAGACTCAATAGTGCGTTTTGGTTTTCTGGCGGAGACTAGGAGAGGGTCTCCTTCAATACCAGCCTCTAAGAGAAAGCCAATAGTTTACGTAGGGTTCCTGTGAGAATGAAACAAGCTTACATTGAGAGAAACTTGAGTGGCTAAGAAGGTTTAGTGCATGCGTCCATCGGGTCCATGACGACTTTTAATCTTCAATACCGGCATCACTAAGTGACAACCAAGAGCATATGAATTGAACCCGTGTCCGCGCCTAAGTTGAATAACGGAGGGCTATTTCTTTTCACCCTTTCTTTGCATTTCTTTTGATTCTTCAACTCCTTCTTTCTCCGATTCTCATTTCTCCTTTTATAATCGTACCTAAGGACTTCTAAGTACTAACTATTTGTGATGTCCTTGGGTAGATCCCTCCAACTCGACGGATCATAGACAGTTATTCCTAACCTTAGTCACCTTATAACTCCATGACTAACCTATGTTGCCATTAAAACCATTGTTGTGAAGAATCTCTCAAAGGGTTTGTAAATGAAAACATGTTTGAACCATTGTGAGAGATAAGATTTTGCATAAATACTCCCCTCCACATGTGCTTTAGAGTTTTGACGAAATCGCACTATGTGGAAGAAGAGCGCACTTTGAATTGATCAACTCAAGATAGACAATCCCCGCGAGACACGGTTACATTGCATAGTTAAAGAGTTACATTGTCGACTTTTAGGTGACAACTAGCTCTAATAACTACCTTGAAGGTGTAGATGGACCTTAAAGGTTGTCAAACCCGTCGAGTTCATGTCTACCAAGAGTATCTCGAATGGTACTTTCTACTTGGACAAGTCCTTTGCGAGACACGTTTACATTACTAGCGAACTAGCTTGAAATTATTACCCGTCCAGACAAGTCTTTTCGAGTTACTAACAGCTTTAGTACCGTCAATTCATTGGTTAAGTCTGAAGTACACATATTCATTTGCATTTTGCACAATATATTTCTTATCACACAATTTTCTCCCCACGAAAATGGCATATAAAATGTTATTTTGAAATGTTGACAATAAATATGACCATTTCGAGTGTTGCGGGAAGATGACCACTATGAACAATTTGTGAACAAAGTTTTAATTCAAATACTCCCCTCAACAAGTGATATAAGCGGTTGAGGTTTTGAAAATCATATGGGGGAAGTACTTGTTCTTTTGAGCAAAACCTTGAAAAATGAAAGGTTTGATAGGTTTTACTCAAAAATAAGAAGCTTTCGCTCCTTTTATAAGGATTGTGGCACTGAAGCGTACCACAAGGTCCTTTCTTGAAAATTACGGGTTGTACATTGTTATGTGTGCACAAGCCATTAACATATATAGTCACACATCCAAATGTAATAATGAAGGAAACAATTCAAGGGGTACTAGGAAGTCCGGTGATGTCGCCAGAGTGCGAGCAGGCGTTGATAGCCGGTGATGTTAATCTGGTCGACCACCAACAAAGCTTTCCAATGTTATCCATCCTCCCGAAACAACCTTTCATCGGTCATTCGATGATCCTCCTCACATCCCTTCGATCCACGAGAATTCCATCGCTTAGGAGACCCAATCTTGTGACGTATGTCCTTCAACCTATAGGCTAATCCGTCCCTAACCATCTTCAAAGTGTGATCCCCAAACTTGTGAAGTTCACTACACGCCATTAAGCAATTTCTTTGAAGTTCACTGCGGTAAATGTTAGGATCCAATATTTATGTTGTTTGATGATTCGGGTGGTCTAGGATTGTGATTAAATAAGAAAGCCATTTAGAGAGATGAAGAGAATTGAGAGGAGGTTCTTGAAAGAGAGTTGCTTATCAAAAGTGAAAGGTTTATTCAAAGAAGCCACACCCCTTCCATGGATGGAAGGGGTATTTATAGTTACAAAGAATACGTCCTCATATCGGACTGTGGATCAGGCATACAGTGGGTAAAGACCCGTCCTTCCTCCACGGTGTTGCACTATGCTAAACTAGACTAATAACTAACTAATAAAACAGTAAATAACGTAACTAATGATATGTCTACGAGCTAACTTATGCTAGATAATATTTGGGGTGACCGACACTTCACTATGGAATTTTCTAATTCCTAACAATCTCCCACAAGGAGGTCACCCCATGTTTTACATTTCAATCCTAGCATTCTATTCTTGACTTTGTTCTTGAGCTCGTAGACTTCAATTCTTCAATTCCGCAATCTTTGTGCATAAGCGGTGCAACTTCAAAGTCCGCATAGATTTGTACTTTTAGTGGAGGCCTTTAAGCGGTCCACATCTTTGATGATCTTGAGCTTTCTTTGAGATCATCACCACGAGAAATCTGGATCACCCTTTATTGTGTTGCCATCATGTGAAGTTGTGACTTTCGGACCGACATGCTCACACTTTTGAATCATGACATCTTTCCATCGAGTAGCGGAAGCCTTCATGGTTCATGATATTTGCGGCAGATAGCGAAGCATAATATAAAAATATCGAACCAGTTATGTAGATATGCACCATCATGATTTCTTCAATTAAGTGTGGTTCTTTGTGAACATGCGACTTTGGATTGACTCCTCAATTACGATCACCGCAACCGTCCAAATGTACCGCAAACAACGTTAGCAATAAACACACAAAAGTGTCTTTGATCACTTTCATTTGAATTGAGGTACACGGCCCACGGTTCCCCGTTGATCAAGACAAGCATCGCCTATGATCGGTAGGATTCCTAAGAATCTCCTTGACAGGTTTCGCAATTGTTCTGTTGTTCTCAAACCGAACGTCTCAAAGAAGACAACACGGAGTGAGTGAACCCGACAAATTGAGATTCACGATTGATGAAAATGATTTGAAAACAATCGCGTATTGCTTGAAGAGAGAGTTTTGCAACACGACGAAGGTTTTATGAGAAAGATCAATTTTCAATCAAAATACTTTTGTATTAGAGAATGAGTACACATTCGACGTGCTAGCGAAAAGAAGAGATTCGCACATCAAATGGTTTTCTAAAAGTATTTTTCAATCGAGATACTTTTGAATTTGAAATGAATACACATTCGACGTGCTAGAGAAAAGAAGGTTTGCACATCGAGCGGTTTTTCCAAAAGTATTCGTCAATTCCATTCTGGACCAAGGTTGATTCAAGAATGAATCTCCCATCGTTTCTATCCGGTTGTCACAAGCTTGATCTAACGAGAAGATCTCACATGTCACCCACCAAGAGCTTGTTTGATGTTGGCTCTGAAGGATTTCCATCTTCATCGTGAATACTTGTACATACCACTCGGATGTTACGGCAATACCACAAGGATCTGCGTGGGACTCTTAATATATACTTACTTTCTACATTGTGTGAAAAAGCAAGTCTTCAAGAATTTATTGTCCTAACGAGATATTGTGGATGATCTCTTGGCTCTAGACTCAATTGTGTATATTTGGTTCTGTGTGGGAGACTAGGGTGAGGTCTCCTTCTTCAATATCAACAATCTCTAAGAGAAAGTCGATAGATTATGTAGGTTCCCGTGAGAATGAAACAAGCCCTTTTAAGAGGAACTTGAGTAGCTTGGGAAGTTTAGTGCGGTGCGTCCTTTGGGTCCATGACGTCTTGTCTTCAATACCGGTGTTACCTTAGTAACCACCGGTAGCATATGTATTGAACCGGTTTACGCCCTAAGGTTGAATTATTGAGGGCTATTTCTTTTCACCCTTTTCACATTCAATTCTTTTCATTCTTCAACCCCTTGATTGCTTACCGAGACTTCATAACTAGAACCTTGTTGGGTTTATTCCAAGACTAGCTCTGTCTCAAGACGCACTCTTCCCGTATCTCACTTTTCTCCTTTTTCAATATACATAAGGACTCTACACTATCTCTTGGATTGTCCTCGGTAGATCCCTCCGTTTGGCGGGATCGTGGGAACAAATACCTAACCTAACCATCCTTATAACTCCATGCATAAAGTAAAATGGTCGGTCTTTTGGTACAGTTCATTCTTCCTTGAAACCAATTGAAAAATCATTTGGAAAAACAATCAAGGTACTTGTGATACGAGATCAAAGCATTTTGTACCCTAATAGTTTTGATCATTTAGAAAACCTCCCCCTCAATATGTGAGTATGATTTAGAAATTGTTTAGCACAAGGAGGCAAGAGGACTTTGAAATATTTTCTTTGATCACAATTTTCATAGAAAAAGCCATTTGATTTTCTTTGTAAATTCTCCCCCTCAATATGTGCATAGGATATTTGAAAACATTTTATCACATAGAGGCAAGATTTAATTTGAAGCACATCCACAATCTAAAGAGCCATTAAGAAACCATTTGAAAACTCAATCAAGGTACTTTATAAATCACTTTAAAAACTTTCGTACCTCGATAGTTTATTTGCTCCCCTCAATATGTGCTTCAAGATTCGAAAGCGTTTAGCACAAGCGAAGTGACGTGCACAATTAAATCAAAACGATAACCTTTATCAAATTTCATTATTAAATCACAAATTCTCCCACGATAAAAATATCAAACCCTTTGAGATTTTGGATCCCAAGTGATTTAATTAGGTTTAGAAAACATGGGAGAAAATGTGGCCTTGTTTAAATACTCATCGGTTTTGGATAAATCCTCCTCCTCAACATGTGCATTATGTATATTGAAATCGTTTGGCACATGGAGGCGGAGTGCCTTTAAAGGACTAAAACCAATTCCATTTAAAACAAATTTGAGATTTAAATCACGATCTCTACCCGATCGAAATATCAAACCATTTGAGATTTGTGATCCCAATCGATTTAAATCAATTAGAAAAATTTTGGGAAAGGCGTGGCAAGATTTAATTTTGAAAATGACGGATAAGGAACAAATTTAGACATTAAAGATTGTAAGTGTCGGTATGATTGTTTTAAGAGATCTTTGAGTAAAACAAAACAATTTCACAATCAAACAAGAACATAAAAATTTCATTTTGAAAGACCTTGATTCAAAAGAAAAATCATACCATGACATAACATTAAATCTTTAGATCACCACATAATTTCGTACAAACGGACTCTTTTGAAGATATATTGTTTGAAAATATTTTAAATTAAATCACTCTCCCCCTCAATCGATGACCGAAGTCGATAATTGAGTGACTTAAAAATTTTGATAAAATGAAGTCCGGTGATTTTCAAAATTTAGTCCAATATATTTTCAAAACAATATTTTTCCATTTTCAAAAACAATATTATTCAAAGTTTTCAAAAAATGGTATCATTCACTACTTGTCCCGCACAAAGATACATTAGGTGGTTGAGAAGCTTGTTGTTCTTTGTAGGGCTTGAAGAAAACCGTCTGTGATGCGGTGAGACTTCTTCTACGTTGCATTTTGAATGCCAAGCGAGGTCAAATTAAGCTCCGTTTCTTCAATCACTTAGAAGAAAACCATCTGGCGATGCGATGAGACCTCTTACGTTGCATTTATGCCAACTCTCCATTGAAGTCAATTAAGCTCCGTTTCTTCATTTGTCAACCCAAGAAATAGTTACCCTTTCCTTCGGCATCCAATCATCTTCATTTGTGGGATCCGGATCGGGAACATTCTTTTATACCAATATACACCGCATCGTTAGCGAACACACACACGTATATATGGTGGTCGACATCACCCAAACGATGTCGACTAATAAAAGTCAATGCAACATATCAATCGGATCCTATAAATGTATGGAATAATGTGTTCATCAAACTCTAATCATCTAATCCTAGCAATCATATCCTAGGCACCTAGTCCTTCAACACAGGTTAACATCATTTTTAATAAAGCATATTAGGATAATTAGAAAGCCCGTTAGATGATATAGATTTGAAAACATTATCCCCCTCAATCAATGACTCATTTTCTGAAGAGTTTAAAAGCGTTGAAGTCATTGATTGAGTTTGCAAATTTTATAACAACTCTGATTCTGATAGATTTTTTCAAGCAACTCATATACCACCACTTTTTTAATACACCAAATATTTTTCTAAAGAATTTTAGACGGAAAAACATTTGTGTAGGAACAGCAGTCCTTCGACATACTTTCCTCATTTTGATTTTAGGATAAGTGCATGAAATTTGTGAAAAACATTAAAGCGTAGCACTTTCCATTCTTGAAGAACGGTTGCTATCGGAAATAATAGCAAGCCATTGTTTAAACACGGTTCTGATCAAGTAATCAGTAAGCCATTTTTGAGACATGTTATGAAAAGAATATTTACACCTCCCGCTCGAACTTCATCTAAAGTCCGTGCCATTATTGAATGACAATTATAAGACCGTAGATGTTATCGATACCGAAGACATGTCTTGAGAAAACATATTTTGGTCTTTTTCAAAATTTTCTAATTTTATGGGTTTTGATGGTTTTATATTTTTCTATTTTCTTTTCTTGGTTTTATATTTTTGTATTTTGTTTCTTTGGTTTTATATTTTTGTATTTTGTTTTTGATAAATATATACAAAGATAGAAGATGATATAGTAAAGAAGATGATGATACAGTACCGAGATAAGGATATCAAGCGACCCCATTGTAGAAGATAGATGTCATCATCTCTTAAACATTCACCACCAAAGCTTCCGAGGCTCGGAATAGAAGGCGTAACACGAGCCTTTGAGAAAGAGACTTTGGCGACTTCCCCCAAACCGAAAATCCATTAGATGAGCAGATTCAAGCTCTATTTCAAGCTTGCTTTAGCGGTGCACATAGAAGCATACCATTATCATAAATCCATTGCCCAATTAAGAACAATAATCGAGGTTCTCCGTTCGGGTTATATCATCAACAAGAATAGCAATGTATCATCCCACTCATAAATAATCTTCTCAAATTTCATAACCATCAAGTCTCAAGTAATCCATTCCAAAAGCGGTGTCAAGAGAACAATTCCCCAAGTAGTTGAATTAGGCGATCGGTGTCTTAGTATAACGCTCAAGAACTCTCCCAAATACACTTCATGAGGGAATGAAGAACACCTTCCCATGTTCACATTTTCTTCCACGATGAGCGTGTATGAAGCTCAAGAACCCAGTACACCAATATCCAAGAACTCTCCGAATACACATCATGAGGGTAATGAAGAACACCTCCCTATGTTCACATCTTTCGTCCTCGATGAATGTGTATGAAGCCAAGAATCCAAAGTAGACACATTCCCAACGAGAGAATAACTGATAACACCTCCGTCATGTTACACATTTATCTCCCCTGAATATGTCGTACTTGTGTACCTCTTTTATCTTCATAAACTTTCTCTAACATCTCTTCCCCCACATAGTTGGAATAAGAACACTAGACGCCTTGATGAGTAAAACCTTGAGTTTCTCTGCGGTCATGACATTTGTTTTCCCGGAATATATTCAATCACTTAGAAGAGTTAAGTTCATCAAGTTTACTCGCCATGAGTCAAACCTTGAGTTTCTCTGCGGTAATAACATTTGTCTTCCCGGGATATCTTCAATCACTTCGAAGTATTAAGCTCATCAAGATTACTCGCGTTTAGATGCGTGTCTCCTTCCCCCTTTCTGGTTTTGACACTTCAGAATCAACAACATATTATAAGCCCAAATACTAGAAATCTTTTGAGAAGAACGCTTCAAGTCTTTGTGAGAATCAACATGCTGAATAATGTGAGCAAGTCTAATTGGGGATTAAATCTGACTTTTCACCCTCCCCCAATTAGTGCTCTCCCCTGAACCGACAATCTTTATGATGAATGCTTGAATTAAGAAGAAGTCTTTAAATCGTTAAATGCAACTCGTCTTTAGTCTTCTAACACGCAGCAGAAAGTGTAGAACAGACTGAAGACTCGACCTTCTTCAAGATTGTCCAGTTGGGGAATAGATAGTTAACATCTTCAACTCACCAAAACATAAGAACTTCACCAAAAAGCATCCCAATTAACTTACATCTTGCAAATCCCCTTAATTAAGATCCCTCCCAATCAAACAAGAACAGAAAGATGTTCAATCAAGGAAATCGAGAATCGACCCGCGCGAACACGAAATGGTAACACCAAGCAAACAATCACATCAAACAAGAGCGAAGGTTGTTCGGAATCATCATGTTGATGTGCACGTGAAGCATTAACCGGAAGCACTTTGTGAATAAACTCATATTAGCTTGTGAAGATGTCAACTAACGGCTCTTAGAAGAAACACCATGTAAAGATGACCCGATAAGAAGAAGCTCGGTGTGACAACTCGTAATTTCAGGTCATTTCTCAAGTTCACTATTTCATCATTTATCGTAAACTAGGTTTACGAGTTTCAAATTCGCGTAACCTTAATGGTTTATCTGCGAATTCATGATCATATCATCACGGACATTTCATATAGACTAGGTTTAGTCTACATATCATTAGCATCATTTTCATCATGTTAGTTCATTCATGATTTTGCATTTCACATTAAACGCGTAAAGTTCATATTAAATAAACGCTATCGCGTAAGTTATTATTTTGAACATTTAATCAGATACTTCCAAAAATGATTCCGACATATTTTATACTTACTTTTAGTTTATAAAAATAATATTTTGAGTTTACCAGTGTTTTAAATTTATTTTGTATATAAATTGTTAAATTTATATTATTCTGACGATTTTCTTAAAACTACACGATAATTATTAGTTCACTCAAATTTTGCAAGAAATGTATTTTTACAATTTTTATGATCTCAATATACTTTACTTTGATCCATTAAAAATTTATTTTTAGCTAACTCTACCTTAAATACTCAAATGATTACACAAGTTACAACTTATACTTATTTAACTTACACATTTTACTTACACATTTATATATACAATAAAAAAATGTATTTTACAAATACATACCCCCTTGGCCGACCAAGGGGGGTGATACATTAATTAGTTGGTGGATTTTTTTCTTACATATTGAGATCTATACTCAACCTTACTTTCACTCAATTCATTCACAATAATTCAAAGTTAGTCAAGTTTTCTCTCCTCTTGTTTGTCTCTCTCAAAACCGGTCACACCTAAGGAGGAAGAAGAATCATCAAAATTTTCCTAATCAAGTTTTAAACAATCTAGTATACACTCTTGTTTAGGTTTTGAAATAAAAACCTAGGGTGTTTAAGTTTAATCCCTTGTTCTAGTCACCTCATCAAGTAAACTAGTAAGCATATCATCTTCATTTTTCATCTTTCATTATCATTTCATATTTATTTCATCATATTTGAGCAAAGCATGCAAGACTTATGGATGTTTATACCACTTTTTACATTGTTTTTAAGAGTTATACATATATAAGTCATCCTATATTTATTCCTTGTTATATATCACTCTTGATGATGTTTAGGAACCCATGACACCCTAAGAAGGTGTATGGTAGGATTAGAATAACCGGAGTTGTTTTGAAGGGATTGGAATAGGTTTAGCACGAGAAAACTCATTTCGACAAGTCTTAAAAGGGTCTCGATCTTATTTTGTAAATCTGGAAAATCCGACGGTAGACATAAATTTTTGGCCTAGATATTTAGAAAATATACTTTAAAAGCGAAACCGTGGCGGCTTGAGCGGATTAAAACAGAGCTATAACGAAGAAGATATGAATTTTTCAAGTTTGACGACTTAAATATATATATATCACGAAATTTCAGCATGATAATTCTAGTTTGTACAAGTCAAAACGAGTCTTTAGCGTTATAAATTATTTCGACTTATCAAAAATATATTAGTATACTTTGATACGAAGCTAAGGACGATAATACGTGAAAAGCGGTTTGTAGAACTTAAACTATACACGTTTACACAAAATTGCCGTAACTTTATTATTTAAGAAAAACTATATTATTTCTATTAGACAAGTGTTACGGTAAACAAGTGACCATATTGAAGGCTATTTTTAACGTTGACGTAGAACTTTTTGTAAAGAAATGTCTTCTAATAAAAGTGAGATCACCAAGCATATTTTCCAAAATGACCAACCGTTTGTATAGCGGAGTTGTAATGAATTAACTACGGTTGCTTAAACTTTGCCGAAATTCACTTTTAAACTACATTTTTGACAAAATCACCATACTTAACCTATGTTTTGGACAAAATCACCATACATTTATACATTATAGCAAAGTAATTTAAGAATGGTCAAGACGTCAAAAGAATATTTTTCGACGAAGAGTATTATTTTCAAAACTCACAAGTGGTATAAATATTATCCGAATTGCATGCATAACATTACATCATGACTTATTACATATCATATCATTCATAATAGGTCAGTTTCGAGATTCACGCTACATTTCAGTGTATCCACTTTTGTCATCATAATCATTGCAACAGGTGAGTTTTCATAGCCCGATTTATTCAAGTTTTACTTTATTTCAAACCTACGGGAGAATACATTGCACACCATTTTATTACGCTACCAGTATGTCAAATTCATTATATTGCTTAAGTTACCTCATTGCGTTAAATGTCCCCATTTCATAAACATGAACCGTTAATTTCCTAGAAGCGTGGGTGAGTGGATAGATCTATCGAGGTGACACCTCCATCCGGGTTGGTGGATCCCAACTAGTCATCTGGATGCATTTCATTTCATAAACATTATTTGAGTTGTTTGGCAAGACACTCTGTTGGGCGTAACATCGATTCGAGCTTGGTGTCATGTGCTTAAGCAATTGTAACATCATTTTGTGACATCATTGTCATACATATTTATACTTGTGGTAGTCGTATTAACATTTACATAAACTCTATGAACTCACTCAACCATTGTGTTGACACTTTTAGCAATGTATTTTCAGGTATCTAAGACATTCACTTCATGGCATGCATGTGGAAAGACATTCACTTCATGGCATGCATGTGGACATATCATAGAGTCGCGGTGACGACGCGTCTTACATGGGATTTATACACTTTAAAAACATCGTTTGACTTGTACCAAACTTACTTTCCGCACATAGTAACTGTCATTTGGGACCTATCTTTGTAACTCTGAATGTTTTATTAAATCAAGCGATGTATTTTCCAAACGACACTTTAGGTCGTTCAATATACTTGTGATTGTGATGCTATGACGATCAATCCCGAGAATTCCATTCCACGCAAAAGCAGTAATTTGGGGTGTGACACTCGGTTCTTACATGAGTTTGGAGCCGTTTGACCATTATTATCAAATATCAATCAACCATGCGAGAATGATCATACTTCTTCTCCACCTCAAGAATTGCATACGAGATGCCATTCTTGATTAAACAAGTGATTATCATCTAAATGTATTCTATTCACACTTCTCCCATGAAAATTAGCACGGGATGTCGCCATCCTCATTATAGTTGAGCAAGCGGAATAAGAAAACAATCAACGAGAGCCGGTTCACTTGATGACCAAGCGCATGGAAAAAGCATGAAGCATGTTGATGAGAATGGTCATAAATAAGAAGATTTCTCTTCTTGCAAAGATAATGCGCACTGAAGCGTACACATTTCTTTTCTTTGAGGAACGAGGCATGAACTGTTGTGTTCATACATCATTATGTTGAAGTACGAGGCCTGAACTGATGTGAACAGACGTCATAAGTAGATTTCTCTTCTTTTGAAGATAAAGCGCACTGAAACGTACACTTTTCTTTTCTTTAGAGTACGAGGCATGAACTGTTGTGTTCATACGTCATAAATCTCTCTCTTTTCATCTACTCTTGGCACACTTGTAATCACCCATTATCATTCGGTGGGCTCTTTGTTGTGACGGTGATGGAAAACTGATATAATGAATTTGACCACAAGTAAACTACCCCGAACTCGTGACTTAAACTTGCACATATGTAACAAAAGGCGGTGCGAGACTTCATCCCCATTGAATCTCTAAGTACTCTATACTCTTCATCCAACCAACCATCAAGTAATAGACATACATCACCTCTTGAGAATCCACAATTCAATGTGTGAGCACTACAACGTAACTCCTTAAAGTGATAGTTATTTTGTGGTGGTATGCCCAATTCCCCCAAGTGGTAAAAGAAAAGGTAAAAGACAACCAACAATAACTAGATTTCCAAGTCTTCGTTTTTAATAATAAGCTTGAACAAGGATCATGAAGAATCTTCATCCAACCATCCCCGATATCTTCAGATACTAAGTACACTCGCCCGTGATATTTCACTTCAACCTCAAATAAATAATAGTGAGTTAACCCCGTTGTCACATCTTCTGGTTAAAAGTTCAAATCTAGCCTCCTTTGACGTTTTAAGTGAAATCTGATAATGGTTTTCATCCCGACCATGGTTAAAAGCACATAACCACGTACAACCATGTAATAACCAAGCTGCCATGACGAATATCCAAACATACATCCAATTCATGAAGTACACCTTTTATCCTTCTTGAGCGAAACCGTAGCACCGGCATCAAGTAAGATCGAATTACACTTTCTCTTTTCCAAGATGGTTCCATCATTACGAATTTTACAACTCTAAGGTTTAAACCGAGAATTAGTTTCTTTAGCGGATTTTACAAAACCAAGAATAAACCGTAAGATAGATCCGAAATGCACTTTACTAATACCGAGGATGTTTCCATTGTCACGGATTTTACAAGTCTATGATTTAAAGCAGAAATAGGTTCTTTCATGGGATTTTACAAAATCAAGACAAAACCGTAAACAATATCAGCTTGAATGTGTTATGACGACCTTGGTTTCGGTGAATATCTGTTTTAGGGGAACATGCAGCGGTTCATCAACGGTTCATTATCCAACATCAACAACATCATCAACCATCCAATCAATACATTGGTAAACACATCATTCACGTATTCTGACTGCTATTGTAGAGACCACGTGGAGAAATAAACCCGATATATCAAACTCGAACATGACGTAAAATTCTCCAGATTTGTTACTTAAACTTGTACTAATCCTTGTGAAAAAGAAACGGTGTACCCAATGTACAAAACCTCTTGACATATCCTCAACTGCGTGAGACACCGAAGTGATAGCTACGTTGTGGGTAAAGTGAGAAAGAATCACAAAAGTAACTAAATAGCCAAGTCTTTATCACACTCTATAAATGCCCAAACAAATCATCTTCGCGGAAGGGTAGAAAGAAAGAAGACGAAATAAGAAAACTCTCCTGAAAAACTTCACTTCAAATCCAAATAAGAAATACCGTTCAAACAACCCCGTAGTCAACCTTGTTCAACATCAAATCAAGTCGTGACGTAATATCCTTCATGGAAATGTATACCCCAAAGTACTAAACCGCACACCAAATCTCATCAACATCTCATCACCAACTTACAACTCGCACATCTCAGATCTCATCGTCAAGTCTCATGATCATCAACTCTCATTGACAAATTACATCAATAAATGTTATCAACGAATCATAACGCGCATCTCATAATGATAAACGCCAAATTCTCATTGCACAATGACCATGAACGTGCATGGTTGAACCACTCAATAAAAACCAATGAAAATGCCAATCATGACATAATGAAAACACATGGATAATCAAATATTTAGCCCAACATTGGCAATATTCGGGATCAACAAACCAAGAATCACATCAATAAATCCGTTACTCGTCACTTTACTACCAAATCAGCGAAGACCAAAGTGCCACTCATAATTGAGAAATATTTATAACACCATACTTTTTGATATGCCAAATTTTTGGATAGAACATAAATTACGTATTAGCAGATCCTATGAATGAAGTCAACATGAGACCCAGTACGAACTTAATCACGATTGGCCCAAGAGATACCCAAATTATAACACATAAAATGAATCGGCCCATGTGATTATATGAATCGGCCCATGTGATAACATAATGCCCACTGATCTAGTAAATCTCCCATCCCTAATTAAACGGGTATTTAAAGCACACACTTCTCACTCAAACTAACCCTAATACTTTTCATCATCCGCCCCCATCACAAAGTAACTCATAAACCCTAAAAACTTTCACAAAAATTTCGCCTCCCATCAAACAATCTGCTACTCAAATCATACTTAAAAAAAATACTCTTCACAATCAGCAGTTCCACAATAGTTAAACACTATTACCTCGCCACATGGATGGCTCGAGGGTGGAACGAATAGGTCACAAGGATGGCACGAGGGTTGATGAGGTACGGTAACAAGATCTCCAAGGGATCAAGGTAGGTATATATTTCATTTTGTATTGAGTTCTTGAGTCTTAACGAAGTGAAAGAATGATTATAACACAATTGTTATCAATCGTTCTTTACTATTTCGGATAGTAACGAAGCTTAGCTTCGAAAAAACTGGTCGATGATGATGAAGATTCGTGAGTTAGATCATTGAATGGTCTTGATGTTGCATTATAACCCACGAATGAATGATCTGAGATTTCAATTGATGTCCATGTTATGTATTTCGAGTCCAAGTTAGGTTTAGAGTTGGAGATGTGATTTAATGAGGTAGGATAGATGTGGATTTGATGATGGAGTTGGAGTAATGGATCTGTCGTTATGTTGTCCAATTGCTGCACGTGATTTTTCATCTCAGTAAAGGCATGAACTGATGGTGGAATATGGTGTTGTTGTAGTCGAGAGTCTTGTTGTGGTCTGAGTCATGAGTGAGGTTTGAGTCATTGATTATAGTGGTCATGTTGAAAACTTTTCTTCTTTATTTCTGTAGTAAATGGTTGTGGCAACTCGCATCAGAATGTGGCAACTCGCATCTGTATGTGTCAACTAGCGTTTGACTCAAAAATCAAACACCCAACTCGCTTTTATTTCATCTTCAATCTTTTTAATTCTGAAAAGTCGCATCATCTTTTATCAACTCGCATTGTCCAGCTCCATTATTATCAAAAATCTTCAACACGCTTTTGACCCAACATGAGTTAATCAACTCGCATCTGGTTTTCTGAGTTAACTTGCTAGCACCAACTCGCTAGCACCAACTCTCTTGACCCATAAACCCAACTCGCTTAACATTCAGTGAATGTGGACATTATGACGACTCACATCCAGGAATACATTGAGTCTGGACAGTCAATACTGTCAACTCGCTTTCAAGAAATCAGGCAACTCGCATCTAAGAACAAGTCTCAACTCGCATAGGTGAAAAACTTAGAAACTGCTTTAAGAAAAACCTTCTTTTGACCAGTTAATGACCACAAGGACTTGACCAGAAACGCATAAACCGATGCAGTTACAACAGATATATGACTTTTAAGATAATTTTTGACCACATAATATTCATGGTATGGTACAAGTCACAAATATTACCACAGTTTGGACCAACAAAAAATGAACACAAAAGCAGAGTTAAAACTTTGAAAAAATTATTGTACTTTGACCATAAGATACATACAATGTTTATAAAAAACTGTTAACCAAGATATTGAGCACACAAACAGTCAACGTGATTAGAACCTCAAGATAAAATATTTGAGCACACAATATTGGTAAAACAATTTAACAAAGTGATTCGAACCACAAATATCCATCAACAAACACAACCCGTATCAAACCGCATAATAAACCTCTTCAAAAACCATTCGGATCATCAAACCAACACAACCTTGGCTCTGGTACCAATTGTTAGGATCCAATATTTATGTTGTTTGATGATTCGGGTGGTCTAGGATTGTGATTAAATAAGAAAGCCATTTAGAGAGATGAAGAGAGTTGAGAGGAGGTTCTTGAAAGAGAGTTGCTTATCAAAAGTGAAAGGTTTATTCAAAGAAGCCACACCCTTCCATGGATGGAAGGGGTATTTATAATTACAAAGAATCGTCCTCCCATCGGATGTGGATCGGGCATCTGGTGGGTAAAGACCCGTCCTTCCTCCACGGTGTTGCACTATGCTAAACTAGACTAATAACTAACTAATAAAATAGTAAATAACGTAACTAATGATATGTCTACGAGCTAACTTATGCTAGATAATATTTGGGTGACCGACACTTCACTATGGAATTTTCTAATTCCTAACAAAGCTTGACCCGAAAGGTTTCTTGATGAGTGTATATTGTGAGAGCTGGTTGAGGTCGGGAAGATCTAGGCGAGGTGGTGTGAAGTTGACACGGGTCCGATAAGATTCAAGCGCTAGTGAAGATCTTCAACACGTTCTTTGATGACAATGCGTCGATGAAGATGAGTAATGACTTGATGAATTCACGTTGTACTTCGGTTGAAAATTGTCTCATGCGACCTTGTACTTTCGCAAGGTACATGTCTTCTATGTCGTTGATAGACAAATTCTCAAAGTTAGCTTTAGAGAAAGCATAATCCCTTTCATCTTGTCGTTTGACTACGGTATTCTTTAGGAAGGTGTAGTCCCACTTAGATGACAGAACAACATGTTTGATGGCAACGATATCCTTAGTACTGAACACCGCATGTTGAGACTTACAGAACTTGGCGACCGTAGTAGATTCTTGGCGTTCGCCAATGATGAATCCGTACATTGCATCTCGGTCGTATGCTTCCACTTTGTCGGAGAACAAGTGATTGGCATGTTCCTCGATGGCTATCGATTCGAGTATATAGTCTGTTTGGAATGGAAGTGTCAACGATGTAGCGTATTTCCTTGAACCATCGCCACCGTGTAGAAGAAATTCGGTCTTTGTTGAAGAAATATCCGAATGGGATCCTAGGTTCATCTGGTTGGCCAATTGTTGGTAGAGGTTTTGACCGATCGGTGTAGTATGGAGGGTTGTCTCGTTTGGTGAAGTCGATGTTTGCTTACGGGTTGAGCCAATCCATGTTGTTAGACATAGCTCGAGCAATGTTTTCAAGGTGATACTCGACCTCGATGGCACTTTCGAGCTATCTTTCCACGTTGAAAAGCTTCATTCTTGATTAAGCCTCAACTCGGTTCGTCATCTTCTTCACCGAAATTTTCTTGTAAAGTTTTTATGCTCAATGTATTACCGTCTACCAAATCCTAACCTTCTTGAGGTGGGAGTGTTGTTAACAAGAGTGAGAACCATTCAAATTCTTGGTTTTATCGTCATCTAGCCAAGATACGGCGTCGATCGAGGCGTTTCTTCTTCTTCTTTTTGAAGGCCTAGATGATGATTACGGTTTCGAACTTGTTTGGGAGAGGTGGGTTGTTGTAGGGGCTCAAGGACCTCTTCATCGTCACCACCCATATACTCAAAGTAATCACCGGTTTTCTCGAGTCGGGGGTGGTAACTCGGAATCGATCACGAGGTTTATCTCTAGAAGAACGAGGAGGAGACCTTTGTTGAGTAGGAGTCCGTTGGAGAGGAGGTAACATAGAAGATGATTCACCGGACTTCTTCGACGTTTAGCTTTATCATGCTTATCCCGATCCTTGTCTTCATCGTCTCTAGGGCGTTTAGACTTTTTCGCTTGAATCTACATGCTTCTTTGAGTTGGTAGTCCAAACAATGCTTGAAATAGCTTTCCTTCCTCGAGTAAATGTCCCGGATCGTGTAGACATTTGTATGACAAGCTTGGCCACCAATTCATTATCCGAGAAAACTACGAGGATCGGATGGATTGATTGTGACGGTTAAAGGTATGGATCTTATAGTTTGCTTGGCTATATCGCATAAGATTAGGATATAGTTGTCACGTAAACATCTCCTTTGTGACTTTAGGAGCGATATCACGAAGGTACTTGTTAGTGTAACCTTGATCATTTCGTTCAGTTCCTCTTGACGATGATTTTTCATGAATTCTGAATAAACTTCCTTTCTTCTTTCATCTTTTCATGCTCGTCATACGAGATCTTTGTATGTGATCGACAAAGAAATTCAACTTCTTTAGGAGAATGTCTTTCTTTCCGAGTTGTTTGTGACATTCCCAATTCGTTTATGAGCATGAGATATCCAAGAACGAGGTGGTTTCTTCAACGATTTGGATGATGATTGGTTTGATCTCTTTGATGGTGGTGGTGATGAATGAGAAGAAGAATCAGGTGAGAATGAGACATGAGGAGACTCGGGGTCCTTGGCGGTTGAAGTTTCCTTACGTGATCGTGTAGGACTTTCCGAAGCAACTTGTCATAATCGGCATCTTTATCTTTCTCGGACTTCTCGGCCTGGGGTTCTCAAACTCATATTCGATAGTATCCTCCACAAGCTTTTGTTGTTCTGAAGAGTGGTGGCACGGATCCCTTATCGGGTCGATTAACCGATCGGGACACAGTGAAGAGTGGGCGGCACCACTTGATCCTCGGGGCCACCCATTTGGTCTTTTGCAAATTCTTGACTTTTGAAGGTGGTGGCTAATTTAAGCTTCTTCTATAGGATTGATCCAAGAGCACTTCTTCTTCTTGAGCTCTCATCATAGGGCACAAGTCACGGAGTCTTCCTTTTCCTTTATCGGCTTGAGGACTTGGAGGTTTTGGTGCGGAAGGATTGTCATCCTTGCGGTTTGAGTAGGTAAACTCTTCATACGTGTCGGTACCTTGAGCTTTCGTCAAAAGCTTTCTTTGAGGTTCGGTGTGGGAATAGGTTCAACTTCCTTTACGGAACAATCCTTTACGAGGAGGATTCCTTTTGGGAAGATTCCTATAACTTTCGAACTTCTGACACTTCAAAGACTTCTCTTACGGTTCTTGGTAGGAGTTCACAAGGTTTTCATCAAGATGACCAACTTTGCCTTCATTTATCGCTACTAGATACCTTTTGTACATTTCAAGCTTGAGTTCGTTAGATAGAAGGTGATCGCAGCGATCGGCACCACTTCTTAGTTGTCGATTCCTTGATTACGATAGAAAGGATAGGTTCGGACAACAAGTCGTGATTGTCGGGGTCATTGAGCCTCCGTGGAATATCGAGATTGAGTCCAAGTGCGGTTCCATGAGCTTAGGATGCTCATAACCACCATCACGACGTAAGCAGAACTTAGTAATGATGATGTAGAGGGTTCTCCACGGTTGAGGAATGTTCTTAAGCTCACGTGAGAATGCTTAGTAACAACCCCGAAGCTTCATCATGCCAATGTCAAGAAGAAATTGTAGAAGCTGTCTCTTGGTAGGTGTGGCAAAGAAGTCGAGTTGGCTCGATTCGGAAAGAAGAACACTCGTAAGTGCGCATGAGTGATGGTGACTTGTTTGTGGTTAAGTGTCACCGTCACGACACTTTGACTGTGATCCTCGCATAGAATTCGCAGTGCTGAATATAGATTTCAGATGCAGTTGCGAGTGTGAGAGCATGTTACGGTATGGATGATTCCTTAGAATATCTCAAAGAATGAGACAAGAAGATTCGGAAGCGGTGAGGGTTTCAAAATCAACCCTAAGGTTATTCTTTCCAATCTTTCTCGGATAGCCATTTGGGAAGATATCGACAATAGTGAGAACCTCGGTGCATCCACATTCATTTGGCGACCATGTCGTGATACGAAATAACATTAGCCAAAAGAACCAACATATCGAAAGACATAATGTTAGTCAACGAAGGTTTTATTGTCTAGTTATTGAATGTACGATGTCAATGATTGTTACGAGTCCTAAGTCACTTGTTTGTCCAATAGTCTAATGACGCCGTGAAATGTTTCGTGAGTTAGTTAACTATAAGTTTTAAAGTTTATTTTATCACATATTGTTCACAACATATCAAGCGATTAAGTTTATTAGTGACATTATTGGATTCGTGACGTTATGATTAGTTTATTTACAAGTTTGTACACGTAACAATTCATAATGAAGGTCAATCCGAGGCTTAAGCGTAGTTTTGGCAAAGTTAAGCGTGAAAATGTAATGATATCTGGCGTGAGACGAAAGCTTACGCGTGGGATCTAACTACAGCGTAAGAAAAAGTTACGCGTAGGAAGGGGACCTTATGCGTGGGGCTTACGCGTAGGCGTATAAAGACCTTACGCGTAAGGCTTACTCGTAAGAGTAGACCTTATGCGTAGAGTCATTGTTTACGCATATCCTTCACGGGATACGCGTGGTCCATTGTAGAACCTTATGCGTAGTAGTTACGCCGTGGGATTTCTCTTACGATAACTTCCTACGCGTAAGGTAATCCTTATGCGTGAGTAACAAGGACCTTGATTACGAGTTTCACGAGTAACAAGCACGAAATAAAACATCATAACATCAATTTTGACACTTAACATTCGTTCAATTCTGATTTAAACATAGTTACTCATTTAAGCAGTTAGGCGTAGAAGCACTTACGCGTAGGTCAAAACCCTAAGGGTTATGAATTACGCATAAGAGTTTTAACCATAGGATTAGCACCAATTCAATTCTGGTAGGTCATTGATGTTATGAGAGTCTAATAACGGAGTTATAACATCTAAATCGTGGTGAATCAAAAATACCCAAACTTTAGAACTTTAAACCCTAATTCCTAATTCTGACTCAATTAGTGTATCTGGGTTGTTATGGGGCCTGGAAATCTTTAATACAACATGATATAAACAATTCACAACAACCTTTTTGACCAGAAACATACACATTTGAAAACACCCAAAACCACGCATAAACCCTAATTTTCAAAATCATTCAATTCGAGTTTCTGGGTTTGTTTTGAGGATAGAAAACATATCATTGATGTTATTAAAATATTTTGACATTATCTTTTTAGCCACAAACACATAACACATGATCATGTGTTCTTACAGCGTATCTGAAGAACACAAAATCACCCATATAAGTAGATTTGACCGTTGATTCATTTGAAAATCAAAACCAATGTTTAAAACATGTTAGAAACATTAATCCACTTACGTTTGATGATCAACAACACGTTGGATGAGCGATTTTTAGGCGTAGGATCTTGTTAGGTTTAGAGTAATAAATGTGAAGTGGAAGTTAGGTAAGAGGTGTTTTTATTTAAAATAACTTTAAGATTTTGACAATTTTGGTCCCTCCACCTTTTCCTTTTACAAACAAAGCCATTTAACTTCCATTTTGGTTACCAAACAAAGATTTTAAGAAATAACTTTGACGACACTCCCCCTCGACTTAAGAAATAATGAAATGTTATAAATTTTAGTCAGGAGTGTCATTGAACCGTAAATTTTACCACCATTGATAAAAGAAACAACGAGGATATGATAACATGCAAGTACTGAGATGTTTTGAAGCAGTTAAGTGAGAATTTTCTCCCCTCAACACTTGATCGGAAAAATCTTGAATTTTGAAAGATTATAGTGTTGACGGAAGAAATGTACTTGCCATGTTGAAAGAAAATTAGATTAGAAGAATATTTTTGTTGTTTTGTAAGATTTTATATTTTGTATTTTGTTTTGAAATTTATTTACAAAAGATGTTTTGGTGTTTGATGGGTTTTAAGATTGTTTTAAGAGGTCATCCAATTCCTCTTGAGTCAAACACCTCATACCAATCCGGTGGACCAACCCATTAAACCTAGCGGGAGGCAAGGCTTTGGTGAGAAGATGCGCCAATTGGTATTCTCGTACCCACAAAGTATAATTCAACGGTACCACTGTTCCACGTGGTCCTTGATGAAATGATAGCGAAGATCGATGTGCTTTGATTTAGTCTTGGCGAGTTGCGAGATTGCAATGGCACTCCGATTGTCATGATACATCGATTCTGTCACATACGTAACCATAGTCTTTGAGTTGTGTTCTCATCCGGATGACTTGAGCACAACACGCGGACATGGCTACATATTCTACTTGGTTGATGACATCGATGTACAATCGCTTCTTTGATTGCCAAGACACCGTTTATCACCAGAAATTGTAGAGCTCTGAAGTACTTTTCCTTGAGTCTAAGCATCCTGCGTGATCGGCGTCTGGCGATTAGTTGAAACCGAATCCTTCGGATACGGATCCCCAGTTAATGGTTCCCTTGATGTATCGGAGGATTCTTTTAGCCTCGTAGAGGTGGGTTTCGGTTGGTCGCGATCGATAACGGGAGCATAGATAAGCGGCAAAGACAATATCAGTCTGCTAGTCGTTAGATACATGAGACCCAATAATACTTGGTATTTGGTAGGGTCAACTAATTTCCCATGTAAATCGGCGTCTAGCTTCTTGGTATGAGTCATTGGTGTGGCATAAGTATCACAGTTTTCATTCCAAATTTGTTTAACAATTCAAGGGCATATTTGGACCGACTCAAGAAAATACCACGGGGTGATTGATGAACTTGCGGTCCTAGAAAGAACGTGAGTTCACCCATCATGGACATTTCAAAAATTTCTTCATTAGTTTTGCAAAGCGGTTGAAAACTTTTATGTGTAGACCCAAAATGATGTCATCCACGTAAATTTGAACAATTAAGATATGTGCCCGTGATATTGTATAAAAAGAGTTGGGTCAACCGAGCCTTTGGTGAAATTATTAGCAATGAGGAAAGATGATAGCTTATCGTACCATGCAGGGGCTTGTTTGAGACCATAAAGAGCTTTGTTCGGTTTGTAGACATGGTTCGGGCACTCGGATCAACGAATCCTTTGGGTTGGTCGACATAAACCGTTTCTTTCGGTTGTCCGTTGAGAAACGCGGTTTGACATCCATTTGAAAGACCGTCATGTTCATATGAGCGCGAACGCGAGAAATATCCGAGCGACCTCAAGGCGAGCAACCGGCAAAAGATTCTTCAAAGTCGATACCTCTTCCCAGCGATAACCCTTAGCAACTAGGCGTGACTTGTTTGGATTACGTTCCCTTGACATCAATTTGTTTTCCAAATCCATTTGAGACCAATGACGTAGACCCATGTTGGTCTTTCAACCGTTCCCATACTTCAAGACGTTTGAATTGGTTGAGTTCTTCTTGCATGGATTCAATCCATTTGTCTTTTGTCATTGCGTCTTTAATGTTTTTAGGCTCAGTTAGCGGACGGTGAGTGCATAAATGCAATGTTCACCATCTGTGTGAAGACGTTGTCTCGTAACGACCGGTTGATTTGGGTTGCCAATAATATTAGCCGAGGATGGTCTTTTGTCCATCGATGTGTAGAGGGTTGATGTTGGTATACATTGTGCGATTCGAGGATTCAAATGGTTTGTTGATGATTCTGCGACATCGGTGCATCGATGTCATTAGCAAGCGGGTTAAAGAACGCATTTGGATCAAAATCATAGGTAAGGGTACTTCATTCGAATATCATCACCGGTTCATCATTGTTGGAAGCGGTTTGTTCAACTGCTGTTGTGGAGTCAATGGTGTAGGTGCATCTTCAACAGTAGTTGTTGTAGCAGTGTGTCGGTATAAGAGTATTATCGAGGTTGAGCGGCGGAAGCAGCGGATACGCCGAGCACGTTCATCAATATCGTCACCGAGCAGAGGAGCAAATAACCTTTCCATTTGTTGACGAGTGGTGGGGGCTTTGTTCGGTGATGATGGGGTTTGAGGAAGTTTAAGCGGTTGTGACCGGTTCTAAGTCGTTATACTCGAAGCCATTATGAAGAAGTTTCAAAATCGACTTCCCCAAACCGACAAGCATCTTAAGCGATTTAAAACTTTGATGAAGTCTACATTTCCTCTAAATTTTGAAGGTTTCGATGCGCTGAATTTGTAGATGAGCGATAAACCACACAAAGAAAATCGACTAATTGCGGAAGATCCGTTCGAGGGTAACATACCGTAAATCAACAAGATCTTCTCACGTATGTAGACACATCACACCAAACAAACCACGAAAGACGAAATGATACGACTTTCCACGAATGTTGTGGTCTTTCTAATACTAATCACACGTGAATAAGCAATAACTCGATGCCAAGACCGTGTGTGAGGTATCTTAACATCATATTTGGGTAACTTCACACAAGATCACCCGTGAAATCAAGACGATAACTCCAAAGTGAGACGTTTGAGACACATATCGTCTTATTTCTTCCCCCTAATTGGAGAAATTCAAGAAGGCATTGGGTTTTCGCAAAGAAGCATGTGGTCAAACAAGGAAGCAATGATCACCTACACACTCTCTCCCCCTCGATGTTTTCAATGATTCAGAATCATACACCACATATGTTGATGATGAATTGAAGACATCGAAACCATGTATAAGGAGACAGCGAAACCATGTATGTCCAATTGATCGAACAAGTGTGAAGTACCAAAAGATATTTCGAGAGAGTCAACTGCTGATAAAACTTCTATGTTCATAATGTTGATCATCGGTGTGACATTGTTGTAGGAAACACTTTGATCTTCTTTATCAAAGATTCGATTGTTGGAGGTGCATCTATAACAATGGTAGTTGTTGTAGTTTGAGTGTATCCGAAATTAGAGTATTATCGGTTGTCTGTGAAACATTCGATACATCTAAAGCATGACTTTTGATGAGAATCTTTAACCGGAGGAGCAAGCAATGTTCCCAATTTTGACGATTAAGTACAATGGTGGAGCGGTGATGGATCAATATATTTTGACGGTGAGAAACGGGTCTCTGTTTGTTTTTACGGTAGGAGCCATAATTTATTATACTGCATAGAAAAATAGAAGGGGGCAAGAAAGAGAAAACATGGATCCCAGTGTAGCTGGGTTCCAGATGTTAGAAGCATAAAGATGTAGTGTCAATTATCTTCTTGACACTGAACATGCTATTTTGATGATTTCCTTTCACCTCGGGGATGGATGGTGTTGGTATCCCACTTGTATTGGTGCAACTACTTAGTATCTTGCACGTAGGAATCCACCTAAGACTAACAGTTTTGAAAATCTTACCCGTTGGTATCCATCTAAGGTTAGATCTAGGGATGTTGAAACTTCTTTTGGGAAGAGTCTGCGTCCTATATGGATCCACCTATTAGGTTTCGACGGTTTACATTTAGATCAAAGGGTTTATTTCTAGCTGTTTGTTGAGTTAACTTAGGTTTTGGTTTGCTACTACGGTAGTGTTCGAGAATACACTCGAAGGTGATACACTAGGTCGTGAACCCAAGATTCCATCCTTTTGAAGAAGTGCCCTTTTCCTAGCCTTTTCTAGATCACGGTTCTTATACGTGTCATGTGAATCCTATGAATCTTTACTTTTAATGCTTAATTTAGACACGGTGTTCGAACTAATCCTAGATTTGCCGAGAGCGACCACAAGTTGAGGTTTAATGTAAATGTATATGAAAACAGGTTTAATGAAACATATTTACTGTAAAAGTAAGGATTATTCTTAGGCCGGGAATGTGGAGTGGTGGTTTTATCAAATGATTATTCTCAACAACTTGGGAGGAAACCGTGGTTTTGACGATTTTGAGCGTTGATTTAAAAGCGGTTGGATGTCGACAACCGATTGGTTTCGATTGGTTTTAGAGACGATTTCCCCAAGGTTGTTGGTTTTGCAAATGAGTATCCACACTCTTGTCGATTAATCTTCTCGGTTTGTTTTGTAAAGCAACATGTGCAAGCCCCTTTGCTTGAATTTGAGCCTTTTAATGCTCATTTTCTTTTACTAATATATCCACACGATTACTTTGTTCATTTGAAGACTGACCATTGTGTTCTGAAGAAAAAGATTTGTTTTGAAGATTAAGTTCAAGAGAGATGCAATGTGCATCTAGTTTTGAAAAACCTGGCTCTGATACCACTGTTAGGTCACTAGTTTTACAACACAAGCATCAAGAGAAGAGATAGAGAAGAGAGATCGGTTGAACCCTTATCCAAACACACGAAATATAGAGAGAAAGGTTAAAGGAAAGAGTGAAATAGAAAAGAGAACAACCAACCCTCAAATGAGGGTTTACAAAAGTATTTATAGGAGGAAAGCTAGGGCAACACTCCTAGTTTCCATCCTTTCTTTAATGGGCTTGGGCCTAAGCTCATGGGCCTTCTACATAAGCTTAAGGCTAATAACAAACATAAAGGCCATAATAAAGCTAACTATTACATATTAATTACTAACACTTGATTATGGTTTAGGAGTGATTCCAACACACTGGAAGCTTCAGGAGTTGAGATAGCATTAACCTTACTATCACTATTCATGGATTTCAAAAGGTTATATATCTTCCTATCCATCTCGGCTTGTTGTTGGTTAAAACGGTTCGAGAGCTGAGCTATTTGAGCTTCTTGGGATGCGACTAGGTGTTGCAACATCCCTTTTATGTTTTGTTGGTTAGGGCCATGAGCTGGGGGCCAAGAGAAATCATTAGATGTGAATTCTTTGGTTTGTCCCCAATAGAAGTCGGGTTTTTCCTTCCATGCTTCTCGGGCGTCATTGAAACTCC
>CM040243.1:206481125-206522160 GCA_022545495.1 Chrysanthemum lavandulifolium | reverse complement strand
TGTAATTCTTCTTTAGGAACAGTCTTATCAATAGCACCTCTCCTATAGCCATGCTTGGTGAGGAAGGATGAAAGCCTGCATACCAAGCTCTAGGTGCACGATGTAAGCCATGAGAGCTTTAACAACTTTGTAAACATGATTTGGGTGATCTGGGTCTTCAAATCCCTTGGGTTGAGAGACATAAACCTCCTCTTCAATCTCACCATACTGAGAAAAGCACCTTTAACATCCATCGATACACCATGAAACCCATGTAAGAAGCATATGCCAAGAAAATGCAAATGGCTTCAACTCGCGGCAGTGCAAACACTTCATCATAATCAATCCCTCCTCTTGTCTCAAGCCTTGAGCCACTAATCTTGCTTTGTTTTTGATCACAACACCCGAGCATCTCTTATTCTTGAATCCACTTTGTCCCAATGGCATATTTGCCATCGTGAGTGGAACCAAGATCCAAACTCTGCGATTGTGAAATTGTTGCATTTCTTCTTGCATTGCTTCTAGCCGGCTTGAATCGTTAAGAGCTTGAGAAACACTTGTTGGTTCCACTTGAGAAAGAAAACAAGCAAGAGACAATGCTTGAAGTACGTGTGATTGTCTCTTTCTTGGTTGGAGACATAAGAGAAAAGCAATCTGTCAAATTGAGGACTTGTTATAGCCCTTGAGTTCTAACGGTGCGGAAGATCACCTATGATGTTGGATTGAGGATGAGCAATGTTGATCCTCCGAGTAGATGGGGTGACTTCAATGGATGAATCAAGATTAGTGATAGTTGGTTCAAATTCGGCATCATAAGAGGGTGAAGTGAAGATGCCGACTTTGGGTTGATGATTTCCAAGATCGGAGGGTTTTGGAAAGCGTGTATGAGGTTCTCCAAAGTCTCGAAGACACTTGAGAAGGAACATGAGAAGAGCGGCATAGCCTTGCAGATTTGTGGATGGTAGGTGTGACAGAATCAACTTCAAGCAGAAACATGTTTTCTCTTGACTACTTCATTAGCAACCTCTCCATTCGGTTTCTGCTCAAGCTTAGCGACAAATTCTTGAGTCCGAAGCCTAGCAAGGTCCTCGGCATAATGTGAGTCATC
Organism: Chrysanthemum lavandulifolium; assembly: GCA_022545495.1. Classification (NCBI taxonomy): domain Eukaryota; kingdom Viridiplantae; phylum Streptophyta; class Magnoliopsida; order Asterales; family Asteraceae; genus Chrysanthemum; species Chrysanthemum lavandulifolium. Next base: position 206,521,073 of record CM040243.1, on the reverse strand, counting down.
TTCATCACTCTTATCGGCAATATCCTTGGAGGTGGTACCGCAATATTGTTAGGGAGAAAGAAGGCACAAGTATAGGTTGCTCATCATCTTCAAACTCATTTTGAGTCATCATCTAAGGGACTGCATTGTTAGTGGGAGACTCTTGAGGACTGCATTTTGGTTAGCCAAATGTCTAATGTAACCCAAAGAATCGAGTTAAGTAGTCAAGGTCAAAAGACCACGTATGACCACATCCTTGAACATTAGGCTTATCTTCCAAAATCTCGGGTTCAAAGTCTCCTCTATCTTCTTGGCTTGCAAATTGTACACCTGTATGCTTTACTATGAGTGAATAACCCACAATATAACCATCATCGCCTTCTCATCAAACTTTCCCAACGGATCGGGTGTTCGAATGGTCACTTGACAACCAAAAGGTTTTAGGTAGTGAATGACGAGAACCTTCCCAAAGAGAAGTTCATATGGTGTTTTGAGTTGAGGTCTAGTAATGGAGACCTGTTTAGCACATAGCACGTACAACAACTTGATCCGAACATAGTGGGCGGTTTAGAGTGCAAGCATTGATCTTGCGACCTCTATTAAGGTCATATTCTTTCTTCGGCCACCCCATTTTGTTGTGGGGTTCTTGGATTACTATAATCCCTTTTATACCTTTTGACCCCTGAGTTCTATAAGAATAGCATTTTTGAACTCCGTCCCATTATCACAATGAATTCCCTTAACCTTTTTGTTCAACCGATTTTCAACGAGAGTGATGAATTCGATCAGGACTTGAGATGTTTCATCTTTGGTTACGAGAAAGAAAACCCAACAAAATGCGCTATAGCCATCGGTGATAACCAAACGGAAGTACTTATGATCAATGCTTCTGACTTGAGTTGGACCAAACAGATCCATGTGTTTTCCTTTGTTGCATGCGACACAATTATGATCATTGGTGAAAACTTTGGAGGGAAGACCTTCAACAAGACCCATTTTAGAGAGTTTTTTTATGGTCTTGAAATTCACATGAGCCATCCTCCTATGCCATTTAGTAGACTCATCAAGGGATGCTTTAGCCACCAAACAAGTGAGGTCACCACCAGGTTGAACTTCATTTAGGTTGAATGTGTATAAAGTGTGAGTTCGAGGAACTTTCGTGAGAATTGAAGTATCTTACGGGGTTTGAAGTCTTTAGGCGAGACAAGACATTCATTCTCGAGAAGAGTACTTTGTTCTTGGTGTCACGATTTGTGAAGCGGAGAACAAGTTGAAATCTTGAAGTTCCTTAACATAGTACACATTTTCAAAATCCGGATGAGGTGTCTTTATGGTGCCTTTCCTGTGATACTTCCATTACTTCCTCCAAAGTCACATTTCCTCCTCCTTCTATGGGAACAAAATTGTGCATCATATCTACTGTTCCCGGACATGCTTCTTGAATGACCACTATCAACAATACCAATATCTTTATGCTTAAGGGATGATCCTACAAACCACAACAAAATATATACATACAGTTAGTATTCAATGGAGGTTCAAGTCATTCTTGACTTGAACACCGCCTTATGGATCGAGTTTAGGACATGAAGATCGGAGGATCCACCATTGTTCTTGGTCCTCCATTGATGATTGGGTCCTTGATGGTCCAAGAACAACTGTTGAGGGCTTCACGCAGATACTCCATATCCCATCCCGGCATACATAGAGTCAACATATGTAGGCCAATGACCATGATTAAAGTATGGGTTAGTTGGTTGCACATAAGTTCGCATTGAACCTTTCAATGAGTCGATATTAGTACGCTTGTGGGACATAAGGTGGAATATCATTAACATTGGTCCACTTAGATTTATGTTTCTGTTGAGTAGCACAAGCACCCAATCTTTGCTCATAAAATCACAATCCTTAATTAAATGAAATTTGCTTCCACACACAAAACATGTCTTCTTCTTGGAAGATTTATTTACATAGGAGAAGTTTGATTACATGCAAAAGTACTTAAATCGAAACATTCAAGGAATTGTTTTTAACAGATGATTATTCAAAGATTTAAAGATAAGTCTTCGGAGAAGCTGTCTTGGAAGTTGATTCTCGGCAGACTTCCTAGAAGGCTTGTAAGTTGGTGGGGTGCGGGCTTGGGTGTAGGCTCGAGGCTTGGGAAGGTCGGACTTCTCATTTGAATCACGACTTTCATAGAAAGTAGACCCTTGATCCGATGAATTGTCTTTGTCGAGCAAGAGACAAAGTCATTAGATGAGGTATCGAGTGTCAGCAAGTCTTTGACTTTACGCCATATAGATGATGTGATCCATCAAAGTCAGCGATGATGGATAGGTCTATGGGCATAAATTCACCTCTAATAGGTCGAGGGACGACATGCATTTCACCTTCTTTTACAAATTAGCTAACTTTCTTGGTGTTGATTTACGACCATCATACCTAGCTTCTATTCCTACATACTTTTGAAAGCCTAATCTTAAGCCGAGGTTCTTGATTGATTGTTATAGATTTCTCTAGCGATTATCACACGAAATTAACCATTCCTTATGCCTAGCTATTTCCTCGACTAGTTTTCTTTGAGTTCTAGGTTCTCGAGACACGACTTCATCCTTTGCTTTCTCAGATGGTTTTAAGTAATTATTTGCAACTTCTAGATCAAAGCTGTAACACCTTTATCTTTTCTTCATAAGCTATTTGATTCTTTAGAAACCATACTTTTTGTCTTTCTCTTGTTTTTAATGCTAGTTTATGAGCTTCATTTTCAACATAGCATTCATCAAACTTAGGTTTCATAGCATCATATTCTTCTTTAAGTTCGTTGTATCTTAGACTACAACCAAATATCTGATTGTGTACACGAGATAGTCCCATCAAGGCAACCGATCATGCCTTTCATCCGAAGTGCACCTTGCCGACAATCCAAGCTTATCGGTATCATGAGCTTCCTCATTCACGGAGTTCATGCGATCCAGTTGACTGTTCATCCATGGTGAGAAGGGTGTTGAAGCTCCACTTCCATTGTTTCTGCGATAGGAAATGTAGTTAGCTCCATCTCTACTCTTCTGTCTTTGCATTCCCGAGAAATGCCCCATCGGTGGCAAGTGAAACACTTGACTTTTCTTCTATCAAAGCGGTGGTTCCTTTCCTTGAAAGCAAACTTCCTCCAGACTTCTCTTGAACCTTTTGATGTCCACCGACAATGCCACTGCATTTTCGGTTTCATCTCCTCCATTTCAAGTGGGTCCAAGCGATCAAAGTCTTCATATGCAAGATCTACTGAGTATCATAATCGACAACAAATGAATGAAGAACATCCTCCATCACACTACTAGACTTAGTTTGAGAACATGGTGGAGTGGGACGAATGTTTTGTGGTGGAGTGGGAGCACAAGATGATGATGGAAAGTAGTTGGAACTAGGAGCATGAATCATCATGTTGGAGTGAGATGTCCCAACAAAAGTCGCATGGCGAGAAGAAGATGTACGGTAGGGAGTTCGACATCGGGTTCAAGAGTTACGAGTACATTATGCTGCTCATCAAAGGTGAGCATGTCCAACCCACCTTTAGCCTTGAGGGCTATACTTACATGTAACCATGATGGAGGCAAGGATCGAAGGAACTTTGAGTTGCAGTCATCATTATCGGTTTTGCATTCAATTGGTTTAGCCGACTCAAAATCCTATGGAACTGTCGTATCCCTTGTGGATACCTTCTTCGGAGATATTAAAGTCTTGAAATTGTTGTCTCGGCATGGACTTCCTCATTCTCTTGATTCTTCATTTCCACCGAACCTTGCTTTGAGAGCCATCCATATGTCCTTTGCATCATCCATATGGTGAAAATCACGGTGATCTTCGGGAATGGCTTGAAGCAAAATAGTTTTACTTTGTGCTCCCTCTGCATAGCGAGCGCCTCTTGTTAGTTTTGGGAGGAGCCATGATAAACTTCCATCCACATGCGGAATCATTTTCTTTAGACTGTTTCCTTTCTTCACTACTTCCCACAGATTCCAATCAATATTGGAAATCCAGTTTTCCATTTTCATAGTCCAAAGATCATACTCTTCCCTTTTAAATAAGGAAATCTACCATTCTTTGTTTGAAAGACTAAGTTGTTGCATGGAAGGGGTGTTGGTGTTGTTTGTGTTGGTGACTTGGTTTCATTATCGAGATCCGGGCATGGTATGGTTATGTTTGGTTGTATGGGGTGAGGCGGTTCTTAGTATCGTAGAGACTTTCCAGAGGCTCGATACCACTTGTTGAAAACACAAAGACCTTGATAGATCTTAAGCACTCGGAGATCGTTAGTGTTGCCTATGTAATCACAAGCAAACTAATAGAAGATCTCTACAACTCGTATTATATAGCGGAAAGTAAATACATGTTATAATAACTAAGAACTCTTTGATCCTCTATGGATCTTTTGATTATAGAAACTCTATGTTTCGAATATTTTACAAGACTTGAAAGACTTAAGGAAAACCTTATCTATTACAAACTATTATGATTCCTTTTATAGGCAAGAAACCCTAATGACTCACGGCGTTTACAACGTCGCTCCTAATACAAACATAAACAACGCATGCATCTAGACAAGCATGCAACTAATCATATTGTTTTACTAATCATATTGTTTATTACGAGTAAGCTCTATACAATCTGGCGCCAACCTATCTTTCAAATACGGTGACGACTTTTACTACATCTTGAGCTTATCTCTCCACGTGGATCGCACTTTCGTGAAACACGATTTACCTTTAACACTTCTGTTGAAGTATAACTTGAGAATCCACTCTTCTTGGCGAGAAACTTTTGAGATACTCTTGGCAGATCGATGGTTACCGTAATTCCCAACAAAATATACATGCAAACAACAGTTAGCAATAAAACACATGAAAGTGTCTTTGATCACTTCGTTGAATTGAGGTACACGCCCACGGTTCCCCGATTGATCGATACAAATCTTGCATGTGATCGGTATAATTCGAAGAATCTCCTTTGAGGGTTTCGCATTGTTCTAGTCGTTCTCAAACCGGAACGTCTCAAAGAAGACAACACGGAGTGAGTGAACCAAATAATTGAGATTCCTTGATTGATGAAAAATTAATTTGAAAAACAATCGCGTATTGCTTGAAGAAAGAGTTTTGCAATACGAAGAAGGTTTTATGAGAAAGATCAATTTTCAATCAAAAATACTTTTTGTATTTGAAAAAGAATACACGTTCGATATGCTAGAGAAAAGAAGATTTGCACATCGAATGGTTTTTCCAAAAGTATTCGTCAATTCATTTCCTGGACCAAGGTTGTTTCAAGAATGAATCGCCCCATCGTTTCTGTCCTGTTGTCACAAGCTTGATATATTGGATAGATCTCACATGTCACCCACCAAGATCTTGTTTGATGTTGGCTCTAGAAGGATTTCCATCTTCATCGTGAATACTTTACATATCACTCGGATGTTACGCAATACCACAAGGATAATCGTGGGACTCTTAAAATATACTTACTTTCCACATTGTGTGAAGCAACAAGTCTTCATAAATTTTGTGTCCTAATGAGATTTTGTGGATGATCTCTTGGCTCTAGACTCAATTGTGCACTTTGGTTTCCTATGCGAGAGACTAGGAGAGGTCTCCTCCTTTAATATCAACAATCTCTAAGAGAAAGTCGATAGATTATGTAGGTTCCCGTGAGAATGAAACAAGTCCTTTTAAGAGGAACTTGAGTAGCTTGGGAAGTTAGGTGCAAGGCGTCCTCGGGTCCATGATGTCTTGTCTTCAATACCGGTGTTACCTTAGTAAACACCGGTAGCATATGTATTGAACCCGGTTTACGCCCTAAGGTTGAATTAATTGAGGGCTATTTCTTTTCACTCTTTTCTCATTCAATTCTTTTCATTCTTCAACCCTTGATTGCTTACCGAGACTTCATTACTAGAACCTTGTTGGGTTTATTCGAAGACTAGCTCTATCTCACCGCACTCTTCCCATATTCTCATTTTCTCCTTTTTCATCATACCTAAGGACTTCTACACTATCTAGTGGATTATCTCGGTAGATCCCTCCACTCTGGCGGATCGTGGGAACGAATACTTAACCTAACCATCCTTATAACACCATGCATAAAGTAAATTGGTCGATCTTTTGGTATTGTTCATTCCTTCTCAAAACCAATTGAAAAATCATTTGGAAAAAACAATCAAGGTACTTTGTGATATAATATCAAAACATTTTGTTCCTTAATTGTTTTGATCATTTAGAAATGCTCCCCACTTAGCATGTGCATATGATTTTGAAATTGTTTAGCACATGGAGGCAAGAGGTCTTTAAAACAATTTCTTTGATCTCAATTTCGATGGAAAAGCCATTTGATTTTCTTGGTAAATTCTCCCTCAAAATGTCGTTGGTTGTTTAAAATCATTTAGCACATAGAGGAAAGAGTTCTTTGAAGTACTTTCACGATTGCCAATAGAAACCATTAGAAGATCAATCAAGGTACTTATGTTGAAACATAGAAATCTTTGTACCTTGAAAGTTTATTTTCTTTTGAAATGCTCCCCCTCAATATGTGCTTCGAGATTCGAAAGCGTTTAGCACATATGGGAGAGCAATATGCACATTTGAATCAAAAGATCACCTTTATCAAATTTCATTATTAAATCACAAATTCTCCCCGATCAAAAATATCAAATCCTTTGAGATTTTGGATCCCAAGTGATTTAAATAGGTTTAGAAAACATGGGAGAAAATATGCCTGCTTTAAATTCTCTTCTGGTTTTTGGTTAAATGCTCCTCCTCAATCATGTGCATTATGTATTTGAAATCATTTGGCACATGAAGGAATGAGTGCTTTTGAAACAGTCACCCTTTCAAACCGATTTGAGATTTAAATCACGATCTCTCCACCGATCAAAAATTTCAAACCTTTTGCGATTTGTGATCTCAATTGATTTAAATCATTTAAAAGATTTTGGGGAAAGACGTGGCATGATTTAATTTTGAAATAGACTGATAAGGATCAATTTTAGACAATAAAGATTGTTAGTGTCAGGTATGATAGTTTTAAGAGATCTTTTAGTAAAATAAAACAATTTCACAATCAAATAAGAACAGAAAAAATTTCATTTGGAAGATCTTTGAGTTTTAAAGAAAATCATACCATGACATAACATTAAATCTTTAGATCACCACTTATATTTGTACAAACCGAACTTTTATGAAGAAATATCGTTTGAAAATACTTAGTTTGAAAACACTCTCCCCCTTAATCCATGACCGTAGTCGTTGATTGAGTGACTTTAGTTTAAAAAATGAAGTCCGGTTGATTTCTAAAATTTGAGTCCAATTTATTTTCAAAACAATAATTTTCCATTTTCAAAACAACATTTTCAAAATTGTTTTAAGAAAAAATGGTATCATCCACTACTTGTCCGCATAAGATGCGTTAGGTGGAGTAGAATCATAAGTCGCTTTTGTTGTTCTTTGAGAGGATGAAAGAAAACCGTCTGGCGATGCGGTGAGACCTCTGAAGTTGCAACTATCGTGCCAACCATCCATAGAGATCTAATTAAGCTCCGTTTCTTCTTTAGTCGACCCAAGAAATAGTTACCCTTTCCATTCGGCATCCAATCTTTTTCATTTTGGGATCCGGATCGGAACATTCTTTTAAACCATGATATCGCATATGTTAGTGGACACAAACGGATATATGGTGGTCGACATCACCCAAATAGCAATCGACTAATACAAGTCAATCCAACATGTCAATAACATCATATAAAGGCGTGGGAATTATGTGTTTATCAAACTCAAATCATCTAATCCTAACAAGAATATCCTAGGCACCTAGTCCTTGACGAGGTTAACATCAATTTCGATTAAGCATATAGGATAATTAGATAAGCCCGATAGATGATATAACTTTGAAAAATATTCTCCCCTCAATCAATGACTCTTTCTATGAAATTTTTAAATAAGCAAGTCATTGATTGGGTTTTGCAAATTTATGAAAACATGATTCGATTGATTTTCAAGCAACTCAAATTACCACCATTTTGTTAAAACAAATATTTTCTCGAAGAATTTAAGAAGGAAAATATTTGAGTAGGCAGCAGATCCTTGACATACTTTCCTCATTTGTTTTAGGATAAGTGCACGAAATTTTTGAAAATTAGATTACCGCAACACTTTCCTTCTTTAAAGAGCGGGTTGCTATCTCGAAATAATAGCAAACCATAATTTTGAAGAACGGGTTACAGTATGAAGTAATTGTAAGCCATATTTTGAGACATGTTTTGGAAAAGAATATTTACACCTCCTGCTCGAACTTCATCTATGATCCCGTGCTATTATTGAATGACATTTCTAAGACCGTAGATGTTATCGATACCAGAAGACGTCTTGAGAAAACAATATTTTTGGTATTTTCTGGTTTTTCAAATTTTTATGGGTTTTTGTTGGTTTTATATTTTTCTATTTTCTTTTTGTTGGTTTTATATTTTTGTATTTGGTTTTTGATAAATATTTACAGATAGTTTAGATGATATAGTTTAAGAAGATGATGATACGAGTACCGAGATAAGGATATCAAACAGCCCCGTTGCAGAAGATAGAAGTCATCATCTCTTAAACTTTCACCATCAAAGTTTCCAAGGCTCTTAAATCGAACAGAGAAATTGAGCCTTCTGAAAGTAAGATTTTGGTAGCTTCCCCCCAAATCGAAAATCCTTATGTTAAGCAGTTTCGAAGCTCTATTTCAAGCTTGCCTTAGCCAGGTGCACAAAGAAGCACACCATTATCATCGATCTTGCTGCTCCTTTTAAGAATGATCTTTGTGATTCTTCATTCGAGGTTATATCATCCAATAGAACATCAACGTATCATCCCACACTTGAATAAACTCTTCTCATATTTCTTTTCCACTAAAGTGCAAGCGATCCATACCAAAAGGTGTCAAGAGACAAATTCCCCAAGTAGTTGAATTGATGCGCCAAGATCTTGGAATAAAGCTCAAGAACCCGAATACACATATACCCAAAGACAGAGAACCTTATAAGATCAAAGTAGCAGATTAAGTCTGATAGCCAAAGAGTAACCCCGATGTATACTTTTCTCTCCCCTGAAGAAGATGTATGAAGCTCAAGAACCCGAAGTACCCGAATGCCCAAAGAGAGAATAACCGATAACACTAAAGTAGCATGCTGAATCACTGATTATCTCTACGGATGTCATCTCCGAAATAAGTGATTATATATCTAAATCACTGATTAAGCTCTCTAGTGAAACAGCTGAGCGTCCCCAATGTACACAATCTCTCTCCCCTGATGATTGCGATAACATCGAAATCATCACACACTTATGTACCTCTTTTATCTTCAGAAACTAACTCTTTCATCTCTTCCCCCACAAAGTTGGAATACAAACACTAAACGCCATGAGTCAAACCTTGAGTTTCTCTGCGGTAATGACATATGTCTTCCCGGGATATCTTCAATCACTTAGAAGTATTAAGTTCATCAAGTTTACTCGCGTTTAGATACGTGTTTCCTTCCCCCTTGCTGGTTTTGATACTTCAGAATCAGCAACACATTGTAAGCCCATATACTAGAAATATTTTGAGGAGAACACTTTGTAATCTTGTGAGAATCAACTTGCTAAAGAAAGAACATGAGCAAGTCTAATTAGGGATTAAATCTTACATTTCACTCTCCCCCAGTTAGTGCTCTCCCCTAATCTGACAATCTTTCCTCTAAATGCCAGAAATAAGAAGAAGTCTTTAGATCATTAAATGCAATTAGTCTTTTAGTCTTCTAACATCGTGAGAAAATGTAGAAGCAGATCGTAGACTCGACCTTCTTCAAGATTGTCCATTGGGGATCAAAGGTTAACATCTTCTTCTCACCAAATGCATTCCCGTTAACTTATATATAGCAAACCCTTAATTCAAATCCCTCCCAATCAAACAAGAACAGAAAGATGTTCATCAAGGAAATCACCCCAACAAGAAGCACTTTGTCATTAAACTCGTAGTCCGTGAGAAGATGTCAACCAACGACTCTTAGAAGAAACTCCATGTAAGATGACCCGATAAGAAGAAGCTCGGTTCTTACATGAGTTTGGAGCCGTATGACCATTTATCCTAAGATATAACTCAACATGCAGAATTATCACACTTCTTCTCCCCCTCAAGAATTGTATACGACGTTGTCATTCTTGATTAAACAAGTGACTATCTTCAACAAATGTAGTCTATTCACACTTCTCCCCCTCAAAGGTAGCATATGATGTCGCCATCGTCATTATAATTGAGCAAGTGGAATAAGAAAACAATCAACGGTAGTCCGGTTCACTTGATAATTGAAAATGCATGGAAAAAGCATGAAGCATGTTGATGAGAATGGTCATAATAAGAAGATTTCTCAATATGAAATGTACACTTTTATTTTCTTTAGGAACGAGGCTTGAACTGTTGTGTTCAAACATCATAATCTCTCTCTTTACAGCATCTCATGGCAAAACTTGTAATCAACCCCATTATCATTCAGTAGGCTCTTTGTCGTGACAGCTGATGGAGAAAACTCAATATGATGAATTTGACCCTGAAGTAAAATAACCCAAACTCATGACTTAAACTTGCACAAATGTAACAAAGAGCGGTGCCGAGAGTTCATCCCCTTTGAATCTCTAAGTACTCTATACTCTTCAACCAACCAACCATCAAGTATTAGGCGTACATAACCTCTTGAAAATCCACAATTTAATGTGACACCGAGCACTACAACTTAACTCCTTAAAGTGATAGTTATTTTGTGGTTTTAAGAGCCCAATTTCCCAAGTGGTAAAAGAAAAGGAAAATTACCCAAAATAACTAGATTTTGAAGTATTCGTTTCGAAAATATTAAAAGCTCGAACAAAGATCTGGAAGAATCTTCATCCAACCATCTCCGATACCTTCAGATACTAAGTACACTTGCCCGTGACATTTCACTTCAACCTCAAATAGATAATACTGAATTAACGCCGTTGTCACATCTTGTGGTTTAAAGCTCAAATCTAGCCTCCTTAGACGTTTGAAGTGAACTATGATAATGGTTTCATCCCGGCCATGGTTAAAAGAACATAACCCCGTAAAACCATGTAATAACCAAATTGTCATGAAGAAAATCCAAACACACATCCAATTCATGAAGTACACCCTTTATCCCTTCTTTGAAATAGAAACCGTAGTACCATCAGAGATACACTTTCTATTCTCCAGAATGGTTCCATCATTACCGGATTTTACAATTCTATGATTTAAACCGAGAAATAGTTTCTTTCGCGGGATTTTACAAAACCAAGAATAAACCGCAAGATAGATCCGGAAATGCACATTACTTTAACCGGGATGTTTTCATTGTCACGGGGATTTTACAAGTCTATGATTTAAACCGAGAAATAGATTCTTTCACGGGATTTTACAAAATCAAGACTAAACCGTAAACAATGTTAGTTTGAACGTGTTATGACAACTTTGGTTTTGGTGAATATCATTTTAGGGAACATGCAATGGTTCATCAACGATTCTTCTCCATCCTCAATAATTTCATCAGCAATTCTTTACCCATATGTAGACAACTTCACAAACCATACTAAGTCGAGTAGTATACACTACTTCCCCGAGGTTGACCGTAATTCATCAAAGTACGGTTCTCCCCATGATGGTTTCGAACTTTCGGAAGCATCATTAACATGTACGACCATCCTGCGAAAAGTTCTTGTCATAAGCAAACATCTTGAAGAATCATGGTCGACATCAAGATTTTAGAAAGATTTTGCTTAGATTGTGAAGTATCATTGACATTTTGTGGCATCGAATATTCTATGGAATTCTTGATCACATCTCAACCATTCAACCCATTGGTAAACACATTTTCCATATATTACGTCGGCTAATGTTGTGACCATTTGGTGAAGTAATCCTAATATACCAAGCTTGAACTCAAGTAGAGTTCCCAAGATTTGTTACTTAAGCTTGTACTAATCCTTGTAAAAGAAACGGTGTACCCAATGTACAAGACCTCTTGACATATCCTCAACTGCGTGAGACATCAAGTGATAGTTACGTTGTGGGTTAAGCGAGAAAGAGTCACAAAAGTAACTAAATAGCCAAGTCTTTATCACACTCTATAAATGCCCAAACAAGTCATCTTCGGAAGGGTAGAAAGAAAGAAGATGAGATAAGTAAACGCGCCCGGAAAACCTCACTTTAAATCCAAATAAGAAAATATCGTACAAACAACCCCGTAGTCAACTTTATTTAATAAACAATTTAATCCGTGACATAATATTTTCCGTGAAAAAGTATATACCAAAGTACCAAATCGCATATCACAACAACACTCACCATCATACCAAATCTCATTATCAAGTCTCATTATCAACTAGCATACATAAATTACAACATATCGAAGAATCATCATCACGCCCAAATAATCAATTTTATCTTGACCCGGTTCAAACAGTATACCCAATTCAAAAGATATATTATCCGGTTCATCTTAACTCGTAGGCCCAAATCACTTAACAAAACACCAGTAAATCTGTCAAGCCCGAATAAGCAGTAACGAGTCATCTCCATAGTCACATTAGATAATCGTTGCAAAGTCTAGCCGTGAAGTATAACCTTGTGAAAATTTAGTAACCAAAATGCTACTCAATATAACACTTAAACTTCAATAGTTATGAAAGAAATTGTATAGACAATACAAAAATTTTGATATTTCACAAAACTTGATATTTCACTTCGTTAATCCAACGTCACATGTATATGTTCATTTCACTTACGAGCCCAAGAGACAAACAGATTTAAACAAGAAACAACCCACGTCCAAAACAGCTTTCACACTAGGCCCAACTTTAACAGCCGATCCCTTTCATACTTAATGAAGCCCACTTCTAAGTTTTGATCCAATCACTGAGAAGCCCTAAGAAAATGGGTGTATATAACTGCTCATAATCTCATACTTCAACCCTAATAATACGCCTACAATCCTTAACCCTAAAACTTCTCTCAAAATTCTTCTGCCTCCCCATCATACACAGAAAAACAAAATCATCTTCACAGACAAATCTTACTTACATATCAATCACCTACATCTCAGTTTAACACCTATAAAAAACACGCATTCATTCCATAAAACGATTTGAGCACTTTCTCACAATTACCTCGCCACAGGGATGGCTTGAGGTTGAGACCAAACCACATGACGAATGGTAAGTTCAATTAAATGGTTTTTTTTTGTTTTTTTGTAATGTTTTGATTGTTTTACTAATCAAACGAATCAAAGAAATGACTTAACAAACTTGTTAAAATCGATTCTTTAAATTTGGATAAAAAAACGTTTGATCTATGATTTTTTGATTATTTCATGTTTAAGACTCTTGATAGTCTTGATGTTTCTTTTGAGAACCAGGAATCATAAAAACTAAGATCAAGTAATTGATTGGTCTTTACTCTTTAACTTGGGTCTGTGATGATGAGAGTGCAACGAGACCTTCTTTAAACAAAATTGAAATCAATCGATGACTAAATCTAAGATCTAACTAGATGAAGTAGATGTCAAGCATAGAATAGATTTGAGTCTTGTAATCCTTATATTTTCTGAAAATGAATCAAAGACAAAGAAAAAGCATATTTGCTTAATTCTTTTCTATCATGATTCGAATATCAAATGAAGCAAGGCTTCCATATGATCAATGATGATGAGGCATTCGTGAGAGGGTCAATGAGACTTGATAAATCTTTGAAAAACAAGCACGAATCCTCCTCTGAGATCGAATTTAGTTTTGAGATAATCACTTAGTTTTGAGATCATGCTTGTTGATACTGAACTTGGTGAGATTGTTGATGACTTAGTTTGATGTATCATGTTGTAGTTTGTAGACTGATGTAGATTAAGGAAATGTTATGTTGATGTATGATGAGTGATGATATATTTGATATGTTAATGTAGATAGGCAGTATAGATTGTTGATATTTGATTTATGTTGTCTTTGGTATGAAGTTGTGATAGAGATTACTCGTTGTTGTGATCTGAACATGTAGTTGTTATTTAACTGATGTTGTTGATTATTGATTATGTAGACGTTGGTATAATGGTTAACAAATCGCTTTTGATTTTTTCTTTCCAAACCTCTTCTTCTATCAAAACGCAATTGACTATTCCCAAACCTTATTTGACCATTTAGATAAACCGCATTTGACTTTCAAACCGCACCCTGGTTTCGAGTCACAAACCGCTTCAAAGTCAAATCACTTTAGTACAAATCGCAGTTGACTCAAAAGTCAAACTGCATTCCATATGGTCAACAAGTCGCATAGTCCCTTACATAATTTGACAAACCGCATCATCAAACCGCATTGTCAACAAAATGCATTTGACTTAGTCAAACCGCAGTTGACTCAATAGTCAAACCGCATAAGTTATGAATTAGACAAACCGCATCCATTTGAATGTGACAAACCGCATCAAAGATGCATTGAATCTGGACAGGCATATAACAAACCGCATCAAAGAATAAACACAAACCGCACTGATGAACAGGACAGTTTAGACAACCCGCATCGATGAATCTGACAAACTACATAACTCAAAACAAAAAATGATCAAACCACTCTGACAAAAAGCATCAAACCGCATCCACGAATCCGTATTTTAAACACAAGATAATCAGCAGATTCAACGTAAACATATCAAACACGCCAAAAAATTGTTTTTTACCTTGAATTTAACAATTTCTCAATGACCATAGATAAACAAACATCAACCAACATCATTAAACACATCAAGAACTTAAACCAAAGCGCATCAAACTCAAGCACACAAACTACATACACGAATACATCAAAAACCGCATAGAAACCGTATGTCGAACCACAAGAATCAACATAAACAACACAACCTAGGCTCTGGTACCATTTGTAGGATCATACATATTATGTTGTTAGATGATTCGGGTGGTCTAGGGAGATGATTAAACAAGAGTGCCATATTTAGAGAGATGAAGAGAGTAGAGAGGGTGATTCTAGAGAGATAAACAAAAGAGAAAAATGTTAGATTGAATGAGAAGCACCACCCCTTCTAAGGATGGAAGGGGTATTTATAGTTACAGACAATACGACCTCCTGTCGGGGTGTGGATCAGGCATACAGTGGGTAAAGACCCGTCCTTCCTCCACGGTGTTACACTAAACTAATCTATGCTAATAACTAACTACTTAACTACTAAATAACGTAAATAATGATATGTCTACGAGCTAACGTATGCTAGACTATAATTGGGGTGGCCGACACTTCCTTATGAAATTTCCAATTCCTAACAAAGTCTTCATCTATATGTTGCATTATCAAGAGCCACATCGCCTTATGGTTTAAAAATTATTTTAGCATCTGAAACAGAACATGCAACAAATGCAACAAAAAATATAGTTTATAAAGAATTCTTAAACACCATCTAACAAATATAGGTGTACATTATTTGTTTATACATATAGAAGTCTATGTTACTTATTCTTTAATATTCAGCATTGTCACTTTTGCATATCATTGTCCTAATTGCACTTTAATATTTGCATTTAGCTAATACTGCATCATCCATCTTACATTATAACATCTAAACATTTCCACTGTTTATAAAGTAAACATTTTCAAACAAGTTACTACGAATATTCAATTTGTATAATTTTTTTTAACATATACAGGATCATGGAGAGTACCATAAGGGAACTGCGACCAAAGGACAGGAACAAAATTATAGAGGCACAAGTGTATCGGGCATGGATAGCTAAAGACCCACCAGATACAATAGAAAAAGGATGTTGTGCTATTGTAATAGACAAACAGGTATTTTAGAAATATACAAAAATTTGAAACCTAAAAGTGAATGTTTATATGAATATACAAATATCCTTTTCTATAAACAGGGTGATACAATACAAGCAAACATGGATGCCAGTGACATAAACCACTTTACAAGTATTCTCATACCTGGAAAGGCATATCGTATCTCAGTTTTCTCATGTATTCCCACAGATAACTGGCAGCAGACCTAGCAAACAAAACATCCCTTTCATTTACCCAGTTTACAAAATTTGACACTATAACTGCAGATGGATTTCCAGAACATTATTTCGATTTCGTCTCTTACAATAAGCTTCCATACAGAGTCGTAGACCCAAACGACAAAAGCAAGAAGCAATACCCAATTCTTAGAGGTAAAAACAAATAAGCTATTACTTTTTCTTGTCTATTCACAAGTATACTAACTAATATATCTTTTAATTTTTGAAGACTACATAGGTTGCTACATGAGGTCAGGGGAAAAAAGAAAAACGCGGCAACCCAAATAAAAATCAGATGGTTAATCAAAAAATCGAGATTCAAAACCTAAAGTAAGTATCACCTACAAGTTTGTTAATACTTCATAATAAAAATATACCCAATTGCAATACTATGATAGTCTAACATATTTGGTTAAAACAGTCGCAACTCTCTTGAACTAACACTATGGGATGATCTGGCCGAAACGTTTAAAAAAGATGAAATAGATGCACTGGAAAAACCGATCATCATAGATGTAAGTTCATGCCGTGTTTCAAGATACCGAGACAATCTGCAGTTATCATCGACACCAGCAACCTAATACTATATAAATTCAATAATTCCAGAACTTGAGCAATATCAGGCAGAGTACGTAATAAAACTTAAATTTTAACAATTATAATTACTATATTAACATGTTAGCTAACGATGACATCAATGTGCAACAGATACAGAACATTGTTCAACCTAAATCCACCATTACAGATTGTCAGAAGGCCATACCAAGACAAGGAATAAGAAAAAAATGAGGAACAGGTTCCCATTAGCTATGTTGTTACAACAAGCTCCACAAACGTACAATGTAAGCTATCATTAATTTTGCCTCATGTTTTCATGTAGAGTTGAAAAAAATAAAAATAATAAAAAATAAATGTAAATAGAAAAAAAATCATATAGAAAAACTAAACATGTGTTACTATTTGTTGGCAATCAAACCACATGGTGTTCGCTTTACCGGCGAAGGCACTATAACAGGCATAAACACAACACACGAATGGTACTACCCATCGTGCACATAGTGTACTATGAAAGCAACTCAAGAAAATGGCATATTTGAATGCAGAGTGCATGGGCCTTTAGAATCTCCAACTTACAGTGTCACACCCCCAAATTACCTGTTTTGCAGCGGAATGGAATTCCTGGGGATTGACTGTCATAGCATCACAATCACAGTTATATTGAACGACCTAAAGTGTCGTTTGGATAATACATCGTTTGATTTAATAAAATAATCAGAGTTTACAAAGTATAGGTCCCAATTGAAAATCAACTTGTGCGGAAATAAGTTTGTACAATTCAAACGATGTTTTAAAGTGCGTAAAACCCAAGTGAGACGAGTCGTCACCGCGACTCCATGATGTGTCCACATGCATGCCATGAAGTGAATGCCTTAGATACCGAGATAAAACATGCTAAAAAGTGTCAACACAAAGGTTGAGTGAGTTCATAGAGTTTGTGTTGAAATGTAAAGCCTTTCAAAATCGTTTATGCAAAGAAAGGCATTGTAAATCCACCCAGCCCAAGTTCCGCCCATACAAAACTTGCAACCTGTGTGTTCACAACCCATCGCCAAAATATGTAGTTTATGTTCAAACACATGATGTCAAATGAATTCACTATAGTACCTAACTCGACATAGAACAATAACACATAATCAATAGCACATGACTTAATATATCGAGAGTCAACCGATTTAGAACATTATACGACGATGTATCGGTAGTCAACGACATAGAACTTTATATGACGATGTATCGGTAGTCAACCGACATAGAACTTTATACGACGATGTATCAGTAGTCAACTGACATAGAACTTTATACGACGTAGAACTATACCAAACAAACAAGAACAACTAATATAGTACAACATTCAGTTTTGAAACAATGGTGATCATGATAGAATTTATCCTTAAAAATCTAAAGTACTAGTGAAAAATAGTTAAGCATGTATCTCCCCCAAAATAGTTCAAAACATACAAAAGTAGGGGCTATGAAAACTCACTTGTTGCAATGATTATGATGACAAAAGTGGATACACTGAAATGCAGCGTGAATCTCGAAAATGACCTATTATGAATGATATGATATGTAATAAGTCATGATGTAATGTTATGCATGCATTTCGTATGTTATTTATACCATTTGTGAGTTTTGAAAATAATATTTATCGTCGAAAAATACTCTTTTGACGTCTTGACCATTCTTAAATTACTTTACAAGTATTTACGTCAAAATGTCATCCTACAATAGTTTCTTAATGATTTATTGTGAAATTATAACTTTCGTCAGTAAAATAATGTCGTTGGAAATTTCATGAAAGTGACAAAATGGCCTTGAAAAGCTAGTCGTAAAATGGTGTACGTCGAACGTTAGGAAACGAACTCAACGGTTTTGGAAAGCTTGTATCAAAATCTCAAAGTTTTGGCATTTAAGTTTTTATCTTAGAGGTCTCGTTCATAAAGAAAACATAGGTTAAGTAGGGTGATTTTGTCCAAAATGTAGTTTAAAAGTGAATTTCGCAAAGTTTAAGCAACGAAGAATAATTTATTACAACTCCGCTATACAAACGGTTGGTCATTTTGAAAAATATGCTTGGTGATCTCAATTTTATTAGAAGACATCTCGTTACAAAAGTTCCACATCAACGTTAAAAATAGCCTTCAATATGGTCGCTTTGTTTACCGTAACACTTGTCAACTAAAAATAATATAGTTTTCTTAAATAATAAAGTTACGGCAATTTATGAAAACGTGTATATTTTAGTCGTTACAAATCGCGTTTTCTTCAGATTATACATCCTTAGCTTCGTATCAAAGTATACTAATATATTTTTGATAAGTCGAAATAATTTATGAAGCTTAAGACTCGTTTTGACTCGTACAAAATAAAAACAGTTCTTTGAAATTTCGTGAAATATATATTTCGTCGTCAAACTTGAAAAATTCATAACTTCTTCGTTATAACTCCGCTTTAATCCGTTCAAGCGGCCACGGATTCGTTTTAAAGTATATTTTCTAAATATCTAGGCCAAAAATTCATGTCTACTGTCGGATTTTCCGAAATACAAAACAAGATCAGACCACTTTTTATACTTGTCGAAAAGAGTTTTTCGTACTAAACCTATTCCAATCCCTTCAAAACAACTCCAAAGCTAGTCTAATCCTACCATACACCTTCTTAGGGTGTCATGGGTTCCTAAACATCATCAAGACTAATATATAACAAGGATAAATTATAGGATGACTTATATATATTAAACTCTTAAAAATAATGTAAAATGGTATAAATATACACAAGTCTTGCATGTTTTGCTCAAAAATGATGAAATACATATGAAATGAAATGAAAGATGTAAAATGAAAGTGATATGCTTACTAGTTACTTTGATGAGGTGATTAGAACAAGGATTAAACCTAAACACTCTAGGTTTTTATTTCAAAACCTTGATTAAGAGTGTAACTAGATTGTTAAAACTTGATAATGGAAAATTTTGAGAATCTCCTCCTATCTTCTTGTAATGGCCGGTTTGGAGAGGATGAAACAAGAGAAGAGAGAAAACTTTACTAACTATGAATAATTGATTGAATGAATGAAGTGTAAATGTGAGTTTGAGTATAAATATAAACATGTAAGAAATTTTCACCAAATAATAAATGCCTCATCCCCCTTGGTCGGCCAAGGGGGAGTGTATTTGAAAAATACATTTTTTTTTATCAAGTATATTGTATATAATGTAAAGTGTGTAAATAAAATGTATAGGTAAGAATAACTTGTACAATTGTATATACATTTGAGTAATTAGAATAGTGTTGTCTAAAAATAAACTTTAATGGATCAAAGTAAAGTATAATGAGATCATAAAAATTGTAAAAATACATTTCTTGCAAAATTTGAGTGAACTAATAATTATCGTGTAGTTTTTAAGAAAAACGTCGTAATAATATAAATTTAACGTTTTATATACAAAATATATTTAAGACACTAGGTAAACTCAAAATATTGTTTTATAAACTAAATGTAAGTATAAAATATATCGGGATCATTTTTGGAAGTATCGGATTAAATGTTCAAAATAATAACTTACGATAACGTTTATTTAATATAAAATTTACGCGTTAAATGTGAAATGTAAAATCATGAATGAACTAACATGATGAAAATGATGTTAATGAAATGTAGACTAAACTTAGTCTATATGAAATGTCCGTGATGATATGATCATGAATTCGCCGCTAAACCATTAAGGTTACGCGAATTTGGAACACGCAAACCTAGTTTACGATAAACGATAAATGATGAAGCATGAATAATGTTTTGAAATAGGACTTGAAAGTACGAGTTGTCACATACAGGTAACAATATTTTTGATAGAACATTTTTACATTAGTTAAAGCAAAACTACATAGTGAATTTATGTACGCAGATACAATTTTAAGGCATACATAACTTATAACACAGCAACGACTATGGTTACATTTTTCACACCAAAAGCAGACGATATCGTGGGTATAAGTTTTAGTTCATTACTCGACTCGTTGGATAATCCTAATCCTAAAGAAATCCCAGAAAAAATACAAGCCATTGTTGGGAAAAAACACATTTTCAGTTTCATTATAACACATCTTCAAAGCAAGAACCAGTAGACTTCATTTTTAATGAACTATTGGATAAACCAACGCAGACAAAACAGACTGAAGACAAACCATCAGGTAAAAAATATATATATACATTTTGTTATCACTCTACCATAAATAATAAAACAAACCTACCTATCAATCATTCAAAAACTTTTTTTACCAGGTTCAACATCAACAGAACAGGAACATGAAGCCATTCAAAATGTGCCAACATGCAAAGGTAAAAACAAATAAGTGCTAAATATTTATGCTTACACTAATATGTTGACATAATGCAGATACCGACAATTATTTTTCTTGATAGGTACACCAGCAGTAGCTCTCCAACCATCACCAACCCCATTGTCTGCTATACATGACACCATTATGGATTATGCACATACAACAACAGCACAACAACAATGTTCACAAGGTAATATACTTTTCAAAATTTACATTAACTACTTCAGAAAATAATCATAAATCATTAAATATAGTCTTAAACATTAATTTCCATTTTGTTTACTACGGCAGAAATAACAACACCACCACCCACAACATCAGTTATACAAACCAGATAAGAAACAGAAGCAGCGTCTGATGCTACTCGCAAAACAACCAAAAGACCCCTCTTCACAGAAGAATCATCAGAGAGCAAAAAAAAAGTTTAGATGCACAACGCGACGGAGACTCATGCTTTTGATAACTACTGCAGTCTGCTAAACTGCATTTTAAAAATTACCGCCTATGTAAATACACAACAATCGTACTAAGACTTAGACATAATGACTAATATAAAAAGGTAGAAGTACTACTACCACTTATGCTTAGTTACTTTTTCCGTTGATCATATGTGTAAAACTCTATTTTGTACACACTTAACTTTCATCTTCAATGGCATGTCTAAACTATAATTAGTGCAACGAATCACCCACTTATGCTACTTTCACACTCTACATCAAACATAAATGCCAAATAATAATATTAAAAAAACATAAACTAACAAAAAAAATATGTCTACGAGAATTTTATGCCATATAACGCACAAACGCAATCTTAAACCATACATATCAACTCATAAAATTAATAAAACTATAACCAACACTTGAGATCCAAAAGCGATGCTACAAAAATACATCCTCTAACATTCAAACATTTATACTAAAGAACCACATCAGATTGACTAACATTAGAAGTTAGATTTTTATTCATAGCAACATACACATACAAACACCTCCACCTGCAGTGGAAGTTGCAGACAACCAAAATACAAACTATATATCACCAAGACACTACTAAGACAATTGCAACCAGACCTAACCCATCTACGCAACTAACTTAAACAAAAGTCTACTACACTTCAGAACATTAGACCGTACAAAAGACATTAAAACCAACAACATTATATTAATTTCTTAAGTTTCTTCTTAATCCTGGATTTCTCACTAGCACGTAAAGCAACAACATAGTTCCTCTGAAGCAACCAAGATACTTCAGCAGAATCCTCTTGCTCCGCAACCTTCAAAGGAGCCAAACACTCATCCAGAACAGAGTCACTCCCAAGCTTCTTCAACTCGAGAATAATACCATGCCTATGAACAATTCGACTTTGCACCTCTTCAAACCTTTCACTGTAATCCTTCTTATCAGAGCTATATGCCTTTTTTTCACGCGAAAAGACAACGTGAAGAGCACTCTCAATTCGACTATCACCAATTTGCTGTGAAATCTTTGACAATTTTGTAAATCGAGGAGCCATGAAGTTTGAATCAAAATACCCTTTCACCTGTATTGGCCCAAATAAACATTAACACATACATATTGAGTAAACAAATAAAACAAATCTTTTTCTGTCAACAAAATTTACTTTTAACCTCATATACACATAATAGTAAAGCATATCTAACCATAAAAAACTAAAACACCAAACAACTACACAATAACAAAACCAAAACTTAAAAATAGTAAAAAAATAATAACAGTAACTTTTATTGATATGTCACATAAGTTACAAAGATAGCAACAAAAATTAACAACATCCTGTTAATCAAACACATAACACCATACCATCAAACACGAAGACCATCAAACAGACGCACAACACAATAGCCTAATCATACATATCCATCGTAAAGACATGGCGGTTCTTCTCAACCCGTCCTTCACGAGCCAGATCAAGCACCGCAATCAATCTAGCAAGGATTTGGTGGTCCCTATCATGTGCCTCCTCCAGACATTGAAGACCATCAATAGCGACATCATCAAATGGGCTAAACCTGCGTCCCTCCTCAAGCAATTCAGTCCTCCTCTCAAGACGACTTCGCACATCATCACATTTTTCCCCAAGCAACATTATGAACCCTTCATTCTCACCTTGCTCCTGGACGAACAGGAACTTAAAGGCATGATGAAGTTCATCAGAACCGCAAGCATCTTTGAGCTGATCAAAGTTTGGAGTCGAAACCATTTTCTTAACAGATTGTTACAAAAACTCACAAGGTATACAGACAATTATCTAAAGCAAAAAAACCCCAACTTATATAGCCACAATAACACTATAACATCCAGTTACTCTAACCTAATGGAAACAGTGTCTCATTGACTTCTCTTTCCAACGAGAGATTCCAAAAACAAAAAAAAAAGCACATACTATACTGACCTAAAAGTATCTTGAAAAAAAGAAAAGCAAGCACCAATTACTGTATACACAAATCAAAACAAAACCACAAACATATGCACACCACATACTAATAACACGTTTGTATTGACCAAAACAGTTAACAAAAAAACATAACTGTTAATACAAATAAGCCGTAAAAACGTTTATTTATATTTTACGATCTTCTAATGTTTTGTCGATAACAAACGTAAAATCATTTTAACGAAATAAATAAAATACGTAAACCATTTGAGCCAATAGTTTTCTAACACACTTACGTTTTCACATAAAACACTAAAACAAGCATAAGTGATTTTATGATTTAGTAATACATGTGTACAACAACTAGTGTTTACATATTTGGGTAAATATATACTTAAACTAGTATATACTAAAATGGGTAAAACTAACAAATGATATTGACCCATAACCCATGGTATTATCCAAACCACTGACTAGGAACATTGAACCCATGAGATACATTGTATCTAGTAAAAGACCCATGGATCAAACCATAATCCATGACCCATAACCCATGACCCATAACCAAAATACCTATGGGTAAGAGGGCGCCCCACGGATCCCTAGCTTTACGCTAGCGGATCCTCATGGGAGGATCCGTGGGATCCGGGAACATTAAGTTTTCTCCTCATAAATAGTGAGCCATTTCTTCCTTTTCGCTCACCACTTTCACACATACTTTCTTCAAGTATTGTACCTCTCTAACCACTGATCCTAAGGGATCTTTCTATGTAGTTTGTCTTTTGTTTTTGTGTGATTCTCTAGGTTCCTCTTAAAGGCGAGATCACCACTTCTTGAAGACGAGCAAGCTCAAGTCCATGAGTTGCCATGCTTCGTCATCATCAAGACAACTGAGGTTCTCTTGTTGATAGTTCTTTCTTCCTCCGTAGAGATGTTGTGTTGAAGGCATTAGTGAAGGATGCCGAAAGAGTCGAGACGAAAGCATTAGTGAAGGGTGCTTAACGTCCGTGTCAAAAGCATTAGTGAAGAATGCTAAAGGTATCAAGACGAAGACATTAGTGAAAGGTGCCAAGCGTTGTGTCAAAGGCATTAGTGAAGGATGCCTAAGAATCAAATCAAGTGGCATTAGGGAAGAATGCCTAGGTCGTATAATCGATGAGGTGCATCGTTATACATATAAGTATTTGTTTATTTCAAGGATGGTGATATCCTTGATGGTGTTGTAACAAGGAGTGGATCTCCTCGAGATTAGGTGTTGTGTTGTGATGGGTAGTAGTTCCTCCATAGTAATGGAACTAGGTGCTTAGCCTAGTACCTAATAAAGGGTAAGCGACGTTGTGTTAGGTGTGGTCACCTTGGAGTGAAAGAACCCGGTGGTTAGCCTAGTCTGGGAAAAAGGGTGGCGGCGTTGTGAAGGCTTCTCCGCCATAAGGAGATTGGTGTCGTGTAGTGTTTACAAACTCTCGAGTAGGTGACTCGGGGGTGGAGTAGGCGAGGAAGGTGTCCTTCAGCCGAACCACTATAAATACTCGTGTCGTGGTTATGTGCCTCTTACTCTCTATCTTTCATTACACGTTTATATATCTATTTATCAACATCTAACATAAACAAACAAATAGATTGACATAAGTCGATCTAAATATTTTAAAACGAAGTTTTAATTAGTAAAACTATTCAACCCCCTTCTAGTTTTCCACAATAACAATTAATATTTCTTGAATTAACAAACATAAATTCATAATATAGACTTCCCAGATTTCATAAACCTAAAATATGCCAAATCATAATACAACAAGATCTGTATACTATCATATACAAATTATTAACCAACTGGCTTAGCTCAGTTGGCCACCTTAGAGTCCTTAGGGGCTTTTGGGGGAGGGAGGTCTTGAGTTCAAATCCTGCATAGGGTTTGAATGAGAGATTTTCCTTCAGTAGTCCTTTAATGAAGGGTTTGGGCACAGTAACCCTGTGTTGAATCTTGGAAAAGCGATGGTTTACCCTATTAATTGTCGTGCCTTGAGGCGGATTAGTAGGGGTTCCCCATCGGGTATTAGTAGGGGTTTTCCATCGGATTAGTAGGGGTAACCCAGGTTCGAATCTTGGAAAAGGCAACGTAGTCTAGACCTCCATTGTCGAGCCGCGACACGAAGACTTTTATATAAAATTCACCTTTCAAAAAAAAATCATATACAAATTATTGATTACCTAAATTAATTGAAGCCACAATTTATCCAATCAATCTTGATCTGAAGAAAAGGTGCGATAAAATGAAAGAAAGGATCTTCTTTTCCAACCGGCAAATGAAAGAAGAAAGATACACGACTCTTAGAAAAACAGATATATTAATTTTTGGGCTATTCATGACCTAAATTTTTAAAACAAAATAAGCCCAACTTATTAGAGAAGCCCAATAAGTTTAAACAAAATAATTTCTAAAAAAAAGATTTAGACACTTAACATATAACAAATTATGTTGTATTAAAATTAGAACCTCATTAAAAAAAAAAAAAAAAAAAAAAAAAGCTATGTTAAAAAATGCATTTAAAAAAAATACATTAAAAAAAAATATAATATTACCAGAATAAAAAATGCTTAATAGAAAATGATATAAAAAAATTAACAAAACAAACCCGTAGTAACGCGCGAACTAACCCGCTCTTTTTGATAGCTAAAGACAAGATAAAGATAAAGATTCAATAAAATAATAGACTACATTGGTCAAACACAACAGCTACTCGACCCGCTTTAAACCCAAAAGGCCAAAACCCAAACCCAACCCGAACCATAGCACTTTCTAGCGTCACTCCAACGCTTTTCACATCCTACAAACACAAATGCACAATTCTTCATATAAATCATACCCATAATCCACCGATGCAAATACCCCAATTTAAATAAAATTAGATCACATCACAATGTCTGCATTCGGCATTGGTTCATCCAATCCAAACAAGTCAACTGAGGTACATTAATCATCATCACACTTTAATTAAACACTTACTAATCGTTTTATATATTTATTTATATAAGTGTTTATATATGTATAGGTTGTATCACCTCCAACAGATGGTATATCAAGTCTTTCCTTTAGTCCTAAGGCTAATTATCTAGTAGCTACCTCCTGGGATAATCAGGTGCATTTTCTCAACTACTCGTTATTCGCTTCGTTTCGGTTCGCTTTTCTGTTGCGCCAGAATGTAGTAAAATGTTGTGTCATTGTGGATTGTAACAAACTTCTACTATTTAGTTTGATGATATGGTGACGTGGCACTAGCTTATGATAAAACTAGGTTTACTTGCGCTAAAATGTAACTAAACTCTAACTTACTTGATGTAACAAGCTTTTTTATTTTGTTATATACGATGGTGATGTGGCACTAGATCCTTGATGATATTGACTTGTGTGCGTTGCTAACAGAATAAAAGTATTCGTAATTTGGTTCGGTTAATAAATTACTGTATGATTTATCGCGTCAAAATGTAATGAACTTGCTTGATGTAACAAGCTTTTATAATGGAATATAAGTATCTGTAATTAGGTTCGGTTTAGTAGTTAGGGTTTATTACCAAAATGTAACAGAGTTTTGATAAGTTGTGGCTGTATTGTTTTGTAGTTGATGTAACAAACTTTTATATTAAGTATTCGTGATTTGACTTGCGTTGTTAGTTACAGGTTTATTGCACCAAAATTTAACAAACTTATTTGATGTAACAATCAGGTAACAAACTTTTAATTCAGTTTGGTTAATTAGTTACGGTTATTGCGCCAAAATGTAACGAACTTACTTGATGTAATGACGCGTCACTCGCTTTTTAATGATTCTAAGGCGACTTGTGTGCGTTTTAATGGTTTAAAGTAGTGGTAAATCGGTTAGGTTTATTAGTTGAGGTTTGTTGATCCAAAATGTAACGGACTTTTGAGAAGTTTTGAATTGTAGTTGTTGTGGTAAACTTTTATATAGTTAGACGACACAATGATGTGGCACTCGGTCTTTAGTGATACCGATGACATGTACGTATATTAATGAACTTACTTGATGTAACAAAAATCTATGAGTAGTATTTAGTTAGATTAAATGGTGACGTGGCACAAGCTTTTGTTTGATGACAATTAGGTGACTTATATACGTTGGTAATGAAATAAAAAGTGTTGGTAATTTTGGTTTTGTTTAGTAGTTAGGGTTTGTTGTGACAAAAAAACTAACTTTTCGAATTTGTTATTGACTTAACAAAATTTTATATATAGTTAGATTGTAGTTGATGTTAAGAAGTCTACCGAAATTGTGATGATCATGATAATCAGGTGCATGTTACGTTATTAAGTACTCGTAATTGCTCGGTTAGTTAGTTACGATTGGTGAGCCAGATTTTAACGATCTTACTAGGTGTAACAAACTTTTATATTTAGTTAGAAAGAATGGTGACGTGGCACTGGCTTTTCAATAACAGTAAGGGCACTTATATACGCTGGTAAACAGAGTAAGGTACACGTAATTCAATTTGGATTCACTTCCGTCAGTACCAAATGTCAAGCAGTTTTCCAAAATTGTTAATTGTGATTGTAGTTGATGTAGCAAACTTTTATACAGAGTTAGGATTTGTCGTGTCAAAATGTAATGAACATTTGAGAAATTGTGGTTGGAGTTAATGTAATGAACTTTTATTTAGCTAGATAAAATGGTGAAATGACATTTCACTAGCTTTTTAATGATGCTAATGTCATTTACACACATTGGTAACGGTATAAAAGTTTGTTACATGAGAAGATAAATAATTCGGTGAGTTGTGTGCCAAATTGTATCCAACTTACTTGGTGTAACAAATTTATACAATAGTATTTAGGTAGATGAAATGTTGACGTTAGGCTTGCTTTGGATGACATCAAGGTGACATATATATGTCGGTGATGGAATAAAAGTATTCGTAAATATGTTCGGTTTAGTAGTTTGGGTTTGTTGCGTGAAAAATGTACCGACATGTGCGAAATTGAGAATTGTGTTTGCAGTTGCAACAAACTTTCATTTAGTTAGTGAAACCAAGGACACATACTTATATTGGTAATGGAATAGAAGTTTGTTACATAAGCATGACATATTGCTACGTTTTTTGTGTAAATTTTGCTTTATGAGTTATTATTCAGTAGGTTTTTTTTTTTTTTTTTTTTTTTTTTTTTTGCTTTATGTGTCTGTTACAGAAATCATTAGAATAATTGTTGATTTTGGACGCCTAATGATCGTTTTAGGGAAGACATCTGTTAAGCTTGTTTAGTGTTTGCAAACTAATTGGGGGTCTTTTACTCTAGTTCTGGGTGTATATAGTTGTAAGTGTTTGTTTCTTTGTATAGTAGCTAAGTACTAATGCTCATTTTGTTGCAAATTGGGTAACAAATGTGTTTTTGTGAAGTGGATTATGAAACTAACTTTTTTACTCTAATTAGGTCACACTGAACTTACTGTCTGTGGCTATTTAACACACTAATTAGCGGTAAGTAGTTCAACATACATATGCGCAATAAATTCCACCAAGTTTAATGGCATGATTCCAAACAAAGTGGGAGTTTGGTACTTTGGTTATATACCAGTCACGAAGTTTAGTGATATGAGTGGCCAAAACTATTAGTTTTGAAACTTGCTGACTGGTTACTTAAAGTCCTAGTTACCTAAGTAGCATGAATATGCAGATTCTCCTAAGTTACTAACCTCATTGGCAAATATTTTTTGGGTATTGCCTGGATTGGGAACAATGTGAAAGCTCATTGCTATACCAGTTAATCGACCTAAGTTAGGATCTACAGTCATATACTGTTTGTGGTCTGATTTTTCTTATACTATGGAACAATTGCAGGTGAGATGTTGGGAGATAACAAAAAGTGGAACTTCTGTTGGGTCTGTGGGAAAAGCTTCAATAGCACATGACCAACCGGTAAGACAGACTGTATTTACTAGATTTGGGTTACAATTTTCTAATGTTTGTCTTACAGTTTGATAAATTGTTCCGTCCCAAGTCCCAACTTCTTTTGGCGTCTTACTTGCAGGTTTTATGTTCAGCTTGGAAGGATGATGGAACAACAGTTTTCTCTGGAGGCTGTGACAAGCAAGTGAAAATGTGGCCGTTACTCTCTGGTGGCCCACCAGTAACTGTGGCTATGCATGATGCTCCAGTGAAGGAGGTTGCTTGGATTCCAGAGATGAACCTTTTGGTATCAGGAAGCTGGGACAAGACTCTAAGGTGTGCGATTAACTGAAATTTCATTGTTTTTGGAACTCATTATTTGCTAAAAGCGGTAAATGGTTATAATGATTTGACGAATTCAGTCTATATATTGCTGAAGTTCGTATGTTTCTACTTAAATGTCTAAGTATTTTATATTATAGGTTAAAATTGATTTCCTTCTAACTGTTTGGAAAAAAATATCAAGCATGTGTCTGTTTTCCAAATGATAGGGATTGGAAAACACTATGTGGCAAGAGTTTATTGGTTTGTGAAGAAGTGGGTCCGGCTGCATGTGTAGGCATGTTTCATCTTAATTATATGTCAACTTTACTTTATCGGAATACTGTTTTTTTAGGTACTGGGACTTGCGACAACAAACTCCAGTTCACTCTCAGCAACTTCCGAAACGTTGCTATGCACTTTCAGTGAAACATCCACTAATGGTTGTTGGAACTGCAGATAGAAATCTTATAGTATTCAACTTGCAGAACCCTCAGGTACAACAATTAATATTATTTTCTATATATGCCAAAATTTTCAGAAACATGATATTGACCTCACGATTTTGGAGCACGGCAGACTGAGTTTAAGAGAATCACTTCTCCCCTGAAGTACCAGACTAGGTGTGTTGCTGCATTTCCAGATCAACAAGGGTTCTTGGTATGGTTCTAGCTTCTACTGCATATGGTTATCATGTATTTCCTTTGTAAGCTCTATACAAATTGAACATGATATTGATTGCTTTTGCTTGTTAGGTTGGGTCAATTGAAGGGAGAGTTGGTGTGCATCATCTTGATGAACAACAGCAAAGTAAAAACTTCACTTTCAAATGCCACAGAGAGGGAAATGATATATATTCAGTCAACTCACTTAGTTTTCATCCTGTAAGATACTTTGTTGTTACTGCTAGTGGTAAATTTGAATAGCTAATTGTCACAACCTTTTAACATTATAGTCTTTTGTTTCCCTTTTCAGGTCCATCACACATTTGCAACTGCAGGATCTGATGGTGCTTTTAACTTTTGGGACAAAGATAGCAAACAACGATTGAAGGTAATCTTTCTTTTATCTATTCAGTTACCAGTTTAGAATTCTTTTATTGCTTGCTTTGTCTCGGTTCACATACCCATCCTCTTCTTTTCATGGTAACACGTTAGTTTCTCTTTAACTTTGCACCTCTATAATCCAGTCTCGGAAAATGTTTAAATTTCACTTTCAAAATCAAGCAATTTTGCAAACTTAAACTCATAAATTGATTCTTTTTCTGTTTTAATATTTAAATGGGCTTTTGATTTGATTTCTTTTTTTGTATTGTCGGTATCTCTTTATACCTGATTCTTTTTCTCTTTGGAGCGTATGTTACACTCAATGTTATTATTGCTCTCCGAAGTATCATGACACCAAGCTTCATATCAGTTTTGAATTTTTAAAAGTTTAACCAGAATTGTATGTAGTTTACAAGAATTTGCAAAAGCTTCATATCTTACTATGTGTCACAAGAATTCCAACTTCATATTTATCTAATAATTTTTTATTGAAGTAAATGTGGTTTATGAAAATTGCATCTCCTTTTTTAGAATTCCCTTATTACTCCTGTAGATATCTGTTGTGGAATTAATTATTAACTATTTTGTGTTCATTTGATTTACCTTAGTTTCTGCAAAGCATATGTTGGTCATCTTACTAATAGCTAACCACTTTCATTGAATTGTGTGTGCTTTTCTTGTGGGTGGGTGGGTGGATGTGTTTACATTGTCTATGTCGATAAAAACTACACATCAACATTTTGTATATTGTATGATGATTTTTATAAATTTTAAATAGTTTGAGCTATATATACCAGTGAAATTGAGATATTGCAGATAACTGTTTGTGGCTTATTATATATTTATTTCATTTTTATGCAATTCTAAATTTGCCTATCTGAGATAAATTTTGACAATTTGAGTCCTGTGCAGGCAATGTTAAGATGCAATCAGCCTATACCTTGTGGCACCTTCAACAATGATGGCTCCATATATGCTTACGCGGTATTGTTTAGCTAATAATGATGGTTCCATATATGCTTATTATATGAATATATGATGATATATCATAGTATTATTTTTGACATTTAAAAAATAATAAAGGACCTTGTTTCTTACCCATGTTTGATCTCATTAGTAATTATATGAAATGATACATGATATCTTAAGGTATGCTATGATTGGAGCAAGGGTGCAGAAAATCATAACCCAGCAACCGCAAAATCCAATATATACTTGCATTTGCCTCAGGTCTGAGAAATATAAGTCTTCTCATTTAATTTCTTTCTTTATGCCAAATGGTAAGTTATTAACTGGTTGTAAATATGGCAGGAGACTGAAGTTAAAGGCAAACCTCGCATTGGAACCAGTGGCAGGAAGTAAAGACATGGTGTTGGGTATCTTAAGATGAGTATTCATTGATGTACATGGAAAGAAGTTATTTTGTTAATCTTGTTGGCGGCTTTTGTACTGATATTGTAGAAAGGTTGGGTCGAAAATGGAAAATGATCTTTTGACTTGCGATAGTGGTAGCTCTTCAGTTATTGTAATCTGTAGGATATCTGGGAGTTGTCTAATGTTCAGAAGTTGTTGCTTAGCATACTGTTTCTAGTTTTTTTCTTTGTGGTCTTTATTATCTCAGGTGTGATGGGTTGACCTGTCAATGATTTTCTGTGCAACTATTATAGTGATTACAAAAATATGTATCTCGGGTGTGATGGTCAATCAATTCTCCCTAAGACGCTAAAATATATATCTAAAGTGAGTAAATATTTTTACATAAGAGCCGATTAGGTGATTGTAGGTATTACGCATCAAGAGACTTAAACTTTTTGACCCGTTTCTGTAGTTAATGCAAACTTTGATTCATTGTTAACAAAGTTCTTCTCAATAGGGATCAATTTTTGTAGGAATGGGTTATATAACTATGAGGAGGGCAACGAGCATGGAAAAGAAGTTACCTGCAAACAACCACCCGCGATAGGTGGTTAAACCAAAGAAATATCCACCACGGGTGTGGGTATGAATGAAAATTATCCGAGGCATTTCTTTCTTTCACGAGATGTCACGAATGATTGAAGTTGGAAATACGTTGGGTTATGATGTTAAAGGATGCCGACGGTCACTTCAGAAAATGATTAATGGTATAGGTGTATCAATGGTTGACAAATGAATGTTTTATGAATTAATATTCGAGGCATGAAGAAATGGAAGAAACGTAGTTGGATCAAAGATCTTTGTTTTAAAAACAATGTTCATTTTCTAGGAGTTGAAGAAACAAAAATGACAAGACTCGAATTGTTTCATCTTAAATCTATGTGGGGAAACTATACATTCGACTATGCTTGTAGTTTGGCTCGGGGCATGTCAGGAGGTTTAATTTCCTTATGGGGCTCAAATCTGTTTGTGAAATCAAATGTTTGGTGTGACGAGCAATATATTATTGTAGAAGGCCAGTGGAATGATTCTTCTGAAGTCGTGTTTATGGTCAATATATACGTGCCTTAGGAATCCTCGGCAAAAAGCACTTTATGGTCAAGAATTAGCTGTAGTTTGTTTTTCCCAATAAGCGTTTTTTCCTCTTTTCACTTCTTTTGCTGGAAGGCGAGAGATTTTGTTTGTTTTTGCATAAGTCTTCTTTTCACTTCTTTCCTCTTCAAATTTCGAGACATTATCTTTCACTTCTTACCTCTTCTTTCACAACCTACATCTCTTTCTCAATATCTTACATCTCTTTACGTTCATCCGTCTTTTACGTTTTTAACGTTTTCGTCCGTTCTTTACGTTTCGCCCGTTTTTTACGTTTTCGCTTCTTTTTTTACATTTTCGCCATTTTTTTACGTTTTCGTCTGCTTTATAACGTTTATGTTCGTTTTATGTTTTCATCTGTTTTTTAATGTTTTCATCTGTTTTTTTACGTATTCATCCGTTTTTTTTACGTTTTCGTCCGTTTTCTTACGTTTTTGTCCGTTTTCGTCCGTTTTCACCTGTTTTTTTACGTTTTCATCTAATTTTTTTAAGTTTTCGATCATGTTTTTTTTTATTTCGTCTATTTTTTACGTTTTCGTCCGTTTTCTTACGTTTTCGCCTACTTTGTTACGTTTTCGTCCGTTTTTTAAGTTTTCGCCGGTTTTTTTCGTCCGTTTTCGTCCATTTTTAAGTTTTCGGCCATTTTACGTTTTGTCGGTTTTCTTACGTTTCATCCGTTTCCTTACATTTTTCTTTTTTTTTTTTTTTTTTTTTACTTTTTCGTCCTTTTACGTTTTCTTCCGCTTTTACGTTTCTACCGTTTTTTACGTTTTCGTCCGTTTTTACGTTTTCATCCGTTTTTACGCCGTCCGTTTTTACGTTTTAGTCCATTTTATATTTTCATCTGTTTATTTTACGTTTCATCCGTTTCATATGATTTTATAAGTTTTGTACGTTATTTTATCTTACCTAACAAAGCGTAAGATAATGTAAGAAAATGAGGAAAATGGACGAAACGTAAAAAATGAAAACGTAAAATGGGACAAATACGTAAAACAAACAAAAACTTTAAAGGGGTCGAAAACTTAAAAAAGACGAACATAAAAATCGACGATAATGTAAAAAACGGTCGAAAACGTGAAAAAAATACCAAAACGTAAGAAAACCAATGATCCATTTGACCCATATGACAAAAGGATTTATGACACGAAAAACGGTCGATATTGGTATATTTTAAACCATTATGTATTGTCTTTATACTTCGTATTTTAAACGATTGCTTGTTTTGCACTCAATAGCACTAAAAACTAGTGAAAAAGAAAAAGGAAAAAAAAGTTACTCAATAATGAGAAAAATACTAGTGAAAAGAAAAAGAAAAAGAAAAAGAAAAAGAAGAAAAAGAAAGAAGACTTGATAAGCGAAAAACAAGCGGTGCTTCTTCTTGCAGATGAAGAGCTTAAATGTACCTCTTCTTTGCGAGACATGGTTTGCGGATGAAGAGGAAAACTCTGAAAAACAAACGACACCTTAGTGATTTCATGCATCATCATATAGGAAGATACATTACATTTGGAGATCTTAATGAAGTTTGTGAAGAATCGAGGCGGTATGGTTCCATTTTTCAACAAGAGGAGCCAAAGTTTTAATTTTTATTAATGATACAGGTGTGATCGAATTACCTATGGGTGGTCGTTTTATACTTGGATGAATAAAGCGGAACGAAGATGAGCAAGTTGGATCGGTTTTTGTTGTGAAAATGTTTTAGACTCATATCCGGATATAAAGGCTATGGCTTTAGAGAAACTTTGGTCGATCATAACCCGATTCTATTATCGTCCAAAAACGATTACGGCTCCATCCCATTCAGGTTCTTTCATTCGTGGCTTTTGTTGGTTTGTGGGAGTTGAAAACACGCATAAACGCTAAAAGTGTGTGAGCCTATTGGGGGCACACACGTTAAACACTAGAATACGTTATTCGTTTAAATGCTCAAGTATTGACCCGAACTTTGACCCGTTAAACTAGACCCAATCGTACCCTTAACATAGCCCATTGGCCAGTCCAATGAGGGGCGTTTGGGGTGGGTTTTTGGGCTAGTAGTATTATATGTGAATATGGTATGTGGGTGACTTGGAGCTCAAGTTTGGAGCCCAAGAATGCTAGGGTTTTGAGGTGTTATATATACCTCATTAGCTAGTATATAAATACACGGCAATACACAAGAAAAGATACAATATATTTCTCGATCAATACCTTGGTATAATTTAAAACCAAAAGGTTTATTTTCTTGGTCAAATATTACGGAAAGAATAAAACCACATTGGTTTGATATCTGTCACGTAGCAATGATATATGACAAAGACTATAATAGTCTTTGTTTATTATATCTTTAATTCTTTGTTAAACACATTCGAATATATATATATATATATATATATATATATATATATATATATATATATATATATATATATATATATATATATATATATATATATATATATATATATATATATATATATATATATATATATTGTTTTGTATTTGGTTCGTGTTTAGCTACAACAAGAACACAAGTTTGTTTGCTTGTTTATGTGAAGCAGGTACTAACATCCTAGACAATATTGTGTTCTGGGCTGTTTTGGTTTTGATCTAATTTTGAGCATTCGACACTTGGTGTTTTGGGTATACGAAATTCGGCTAGCAATCTGGATGTATTTGGTTTACGTGTTTGTGTGAGTACTCGTAGAGGTTAATGGTTAACTTAGTTCTAAAATCCCAACAGTGGCATCACGAGCCATCTCGTTTTTGCGATTATGGGTTGCAAGTTTCTTATTAATAAACACGTTTAAAAGGCTGCATGAAACCTAATTTAGTTATTCGTTTTTTTTGTTTTGACAACTATATGCAATACTCGTCAATTTTCAATAAATAATAACTAGTCACACACAAATTAAAATTATATTGATAATTAGAATTAATTTGTTAATTAGAATTACATGTTAATTAGAATTACTTTGTTAATTAGAATTAAGTGTTAATTAGAATTAATTAATTGTTAATTAGAATTATAATGATAATTAGAATTACATATTGTTTATTAAATACATAAAATTGCGTAATTACTTGTTAATTGAGATTGCCCATGCGTTTTTATGTGTTTTCCGGCCACAAGACCCACTCAATTGCTTTTAAATGATGTATGGGGCGATCTAGGTATTACACCTAGTGACGGTCTTATGGTTCTCCTTTTGGGGAAGACTCGCGAGAGAACTCGGAACAATATGTGGTTATATATTGATGTTTATGTTTATATGTTTGTGATTCCATTATGTGCATTATTGTTACTTGCTTTGACACCTAATTGTTTGCAATATGGAATAATACATATCGTAACCATAACATTAATATGGGTCTTTATTTACACGCCTGAATATCATGCTCATTGTGACCTGCTATTTGATTCGTGGAAAAGTTTTGTTAAATAAAGTGACCTAATATAATGAAACACGTTTTCAAGAATTTAAAAACTAGATGCTATGGACACTTGGGATGTACGGCCACCCACTAGAGCAAACTCAAAGGGGTTCAAAGAGGTGCGCATGATCGCACCGAAAGGATGTCTAGGTTATTGCTTGACACACCGCTCCTCCGCCTCCCCTGCATTCGATTGAGCTACCGTGAACCATGATGATCACTACGGTGTCATTACCAAAAGTTTTAAAATCAATGTTACAAAGTTGTTTTGCATGCTTCTTTGTACACGACTTTTACCATATTTATATGTGCATACCTATTTGTTAATTTTAAGTCTATGTCATCCAACTATGAACACGTGCATTTGGATTGACTTCTCTGGTCAGACCTAAGGGCCTTTCCAACCCATGGTAATTATTTCGCTTTGGTCAGACCTCTGGTTATTTTTACACGTTCATACTTGGTCGACCTATTTCGAGTTGGCTTGGTTAGACCTTGAACCCGAGGCATAAGATGAGAACTAAACATGCTCATGACATTATTACTTGTCTACTAATGTCTTGATCAGTCTCATAAATCTAAGAGTTGCATTATGCAATTAACGCCGTCGCTACCTCTTGTCCTATTTTTTACGCACTTGTCGGTCCTATGGTAATTAAGTGGGGTTGCAAGATGGATCTTAGTCTTATTAGTAATTAATTGGGTAGTTAATTATTTTAAGAATGTAATTATCAAAATACTAGAATTGAACTTTTATGTTATTGCAACATAATTAGTAAACAAAGATGTTTTTCTTTGAAAGACAAACTTAGTCTCTTTTCCTAGTAAGAAGAGTGAGACTTATACCTATCTCTTTCTTCTTAGTTGACAAACTTAGATAGGATTACAAATTGATAAACTCATTTATGATCTTTCATTACCCTTTTGTGATCTAGAGTTAATTGAAAGATAGAATATTTTGTGTAACTGAAAACATTGTATTTAGAGCTACCAAAATAAATAACATCATGCACTTGTCAGGGTGTATGAGTTTAAACCGCAAAGAGTAAAGGAATTACTAGCATATTTGCTAGGTAATCTTCTTGGACTCTTATTATTCCTAAAGTGCTAATCACCCTTGGGGCTATGTAGACGATAAAGAAGGAATTGCATGCTAAATATTCAAGTTAATTGAATGAAAGAATGGCTAGTCCATTGTCTACATAAGTAGAACTTCATATAATCTGTTCAATACCTAAGTACATGTTACTCGTAGGTATTTGAAGATAAAGGAACGTATATTAAACTGCTATATGTTTTTACTGGAAATGTAACACTTGTAATGTTGACAAATCCAGTGGGAGCAATTGCATTTTATTACTGAAATAACATTCTTGTAATCTTGTTAATTTGAGTGGGAGCTACGGTATTTATTTCTTGTTAGTCACCCATATCATTTCAAACTTGCTTTGAAATAATTCATTACTTTCCGAATATGAACAATCATTGCTTAAAGAAAAATTGCATTTTATTTTATTAGATAACTCGTTGCCTTCCTGATGTCGCTTCTTGAAGCGTTATCTATAGAATAATAATTCACAATTCCTTATTAAAGGTTATGGTTCTAAAACTACTTATGATATCTATGACATTATTATATCGTTTGAACAATCAATCACGTGTTGTTTGTTTTCATAATATGATGTTGTACCTTACACAAGTGGGAGAAATCTCAAAGTGTGTGCAAGGAACAACAATATTATTGGTATCTATTGACTGCAAGGTAAAGGAAACTAATAATTCTACTAGGACTTAAACACATTAGATGTTTAATGCCTTAATACATGTAAACAAGAATTCTACTAGGACTTAAACACGTGCAATGTTTATTGCCTTACTACATTCTAATAATGATTCTACTAGGACGTGAACACGCTAGATGTTTGTTGCCCTACTACATTCAAATGTCATGATATAGTGTAAAGATACTTCAACATTTGACTACATGTTTTAGTCAACATAATTATGGTTATATGATAATGATCATAATTATGAAGTATAAAATTAACTTGAAATTACTATAGAACTCAAGTGTTTGCGTTTGTGATTACTTTTGTTAGTATAATTATGCTTACATGTTAAGACATAATTATAAAGTCCTTGAATTAGTTAATGACTTATAACATAAAGTATATATAGTAAAAGTGTTATGTGTTCTAGTTAACACATAAACATAAGGCCTTTGAATTATTCAAAGACTTATATAATTATTGACATGTTACATTTTCTTGTTAACACATGAACATATAATTCTTGAACGATTCGCCTTCTTGTGAAAACGTGCACATAAGGTTCTTGTATTGTTCAATGAATATACATTATTGCATGTACTTGATTCGTGAATACTTTATATGCAATTTGGCTCGACCCAATTGACAAGTATTTGGTCCAAAGAGAGTTAAGTTATCTATAGAATTTTGATATAGTTTCACAATTCTAATAACTCATAGGATACCACTACATTATGGTATGTCTAATGTGTTGGATCAAACCTTATTCATATTGTTTGGTTCCTGATAGCTTTAATTGTTCTACCTCCAAAACATATAAAGGTTATAAATTGCGTGTGTCATGAATACACTCAATATAGTTCAAACCTGGAAGGTATTCAAGACAACCCATAACTGAAAACCCTAATTCATTAGGGATTTTAGGTTTTCCACTCAAAACCAATTGAATCATAAACTCTTTTGGATTTTTGATTTTTTTACACTTCCTAGCTTGAAGATTGTAGTTTGGGTGTTCTTCCTAGCTTGACGAAACACAAAACTATTGCTAGAACTTTTGGTTAAAGAGTGATACTAAATTAGAGTTTTTCTATAAACCCTAATTTGAGTTGTTGGAAGGAATTCCATTATGTCTTGACTTAAGTTCTGAATTTGTTAAAAATCTTATGAAGCATTTTATTAACAAATCTTGAGATGAGAACTTAAAATGTATTTTGTTCCATAAAGAACAATTTATTGTTGCTTAAACATTAGTTTTTAAAGAATTGTCTCTACTTACAAAAGTAAGTGGAGTATACACATATCTCAAAGTTTTGAGAACAAAATACTTAACCTTCTAAAATCCACTTATTAATGTCATACTACGGTTAAACATGAAAATGCTCACGAAGTATAATGATTACTCTCATTCATAAATCCGAAAGGATGCCTCATCACTGAGTGATATTTTATATCAATCTTGGTGATATAAGTTAGAAGATTATTGTAAATCAACAAACTCATCAAATATATTATCACATCTTGAATCGATAAATTTTTAGAACTATGAATTGTTGGGATATAAAGTCAAAGTCTTGCTAAAAGTCAAAGTCTTGCTTAGTGAAGAAAGTCAAA
>CM040243.1:206390228-206481025 GCA_022545495.1 Chrysanthemum lavandulifolium | reverse complement strand
ATCTAAACTTTTAAATCTAAACTTAAATCGGTAAAACTATTCAACCCCTTCTAGTTTTCCACAAGGTCTTTAGAAAAGAGGGGTTATATAAGTATCTCAACTCTAGCTTTCGTGTATGTTTAAGAATAAAAAAGGATTTAGGTTTCAGATATGCAATGGCGGAAAATAGAAGGGCGGGAGGCGTCCCCGGCCCTTAAAATTTTGAGTTTCCATATACATTTGATATATATAGTGATGGGTCCTATAAAATTTATGGAAACTAATTTATTATCAGTTTACCATTCTTTTTGTTTGCTTTGGAAAGTATCTGATTTGTATTTTAAACTCTATAAATTTTTCCTTTAGCTGTTATTGTACATATTTTCTTTAGTTTTTTTATGTCGTTTAGTATTTATAGTAGTAATTACGTTGTGTTGGGTCCGGTGTGAGCACACACGTTCTTGAAACCCATGAAGGATAAGAACAACAGTTTTAGAAACTAAGGAAAATTGATGAACATCAACATTGTTGAAGCTGGGTTTGCTTGAGAACGACACAGACATGCTACTAACAACATTTGTACTTTTCAACTTTATAAATCTTATTAGAAATGAATCAAATATTTACAAGGGATAGACTACGGAAAACACCCCGGTTGATGATAGATTCTCTTGTAACTCAAGCAACATTAGGCAACTAGCTTTGCATTGTTGCTTCTAGGAGAGGAGGATCCTAACTATAATACTTTGTATTATTTTTTATGTTTGAATCTCTACTTAATTCAATTACAACCTTTGGTTTATATAGAGGTGGAAACAGTGGTTGCACGTGGTTCTACAGTAAATTGTCCACTTGCTATAGATAGGCACGTGCCTAGTATGCTAGTATGAAGTGTACTTTCGGCTTTCCCGGTTTGACAACT
Organism: Chrysanthemum lavandulifolium; assembly: GCA_022545495.1. Lineage (NCBI taxonomy): Eukaryota > Viridiplantae > Streptophyta > Magnoliopsida > Asterales > Asteraceae > Chrysanthemum > Chrysanthemum lavandulifolium. The sequence continues at coordinate 206,480,124 of CM040243.1, read as the reverse complement.
TATTGCTCCAAGACATTTTCTCAGATAACAATAAGCATTTGATCATATCTTCTTAAAAAATTTCCCGCCCATGCATTCAGAGGTTGAGGTTGTAAAAATTGAATCAAGTCTTCAGAGTCATAGAGACATTTGTCAGATCCCAGTGACCCTAGTGTTGTTTTTAGCTCCTTGTAAATCACTCCCGGACACCGCATCAATTTGAGAAATGTTTTCCTCAGTTGGTCTTTGACATCCCTGAAGCTATACAGGTGTTTGAGCTTTATACAACACTTACTGATTTCTTTATTAGTAAGTATCACTTTGTGAATAATAACCAGGGAGACATGTTCTCTGATAACTATAAGGTTCACATTGATAGTTATGAAGTGACATTCTCTTTGATCATTATCAGAGACTTTATACTCAATGACCTTCAGAAGGTGTATTAGGTTATTTTATGTTTAAGTACTTGTCAGAGACAATTGGGTTGGTTTTTCAGACCCAACAATCTCCTCCTATTTAAATATACAAATAAACTAACTATCAGTAGTAAGTAAGCATAACATCTTCTTCTTACTTACTGATTTATAACAAGGATAAATAACAATTTAGTTATTTTCTAAATCCTTATTAAAGTTGACTAAGTTTTTGAACCTCATGTCTTGAACTTCATTTGTCACAAATCCTGAATCAGTTTTGGTTCAAGCAACAAGAGGCAGCTAGCTTTGCATTGTTGCTCCTAGGAGAAGAGGATCCTAACTATAATACTTTGTATTATATTTGAATCTCTACTTAATTCAATTACAACCTTTGGCTTATATAGAGGAGGAAACAGTGGTTGCACATGGGTGTACGGTAAATTGTCCACTTGCTAAAGATAGGCACGTGCCTAGTAGGCTAGTCTGAAGTGTACTTTTGGCTTTCCCTATGACAACTTATAGTTCCAATGCATGTTTCTTGTATATCGATAAGCATTTGATCTTATCTTCTTAAGGAAGTTTCCCGCCCATGCATTCAGAGGTTGAGGTTGTAAAACTTGAATCAAGTCTTCAGTGTCATAGAGACATTTGTCAGATCCCAGTGACCCTGTTGTTGTTTTTAGCTCCTTGTAAATCACTCCCTGACATCGCATCAGTTTGTGAAATGTTTTCTTCAGTTGGTCTTTGACGTCCTTGAACATTCACTGATTTCTTCATCACTTTGTGAATAATAACCATGGAGATATGTTCTTTGATAAATATCAGGGAGTATCTCACTTCTGAATAACTATCAGGTTCACATTGATAGTTATGAAGTGACATTCTCTCTGATCGTTATCAGATACTTTATGCTCATTGACTTTCAGAAGGTGTATTAGACTATTTTATGTTTAAGTACTTGTCACTTGTCGCTGACAATTGGTTTGATTTTCGGACCAACAATCTCCCCTATTTAAATATACAAATAAACTAACTATTAGTAGTAAGTGAGCATAACGACTTCTTCTTACTTACTAATTTTATAACAAGGATAAATTACAATTTAGTTATTTTCTAAATCCTTATTGAAGTTGACCAAGTTTTTGAACCTCGTGTCTTGAACTTCATTTGTCCTTGATCCCGAGTCACCTTTGGTTCAACATTTTTAACTGGTTTTGACTATCTAAAAGTGTTTTAGATGGGTTAGTTACTCTCCCAACAGTCTTCCCTAGTGAGATTACAGAGATATCCAAAAGTTAAACATAAATCAGTTGTAAGGGAGCATAATGGCTTCCTCTTACAACTGATGTACAACAAGGTGAAGAAGAAACAAAAAACCATGAAGATTGTTCCCCTTGTTGAAACTGTCTTCAGATTTTGTTAATGTGGATCAGGATCGAGTAACTTTAAGCGAATTCATCCTTATGCAACATTTTAGTGCTGCTGAAGAACTGCCATCTTTCTTCCATATGCTTCCTTCATCAAAAATATCCTCAGATGCTTCGTTAATATCTCATGATGCTCTTTTAACCCAACCTGGTTGCTTCAATGTATAACCATATTACTATTTCAAAAACAACCACTCCTCTTAGATATTAGCAGTCAATCAAGAATGGATCTAGATTAAGAAAAACTCACCCGCTCTGATACCAATATTTGGGTCCGGTTTGAGCACACACGTTCATGCAAACCATGAAGGATACAAACGACAGATTTAGCAGGTGAAGAAAACTGATGAACATCAACATTGTTGAGGTTGGGTTTGCTTGAGAACGACACAGACATGCTAATAACACCATTTGCACTTTTCAACTTTATAAATCTTATTAGAAATGAATCAAATATTTACTAGGGATAGCCTACGAAAAACTATCCCGGTTGATGACAAATTCTCTCCTAACTCAAGCAACAAAAGGCAACGAGCTTTGTGTTGTTGCTCCTAAAAGATGAGGATCCTAACTATAATACTTTGTATTATTTTCAATGTTTGAATCTCTATTTAATTCTATTACAACCTTTGGTTTATATAGAGGGGGAAACAGTGGTTGCACATGGTTCTATAGTAAATTTTCCACTTGCTATAGATAGGCACGTACTAATAGGCTAGTCTCGAATCGTTCTTTTGGAATTCCTAATTTGACAACTTATAGTTTCAATGCTTGTTTCTCGATATCGATAAGCATTTAATCTTATCTTCTTAAGGAAGTTTCTCGCCCATGCATTTAGAGGTTGAGGTTGTAAAACTTGAATCAAGTCTTCAGAGTCATAGAGACATTTTTCGATCTCGTGACCACGATGTCGTTTTTAGCTCCATGTAAATCACTCCCAACACCGCACCGCCAGTGAAATGTTTTATTCAGTTAGTCTTTGATGTCCCGTGGCCATACGGTGTTTGAGCTTTATACAACACTCACTTATTTCTTTATCAATGAGTATCACTTTCGAATGATAATCGTGAGACATGTTCTCGATAACTATCGTGAGTATCTCACTTTTGAATAACTATCGTGTTCACACCGATAGTTATGAAGTGACATTCTCTCCGATCGTTATCAGAGACTTTATGCTCACTGACCTTCAGAAGGTGTATTAGGCTATTTTATGTTTAAATACTTGTCAAAGACAATTGGGTCAGTTTTTCAGACCCAACACGTTGTTTAGTATTTATTAAGGTCGGATATTGAGGAGTGCGACAAGTGCTCTGGCACAGGGCCACCACCAAAAGGGGCCACCATAAAAAATCGTTATATGTATATGTACTATTTTGTTATTGTCCGAATACGAATAAATGGCACTAATTGTATCATAGATGGAGTAGGCCAATAATAAGGTTAAGGTTCAATAGGCTAATATATATATATATATATATATATATATATATATATATATATATATATATACTAGTTGAAGTCTGCGCTAGCGGCGGTATCTAGCGGCGAAGAATGTCTAGTTTTCGACATTAGTTTTAAGAGGCGAGTAATTTTCTTTCGGCAAACTGTATTTATAGGGTTACAGAATCTTGCTCGGAAAACGTTTTTTCATGATCACATGGTAACTTTTTGTTATTGACAAAATCCGGTTGAATTGATATTGTGTGTGTTCTCTATTATATCCTCAAGTGAGGTTTACCACGTTGTATATTATGCGCCTAACGCTAGCGGCTAATAAATTATGTTAGAAACAATTTAGCAGGTGTCAAAAATTTTCAAAGTACAACTTTTGTGTCAATTTAGCAAAGATGGTTTATGTGATGATTTTTTGTGTTCGATACATTGCTTCAAGGATTTTTTTTATAGCGATACCTAATTTTTTTTTTTTTGAATAAGCTTCTTAAAATGAAGATGTTCTTCTTTTGTAATTTTTAATAATAATATGTAAATTAAGAGCCATTTTTTTTTTAATGTAAAAATTACATTGACAAAAATTACATGTCATAATAACAATCATACAATTTTAAGTTCAGTGTGTTTGTCATTTCGTGATTCAATTTACTTTCAAGTGCAAAGTGTATTTTATATTTTTATTTTTACATTTATATACAAGAGATTAAATATGTTGATGTAAAAGCTACTAAAGTATTGGTACTCACAATTTTGAAAAGAAGATGATCCTCTCAAGTTGAGGATAATTTGATTGATCAAGTTACAATTAGCAACCACTGGATCAAATATGTGGCTCAAATCATCTCTTATTCTTTTTATTTGAGCCACTGAATTTGATCAAATGGTTGATATTTGTCTAACTCGATCAATCAAGTTATCCTCAACTTGAGAGGATAACTTCCCTTTTGAAAGTAGCATATTGAGAATCGAGCAAAGTGCGTATTGAGAATTGTGCAATATGTGTGTGAGTGTGCAAAGCTTAGAATGTTGTAACTTTGGTGTTTGTGAAGACTTGTAACAAAGTGCAAATATTTGAAACTTTTCATTTGAAGATTCAAACACTTTTAGAAATTTAAAGCATTGTACTATCGAAAATTAAAAGTTTGAAAATACTTACTTAAAAAAAAAAAAAAAATCAGATTTTCAAAATTTTAAAATAATAAAAAATATCAGATTTTCAAACTTTTCAAAATTTGAAAATTTTGTTAATCAAAAAAAAAAAATTTAAATTTTAAAATTTTCAAAATTTCAAATAATCTTGAAACATCAAAAAGTTACAATGGTTTTCATATTTTGCAAACTCACGTTAATCAAATTACATATATGTTGACATATGCTCTTTTGCATTTGCACTTGCCAAAAGTCATGTACTCATTATACCCTTTTGAACCACCTTCCCAATGAAATTCAAAAATTAAGACCAATTAACATCAAAATTTTGTTTCAGGTCTCGAGACCCAAAACTCTGAAAAGCGACATGGGGTTTCAACCTTTTTTAACCATTCCCAATGCAATTCAAAAAATATGATACGAAACAAATGTTAGGCTCGGTTTTCTTTGTGAAAGAAACATTTTTTTAAATAGTAACAATTGTTTTTAATAGCAACAACATAGAACAAAAATACAATAAATTTAAATAACAAAATCACAACTTAGAAGTAACTGTTAAAAAATTACACAACAAAGAAAGTAAATAAAATTACACAACAAAAATACAATAAAATTAAAACAAATTTTAAAACAAACCCGGATCTCCAACAACGGTGATTCGATTATGGCGTGAGATTCCGATGGGAGCAACGTCGACAACGAATAGTCCGGTAGCGTCGGTAGCTAGAGATTACGGCATGGCTAAAAAATTTGCTACAAAACAAATAAGAAACTCAAATCTACAAAAAAAAACATTTAGAACTTTATAAAAAAAAAAACATACACAATAATCTTTACATAAGCTTCCGGTGTGAGCAGCGTCGCAACGAATAGTCCGGCAACGACACCTAAAAAAAACTTTTAAAGCGGTTAAAAAAAACCAGATCCGCAAAAAATATATATATATATCTAAAAAATCTTACAAAAACTTAACAATATATAAAAAATGTTTAAAAACATTAAAAAAAAGAACTACAAAACTTTATAACAAAAAAACTAAAAACTTGCAAAACCTTCAGTGGTGGGTGCGTTTCTATGGTGGGTGGGTCTCCATACGGGTTGGTCACGATTGTGGTGGGTGTAGCGGTGGAGGTGTGGTATTGTTGGTGATGGATTGGTGGTGGTTGTAGAAGAAATGTGAGTGTTTTCATTTATGTGAGAAATGAGGATGAGAGAGTATTTGTGGGAGTGTGTTTTTTAAGGTGAGATAAATAGAATCAAAGCTAAATGGGATCAAATGGTAGTATTTTGTATTGTGAGTATATGTATTTTTGTTGGTTCGGAGTATTTTAGGTTGTGATTTTGGTTTGGTGTGTAAATTTAGGATTGTATAAAGGTATGGGTGGTTTGAATCTTAAAGTTGAAGGGTTGGATTTTGGTTGGGGATATTGGTGTATTATATAGTATATATATATATATATATATATATATATATATATATATATATATATATATATATATATATATATATATATAAGCATGAAAGTCTCATTATTTAATTAAAAACCGCCACATGGTAAGTATCTTGGCTTCTTGCAAGAACACTTTTTAATATCATCCGATCGTCTTGTGTAAATATTCTTGTTGTGTCATATTTATCGTCCTTGCTATTAATCCATCAGGTATGAGTGACTCAAACTTGTTATTTTGATCGGGAAGGCACAAAACCGAAAAAATTCGGTCGCGGAAAGCGAAAAACTGTCTAAGTGACAGACCTCACGGAAGCGGGTGCCGAGGGTCCGAAGTCAAAAAGCGAAAGTCAAATGGCAACAACGACTGTGACCTAGCTAGACCCTGGGTTTGCAAGGAGACTGATCCGTTCACTCCACGTATCCGCTATTTTGAAATGCCTATGAAAACGCGGATGCTAACTAACGTGGAAACATATGATGGGAGCGGAGACCCCGAGGATCATCTCAAAATCTTCCAGGTAGCGACAAAGGTGGAGCGATGGGCCATGCCAACGTGGTGTCACATGTTCAACTCTACACTAACTGGATCCGCTAGGGTCTGGTTTGATGACCTTCCACCCGAGTCGATAGATGGATATGATAACCTAAAGGAAGCCTTTTTGACTAACTTCCTACAACAAAAACAAATGTATCAAAGATCCTGTGGAACTTCATCATATCAAGCAAAGGGATGGAGAGCTAATGGAAGACTTTGTAAGGAGGTTCAAAGAGGAAACAAGAGACATAAAGGGAGCCCCAGAAATTATGAAAGTCTCAGGATTCATACATGCGATCACTGATCCGGAGCTGGTTAAGCGGTTACACGACAGAATCCCGAAGTCGATGAACAAAGTAATGAGCATAACTACTTCCTTCCTAAGAGGGGAAGTAGCTGCAGGAAGCCATGAAAGAAGGAAGTATTGGATACAAAGACGAACGGAGAGAACAATAGCCAAGCATCGACAACGCTTCAGAAAAGAATTGAAAAACAAGTCAAAGGTTAGAGAAGGGCCGCGAGGTCTCCGCAGCCTGAGAAATCCATTCGGTGAAATACTGGCACCAAGAAGGGCTAGGTCTCCAAGCCACCCCTCGACTACTGCGATCGAAGAAAAAGCCAGCGAAAAGTTCTGTGAATTTCATGGAAAGGCAAGACATACCACGGAAGAGTGTCTACATTTAAAAAAGCAAAGAGAAGACAGGAAGAAGGGACCAATGACAAAGGCCGGAGAGCAACAGGAAGTAGCGTGCTAAATAAATAAATAAAAATGATATAACACATATACGGTCCGAACAGGCATCCTCACTAGAACGAGGGGAAAGCCGATCCTGAAAAAAGAGTAGACCACTGAGCAGGTCAAAGAAGCAAATAGAGGGATTAAAGAAACACCTCGCCATTTTTAAACAAACTAAACTGTGAGTAACCGCATGAAGAAAAGCCATAATGAAGGATGAAGAGCATAGAAAAATGCCGCGGATAAAAAAAACCCATCGGAAATTGTACCAAAGGAATAAGACGTGTAGACATCCATAATTCTATACCGTGTATGGAAAGCATAATAACCCAATAGAAATATGCAGAGTCACGACAAAGATGGGAAATAGCAGAAACTAAGGAAAGGATCTGGTCTCGGCCTAAAAGTGAAGGTAGATGGGAGCAAAAAGGGATAAACCTTATCCAAATGCTCAAAAAGAAGGGAAAATCTGCAAGTATAGATTTGCGTTCCTTCCCGAGAAATGTTATGTCAAATCCAATGTAAACAATGAGACATCAAGCTACGAGCCTAAGCACGCGCCTACCAATAAAATAAAATAAAAGAATATAACTAAATTAATGCTAAAGCATGCAAAAACAGAAAGTTCTCACTATAAATACGGGGTAAAGAAAAGGAAAGGGCGTAAAAAGTAAAGAGGAACCACTTCTTTGAAAAAGACCAAGATACAACATAAGGCAAAGAAAAATTTCCGAGAAACCAAAAAGAAGTCAAGATGTTATTAAAAAGAACAACACAATGGTGCATGGTAAAAGAGAATATGGTCGACCATCAACAATGACACATGGCCACCGTGATCGTCAAGCTTTCTAAAAACCCATACATTACCCGAACCTTTACCCCCAAAAGAAAAACGTAAAGGCAAAGGCAAAGGCGGTCGAGAAGCATGTTCTAAAGTGACAACTAATAACAATTAGTGGTTCTAAAATGACGACTAATAACCACCTCATGACTGCTCACAACACTCCTTCCACCAAAACCCATGTCCATTGAAGTTTGCGTGGACATACCGAGATCATAGGGCATACCAAAGGTGAGAGCTTAAACAGAAAGCTCTCACTAACCCTTTGAGATTTTGGTAGTGCGATAGTTCCTTCCTAAGAGTTGGGTCCCAAGCGGAAGAAGGAACTATCTCACGAGAAATGGGTCGAGGGTGTGATTGAATGTGTGAAGAGTTTGGTCCCCGGGAAGGACAACAAAGGAAGTGGGCCACAACGCCATGCGTAAAATGCCCCCCAATTAACAAGAAGCTTCCCTAGGAAAGACAAACAAACAGAGGATGAAAACTATGCCTTCATTCCTCTGTTTATACAACCCGAACCCCTAAACAAGCGTACGTTTACTAATCCAGGTATATCGGGTTGGATAGACTGGGTTTAAGGAACAAATGGTTAGCTTGTGGGCGCCGGGATAAAACAAAAGTTGTGCGATGGAAAAGTAACCTCACTAAAAGCCTTTCCACTTTCGCACAGCAGGGCGGGTTCAGACAGGAAACCTCTTGAAAGGCCTATCAAACTTGTTGTATACCCTACAGCATGACAAGCTCGCTGATGAAAAAAAACAGCTGGCAAAGAGAAGCGTCACGGCCTTTCAAGAAATAGTTTCAAGCCCACGAACTTCTCAGGGAACCCCGCGGGGAGAATGTAACAACCCTAGGAGGAAGCGGGGACCGGAACTCCTTCAAGAAACGAATGGCAGACAAGAAGGAGGATTCAAACTCAGAAGAGAAGGAAAACACCCACGCTAGGAATATCGTGAAAAATGACAACGCCGAGAAAAGCGAATCCGGTCCGAACATTTCTTCAAGAAAAGAAATTATAACTATTGTGTATAAGGCAAACTGCCACGGACAACTATTAAAACAAGACTTCCGCAAGATCAAAGAGGAACAGAACTGTAAAAGCACTCCTCAAGAGTGATGACCGCTATCAAGAAAGCTCCGCAAAGGAATGAGCATCACCAGTTATAAGACTCAGGATAAAAAGGGTAAGGACAATTGATAATGAAAAATATGTACTCGAATTTATAGTTTTTGAAATTTTTGTAATACATCAAATGAATAAAAAGTGAAGATTAGCTACCTTCATTATTTTTTTTTTAAATATTTTCATTTTTATTAAAGTGCATAAGACGCGCAAGCACGAAAATCGGGCATTACCCAAATATGTTATTTCCGAATAACAAAGAGTTATCACGAATAACCAACTGGTGAACAGCATAATCACCAAAGTACGTAAGAGGTATTGCAAACCCAATACTGGGAGGATAGCCCAAAATTATCCCAAGACTATTACAAACGTGCATATTCGTATAACGTTAAAAATAGCATCGCACAAATAAAAAGAGAGATGTGCGCACAAGACTATTAACTACGTTCATATCCGTATAACGTTAAAATAGCAATACAAAAGTGAAAAAGTTATAGCATAAGCACAAAGTAAAGGAACAACGTGCGGAAATAAAAACAAAAAGCTGCACACAGCCATCAGAAGAATCACAAGAGAAACAAAGGTGGACATTGTTCGATGATTACAAAGCATCTCGTAAAAGACAAGAAAACTAAATCCGACTAGCAATCGCGCTCGCTGAGGCTCGGATGAACAAAGGAGACCTCACTAACTCAAGAATGCGGATCGCTCGCAACCCCAACAAGGGTGCTTACCCACCAACATCGTAATCTTCAATAGAAAGAGGTCTCATGAGATATCGAGGTGCCGACAGAAGAGGCACAAGCGGCAAAGAAGTAGTGCAAGCGGCTAACTCACTAGCCGAAGATGTTTCCGCACCCACAACGTTACGGGCGGACAAAGGATCAACAGAAGTTTTGTAAACATCGGCAACAGATAACCGATGAGCACCAAGGCATTTTATAACCTGATCAACTCTCTTCTGAACAACCTCCAAAGAGCAAGACAAAGAGCTGCTACCAACAACAACATTATTGCCCTTATCATAAACAAGAATGATGAGTTGTTCAAGATCCGGTTGTAACCCTGCAATCATAGGAGCATTCGTGGAAGGCCCATCAACACGAAGAAGGTCCATAACTTCTGCAATACCAGCATCCTTGCTGGACTTAAGCACAGAGAGGAAAGAAAACTCCACATTTTCAAGAGCCTTCACGGTGGAAACATATAGATCTTTCGCAGAAGGATTATACACAGCAAGCTCAGCAAGCTCTCTTTTCTCCCTGCCATGAATAATACCCACCGCTAAGCCTTCTTGCATACCCTTGTCAACTGCACGCTCAATAACTTCTGCCATTGCCGTAGTATACTCCGGAGAGTTTAAGCACTTAAACACAGCGAGGCTCATACCGTTAGTTAATAACCAGCGACGGCTAGACAACAGCGTAAGGAATCGAGGATAAAACTCCTCATCTCAGAATATATTGGATTTCACAAACACATCAAATCATGATCAAATATGGGCGTACACTATATGAGTTTTAGAGAGAGAAAGTTTAGAGGTTTGGGAACTTAGTAAGAGAAAGAAAAAGTATTATAATGAGCTCCAACCCTCTACCTTAGGAGGTAGAGGGTATTTATAGTATCTTACATAAACGCCACCTACGGGTTGTGGATCAGGCATACAGTGGGTAAAGACCCGTCCGTCCTCCACGGTGTTACTAAACTAAATACTACCTAACATTAAATAACTACGACTACGAGCTTTCTAATGATTACATATACTTGAGGTGACCGACACTTTAATAACTGGATTTACTAAATCCTAACAATCTCCTCCTAAGGGAGGTCACCTCAAAATACATTGAATACAAATAGATATTACATTAAGATTGTTCTTGGATTCTTGTTAAAGTTCTTTGCTCAGAGTCTGTAGTCTATGATTCTTCATTTTGCATGTTTGGATAATCCAGTGGAGGTCTTTAACCGATCCACGTGATAATGAGTTTTGAGCCAACTTTGAGATCATCGCCACCATAAATCTCGACTCTTCCTTTGTAGTGTTGACATTATGTGATGTTGTGACATTTGGACCGACATGCTCACATTCGGATCATGAAATCTTCTCATCGAGTAGCGGAAGCTTTAGTTGATTTATGATATTTGCGCAGTCAGTAGCGTAAGCATGGAGTGAAAATATCGAGTCATTGATGCACTTATCATGATTTCTTTAGTAATGAATGTGTTGTGTGAGCATGCGGCTATGGATTGACCTTTCCTTCCGATCACCGCAAACGCCGGGTGTACCGCATACAACAGCTAGCAATAAAGTGCACGAAAGTGTCTTTGATCACTTTCTTTGAATTGAGGTACACGCCCACTTGTTCCCGTTGATCAAGATTAAGTCTTCGCTGTGATCGTGTATAATTCAAGAATCTCCTTAACATGGTTTCGCGAATGCTCTAATGTTCTCAAACCGAACATCTCAAAGAAGACAACACGGAGTGAGTGAACCAAATAATTGAGACTCACCGATTGATGAAAATGATTTGAAACAATCGTGTATTTAATATAAATGGTTTTGAAATACAACGAAGGTTTTATGGAAAATCAATTATCAATCATAAATACCCTTTTAATTTTGAAAACACAATACACAGTCGAAGTGCTAAAGAAAAGTGTTTTTGAGCACAACGACCGGTTTTCAAAGGTATCCGTCAATCCATTTTCCTGGACCAGGATTGATTAAATAATGAATCGCCCCATTGATAAAGTCCAGATGTCACAAGCAAGTCTTGGCAATACCACAAGGATAATGCGTAGGACTCTCAAAATATATTCTTACTTTCCATATTGTGTGAAACACTAAGCCTTCAAGAATAATGTGTCCTAATGAGATATTGTGGATGATCTCTTGGCTCTAGACTCAATTGTGCACATTTGGTTCCTATGCCGGAGACTAGGGAGAGGGTCTCCTTCTTCAATATCAACAATCTTTAAGAGAAAGTTGATAGATTATGTAGGTTCCCAATGAGAATGAAACAAGCCCTTTTAAGAGGAACTTGAGTAGCTTGGGAAGTTTAGTGCAAGGCACCACTGGTCCATGACGCCTTGTCTTCAATACCGTGTTGCCTTAGTAAACACCAAGAGTATATGTATTGAACCCGGTTTCTGCCCTAAGATTGAATTATTGGAGGGCATTTTCTTTTCACCCTTTTCTCATTTCATTTCTTTTTCATTCTTCAACCCCTTCAGTGCTTACCGAGACTTCATCACTAGAACCTTGTTGGGTTTATTCCAGTTCTAGCTCTATCTCAGTCCGCACTCTTCCCATATATCACTTTTTCTCCTTTTTTTCATCATACCTAAGGACTCTACACTATCTAGTGGATTGTCCCTGGGTAGATCACTCCGGTTTTGGTGGGATCGTGGGAATGAATACCTAACCTAACCATCCTTATATCACCATACATAAAGTAAATTTGGTCGGTCTATTTGGTATTGTTCATCTGCCATTGGAACCAATTGAAAACCATTTGAAAATCAATCCAGATACTTGTGATATATTATAAAAGCATTTTGTACATGAATTATTTTTGATATTTTAGAAAAGAGCTCCCTCAACATGTGCATCGTGTATTTGAAATCGCTTTTGGCACACGGAGGCAAGAGGAAGGATTCACTTTTTGATTACCATTTTCTAAAAGATATCAACAACACTTTCCCGATCAAAATTAGTATTTTCATACTTTGTTAAGGATAATTTTGGAAAGGACGTGGTTTTCAAAAGTTGCTCCCCTCAATATGTGCATAGAAATTTGAAAGTGTTTTGCACATATTAGGGAAAACCCATATTGAAACAAATCAATCACGCTTCAATCCTTTTGGTTTGAAATAGATGCTCCCCTCAATATGTGCATGGAAAATTTGAAATTGTTTGGCACATGTGGGATGTGGTTTTATAAAACCATTTATCGAATTATCGCTTTAAATCCAATTTAAATCACAAATTCTCCCCGATCACAATTTTCAAATCATTTGAAATTTGTGATCTCTGAGGTTTAAATTGATTTTGAAAGCTTTTGAGGAGAATTGTGACTTGCTTATGAAAACTTTTAACCGATAAGGATCAAATCTGAGACTTTAAACTCCAAAGATTAAACATGCTTGAATATCTTTTGAAAACATTACATAAACCTTGGTCTGAACCAATTGCATGACAAATAGCCTTTTGATTTAAATGAAATCATTCTCCCCCTCAATCAATGACATAAGTTGTTGATTGAGAGATAGAGATTTTGATAAATGTCAAGTCCAGATGATTTTCAAAAGTTGAGTCCGAGTTATTTTTTATTAGTTTTCAATTAGATAACAAGTATTTTTCGTAAGAATTTTAGAAAGAAAATACTTGTGAAGGAAACATTTGTCGCTTTAGTGACCAACATTTATTTTTAGAATCGAGCATGAGATTTGAAAAATAAGATAAAACATGGTTTCGTTCTTTCGTTAAAACGGGTTATAGATCGAAATGACTATAAGCCTTTGTTTAACTTTCTCTCAAAATTTATTTATTTTATTTTTTTTATTTTTATTTTTTTATGAACATTCGAACAACATCTAAAGACCCGTGTCACTCTTTGAATGACAGCACAAAGACCGTAGATATTATCGAATCAAGAAGAACATGACAAAATGACAATATTTTTTGAAATTTTTCGAGTTTTTCAAATTTTTATGGTTTTTTGAAAGTTTTATATTTTTCTATTTGCTTTTTGTTGGTTTTGAAATTTTGTATTTTGCTTTTTGGAAAAAAATATATACCGTAGATGGATGAAGAAAACTTTACTCCTCGTCTTCCTCTTGAAGACGCTTTGAGTGTTTCCTGTTGTAGACTTTTAGACCAAGTCGTGGAGGATAAACTCAAACGTTCTCTAGGAAGAGCTTTGGTGAAGATGTCTCGCTAACTAGTATTAAGTCCTCACAAAATAAAGTTCCACCACACCGCTCTCCACCGCTCCTCGATGAAATGATGTCGAATGTCGATGTGCTTTGCTCTTGAATGTCGAACGTTGTTGCATGAGAGAGCAATGGCACTTTGTTATCACAATACAGAGGGATTTTGTTGAATTCAAAGCCATAGTCAATAATTGGGATCTCATCCATAGGATTTGAGCACAACAAGATGACATGGCTATGTATTCACCTCTGTAGAGGATATAGAAGTACTCATTTGTTTCTTTGGAGACCAGCTCAAGCTTATCACCCAAAACCGAGCACCTCCACGTGATTCGACGTGTATCTTGACATCCCGCATGATCAACATCTCGCATAGGTCGTTAGTGACATACCGGTGTCCTTCTGATACCAAAGTCCCATATTGATGGTTCCTTGAGATACCAAAGACCCGCTTAACCGCTTCAAGGTGCTTTTGGGAGGCTTAGCACGGTATCTAGCACACATGCATACAAATGAATGTAATATCAAGTTCATCGGTCATGAGGTACATCGTGATCCAATCATACTACGATATTTCGCTTGATCTACCATGATCCCCGAGTGGTCCTCATCTAGTTTAGTATGCTCTATCATGGGAGTGTCAATGTGGTCACAAGAATCAAATCCAAATTTCTTTAAAATCTCATTTGCATATTTAGATTGATTTATAAAATGCCTCCGGACTTTGTGAAATTTGTAATCCCAAGAAAATGACATTTGTCCCATCATTGACATTTGAAATTTGGAGCCCATCTCCTTAGAAAACGGTCACATTCATTGGGGTCATCGAGGCAAAAATAATATCATCAACATAAATTTGAACGTGAATTAAATGTTTTCGACTTTACGGTGAACAATGTCGGATCAATCGCTCCTTTGTTGAATCTAGTAGATAGAAGAAACTTTGATAGCGTATCATATCATGCCCTTGAGCTTGCTTCAAACCGTAAAGAGCCTTCTTCAAGCGGTAGACATGAGTAGGATGCTCGATTCACAAAGCCTTCAGTTGGTCGACGATACGACTTTTTTAAGATCTCCATTAAAAAAAGCCGTCTTAACATCCATCCGATGAACTACCATATTCTTACTTGCAAGATTAGCCGTGAAGATTCGATTGCCTCTATACGCAACCGAGCAATGATTCTTCAAAGTCAATACCTCCTCTTGACGGTATCCTTTTGCAACCAATCAAGCCTTGTTCTTGAAAACATCACCATGCTCATCAAGTTTTACTTTGAAGATCCACTTTAGAGCAATGATCATAGCACGTCAGAGCGGTACTAATTCCCATACATCTAGTCGATCGAACTCATGAATTTCTTCTTGCATGGCATTGAACCAAATTGCTTTCATTCATTGCGCTTTAACGCCTTTTGGTTCGACCTTGGATAGTACGGAGTTGAAGAAGCACCATAAGGCATCGCTTGCAAGTTGTTTACGAGTGGATACCGGACGAGAGGGTTTCCAATGATGTTGTCCAATGGATGATCATGTGTCCATTTTCTAAGGTGTTCGTGTGGTTGTTGTTGAGGAACCAAGTAGCAGAGTCGCTTTCTCCCGATGAAGATGGTTCGATGATGGTTCAGGAGCAAATATGTTCTCAAAGGAGCATTTTCGGGAGTATCAAAGGGATTATCTCCATCATAGGTGCCATAAACAATTCCATGATGTACACTGATGATTGAGGATGTGTTAATGAGATAGAGTGATCAAGAAGCAGCGCTTCTTAAATTAATGACATAGAAACCGAAGGGTTAAATTCATTGATGTGGATAGGATCACCTCTGTTGATGGATTTGACCGATCATTAGCAATTGGCTCATAGTTTTCATCAAACATTTGATCAAACAATTTCTTCAAATCATCTTCAAGGAGGTACATAAGGTGTTCCGGTGAGAGATTTTGTACAAGAGAAGAACTAATGGGACTACTTAATGAAGGTTGTGATGCGGGTCCATAACTTGATTGTCCCGGAGCCATTTGCCCGCATGATCTCATCGAACGTGACGTGAATAGTTTCCATGATATCTCGAGTTCTTTTGTTGTAGATTCGGTAACCCTTCGTGTTTGGTGCATAACCTACAAAACTCCAATATCTACCTTAGCTCTTAATTTACCTAAATCTTGACCGTCATTCGTTGGATAGCACAAAGCACCAAACACACGAAGGTAGGAGAGATCAGTTTTCGCTTATGAACAAGTTCGTATGGAGTTTTTCCATGAGAGGTGTGTATAAGGGAACAATTTTGGGTGTAGCAAGCGGTGGCAATGGCTTCACCCAAAGAAACATTAGAACTTTTGAATAAATTAGCATTGTTATTGCGGCTTCCACAAGAGTTCGATTTAGCCTTCAACTACCCCGTCTCTGCTGAGGAGTTCGTGGAACACTTCTTTGATGACCGATTCCAACACTTTCATAAAATTGACTTAAGTCTTTGTTAACTAACTTTGTGCCATTGTCTGTTCGAACAATTCTAACAAGATTGTTAAGTCGAACTCGAAGCAACTTGATAAGTTTGATGATGACATCCGGAGTTTCATCTTTTGTCCTCAAAACTTTACCCAAGTAAATCGAGAGTAGTCATCAACAACGAATAAAATATATTTCTTCCCATTTATCGCTTGCACTCTCATTGGTCCGCATAAATCCATATGAGGGTATGAAGAACTTCCATTACGAGTTTGTGGGTTTGGGTTTGTGGGCATATTTCTTGCTTTTTCCCAATTGGCATCTTGAACAAAGATGATCTTTTCATACTTTAACTGGGTAAGCCTCTTACAAGATCCTTTCGAAAGATTATTAATGGTGTCAAGTTCAAGTGATTGAGACGACGATGCCATAACCATGATTTTGTTTTCGAAGCCTTTGACAACAAGCAAATTGGAGAAGACTTCATCATGTCTTCGATAGAGATGGTGTATAGATTTGAACCACGAGTTCCTCTTAACAGTTCTACACCATCAAGTTCTCTAACGAAACAAGTATGTTTTCTAAAAGCCACTTCTAGATCGGAATCACATAATTGACCAACAGAAAACAAGTTATGACCAAGACCTTCAACATAATATACCCTGGAGATTACACTATCGCCAACAACATAGTCTCCATAACCCATAATTGCACCAAAATGGTCGTTCCCGAATCTAACAGTCCCGATAAATTTACTCACGAAGTTCATGAGCCACGAGTGATCTCCAGTCATATACTTGGAGCCTGAGTCCAGATACCACAGAACGATTTGAACGATTTGCAGTTGAACACAGACAAGAATGGATAACTGGATAATTGGGAATCCCATGCCATAATGGGTTCCACTTGGTTAGACAAAGAGATTGGAACCACCACATCAGAAACTGAGTCACTAAAATCATTAGTGGTAGATGTCGGGCTAGTAGAAACAGTAGATCTATTCAAAGCATGTTCACTTCTTAAAGGTATAGTTCTACCTATGGGCATCCATTTCTAATGGGCATTGACTTAGAAAATTTAGGGCACAACTCATTAAGATTAAATTTGAAGCCAGTAGGTATCAATTGATAACCTATATTACTAAATTTCCTTCCTGTGGGTTTCCAATGTTTTCTAACCTTTTTTCGCCATTGCTTTCTAGCCTTCTTAGCTTGATTTTGGCATTAACAATTTTAATCGGCATTTAGCATCATTAATCAAATCATTCACACCACATTCATGGTTAGTAATGTAAACCAAGCAATCATCATTACATGTTTTGCGATAGTAGCGTAATTCAATTAATTACAAGACGCGATAGCTAATACTAGAATCAACACGATTCGCTTTATTCAACTCAAACTTAATGTTCCTAGGGTGGTCTTCTACTTTCTTCCATTGCACATTCTTAGCTTGCGAGGTCCTATCTTGCTTTGTATTGCCTGGAGGCTTTGACCGCTTGCTTTTGTGTCACTGATTACTCCTGTAGAGGGAATTATGGGAACATTAGTTGGTTGGGCTACCTTATGCATTCCTGAACTAGAAGTGTTGGGATCTGAACTGCTTGAGGGTACTCTAGAGTTCACTTTCTTAATGCTGGGCATAGAATGGGTTGCATACTTAGCACTAGGCATAGAACAAGGCATCACAGCTTTATCTTTCGCACCTAAGGATTTTGGACATGTTGCTATTAAACATTCTAACAGCTCCTGAGATCGTTTAGCCTGAATGCAAGCAAACCTAATTTTACTATCAAGTGGCTTATTTATGAAATCCTCTTCTACAATCTCACGAAGACATTCTAGACTATCCTTAAGGTGAGCGAAATAGTTATGAAACGCAAGTTCGTTATTTCTAAGATGAGGAGGAATGTATTTAACATCACAATATATTTAGAGTCTCGCAGATGACTTTGATGCAACATTCTCATTAAAGACAAGTGGCATTTTCCTTTACCCGACCCTTCGATTCTCAATTTCCTTTTGTAAAGACGTTATTTTTCGTTGTTCTTGTCACGAGTGACTTTCATTGAATCATATAACTCTTTAAAGTGTCGCTTAACTTTTCATTTTCTTCTAGAAAACTCTCATTTTCCTTTTGTAAAACATTAACCAAGTTTTGAAGATGAAAAGTTTGAGAACACCGAGAATCTAAAGGAGGAGGCATTTGGGAGCCAACACATTGTTCTTTTCACCCTTTAATTGTGAAATTTGGGCTTTCAACTTTCTCGATCGTGTTACAATGAGCTTGAATCTGCTCGTCACGCTTGTTTATTTCAAAAGTGCATCAAACTCGACCATTTGAGGATGTCTTGATGTTTGAGGTTTTGACATTTTCTTTGAGATGTTGATATTTTAGTTGCAAGTCAAAATGTTCAACTTCTAGCTTCAAAAATGTTTTACCAAATTATCGTGATCATCCCGATCAATTTTCTCATTTAGTTTTGAGTTTTGTTTTCAAGCTCAATGACACGATTATGGGAAACTTTCAAAGCAATGTTAATTCATGAAATTGAGAAGCGATAATAGAATGCTTAGTAATGATATAAAACACATCTTGAGCTACACAACTTAATACTAAGTTCTCATTTAAGATATGCAAATTCTTTCTTTCAATTTCATTATATTTTAGTTCCGCTCATAATCATTGACCTCAACTATCATTGCATCAAATTCCTTTTCCATTTCTTTAATGTCCGAGTTAATCCCCTTTGAAGACTCTCAAATTGACCTTTAATTGTTTAAAAAGGCATGACCTCGCTTAAATAACATTCTTTAGTTTGCTCAAAACCCTTTCCCTTCGCTAACCCCGAGGTGTGATTCTCTTCTTACATGTCTTCTCAAAATCAACGAATAATTGATAAACAACATACAAAATGATTAAGGTCTTGCTATTAGTGGAAATAGTTCTAAGAACTAAATGCATTGGTGTATTAGGAGGATACATGAGATGCAGCACTTTCCTAAGGGAGGGTTTGTTTCAACAAGTACATTTGCTTTTTGCTTATCCATATCTTTCTTCCAAAAATTTGTTCGGGGTTAATTGAGTTTGAGGCTTAAACATGTTCGTGGAGATTCAATTTTCTTTAGTGTAATCATGGGGTTTGATCGTTATGTTTTTCCTTTTACACTCGGGATCTTTTAGCTTCTTATCCATTTTCTCCTAGAGGCTTCTTCTAATTGCATATCTTCCTCAAGATACTCAACAAGAACTAGGTTTCCGCCTAGGCTTAAGGATTTCAATGCCATCATAGATTACCTTCGAGCCTCTAGCTTTTTACCATACTTAGGATTGGGTTTCAACGAGGGAATACTATGCTTATCGCTTAAGACTCGTGCTTAGTGATCATGTGAGCAATCGAATGGTATTCCCTTGTACGCACAACTTATTTTCAAGCTTGTTTTTCAAAGTTTTAGATTGGAAAAATCATTCAAAAGTTTTGATTCCTTAGCATTAAATTCTTGTTTAAGCACTTTAGCATTAAATTCGGCCCATGATCCACTAATAGTACACGGCCCAACAAATCCAATTGATATCCTAGTCAAGAAGCAGTGAAGTACTGATATTAGGGGTATTTTAACGCCACACATACTCAATCAACCCTAATTTGTCTCACACAATAAAACGCCCCTCACAACATTATCATCAAACCCTAATCACAAAAATCCGCCTCCTTTTTACTCTCATCACAAACAACTCTTCAGCAAACTAATTTCTCCCATTCACACGAAGTGACCTCGCCACAGGGTTGGCTCGAAGGTCTTGTAACAACCAAAGATGTATGCCACATGGATGGCAACTGAGTCTAATAAGCCACAGGGATGGCTCGACTTGCTTGGAAAATGGTTTCAAGGTAGGTTTTAAGTCATTGTTAAGATTATCGTTTTCTTGTTATGAGTAAACAAAAAATGAACGAAAGTCTTGATGTAACAAGTTTGTTAACATCAATTCTTTAAGTTCGAATATAATCAAGAATTGATCAATGATGATATACATGATTCGTATTTAAGACTCTTGAAGTCTTGATGTTTCTTAAGAGAACCAAGAATCATGAAAAACTGAGATCAAGTAAACGTTAAGATAAACCATTTACAATTAACTACGATCAGTGATGAAGTAAATCATGGGTTATGAGACCGTTGAGGTTGAGATGTGATAAGTAACCCATGAAACAGCTGAGATCTTGTGAAATTTATTAGTTGTAACATGTTTATGTTATGAGTATTGGTCTAGTGATGTTGTTAGATGATATGTTGATGTCGATTTGGTATTGGACTGATGATGTTATGAAACATAGGTCGTGGTGTTGTAGTTTGGTTTACATGGTATTTTGTTTGTGGTCGTGGTCTATTCTTCTTCTTCCTTTCTGTCTAAGTCGCTAACATTAAGAGTCAAGTCGCTAGGTCATTCAAACCAAGTCGCTAGCCTGGTTTTGACACAAGTCGCTAGCAACAAGTCTTGTGTCAAGTCGCTACATAAGTTATGGAGCCAAGTTGCTAACTTTTTCAAACACAGCAAGTCGTTACACCTTTTAGATACAAATCGCTAACCTGCTAAATAGCAAGTCGCTAGCTTCATTTACTTCAAATAAGTCGCTAACTGGTTTAGAAAAGTCGCTACCATATCAAAGTTACAACTCGCTACCTTTTTCAAAAATAAGTCGCTACCCACTTTTACAAAGCAAGTCGCTACGACTTGTTAAATAACAAGTCGCCAGGCCATCTTTTAATCAAGTCGCTACTTAGCTTTTGACGTTTTATGATGAGTTATCCGACCTGTTTTCCGACCATATTCATACTAAACCCAGAAATCTGCATATAACAGTTTTTGACCCATGTTTGACCACATATAGACTTCACAGATTTGGACCAATAATCAAAACCGTCACCAGTGCATGATAACTTAAGTATGTTTGGACCATAAATTGACACAAGTGAAGAGACAGATAAGAATACATGGATAAAGCATAAGACTTTTTGGACCAAACCATGAATCTGGACATAAATGAGGACAAGTCTCTAGCAAGAACATGACCAAGTCTCTAGCAAGAACATGACTAAGTCTCTAGCAAGAACATGACCAAGTCTCTACCAAGAACATCAAAGACAACACCAGCAGATTCATATAAAAACCATACGAGTAACAAAAACAGATTCATAATATTGTACCCATAATACTAGTTGACTCATAAGTCATTATCTAGACTCGTTGGGAGAGTTGTGTTGAGAGTGTCAAAGCCATCAAATTTCAAGAGCATTTTATACTCCTTGTGGTTGTCATAGTCTTAATCTTACATTGTGTGACATGGCTAACACTTGTACTAAAACTAATGATTTTTTGCAATCATACAACGATTTACACGATATTTGATAATTCTTCTAAGAGGTGGCGATTCTTAGAGATAATGTAAAAGGGTTGACTCATAAGTCATTATCTAGACATACAAGAAGCCTTAATTAAAGTTTCAGAAAAAGATAACGATTCTGTAATACAAACTCAAGCAAAATCTCTATAAGAAAATGAGCTTAGTGATTTTGAGTTTTTAGAAGCAGTAGTAATTTGGTTTGACATCTTACATAGGACAAATTTAGTGAGCAAAAAGTTACAATATGATGATATGCTAATCAATGTTGCTATGACAGAAGTGCAGGATTTAATATCTTTCTTCAAGGAGTTTAGAGTCACCGGGTTTTCTAACGCGGTTTATGTTGCTAAACAAATTGCCATCAAAATGGATATCAATCCATTGTTCATTCAGAAGCGCGTTATTCGTAGAAAGAAACAATTTGATGAAGATTCTGGTGAACTATTTCTTGTATATTATTGATCATTCAGAATCATTTAAGGTCAATTATTTCTTGTATATTATTGATCAGGAAATTGCTTCTCTTACAACAAGATTCGAACAATATCAAGAGTATGAGAATACATTTGGTTTCTTATTTACCTATGACAAGTTGAAGCTCTATGATGACGACCGTCTTAAGTCTTGTTGTAGTGGTCTTGAAGCCGCACTCAAGAATGGTGATCAATCTGATATTAATGCAAATGAACTTTATGTGGAGTTAAAGTCACTTAATAATTACTTGCCAACCGAGAATATGAAGCCCCTTGACGTCTTAAATTTTTTGAAACAAGATGATTGTTATCCTAATGCTATAATTGTATATCGAGTATTGTTGACTATTTCCGTAACTGTGGCATATGCAGTAACAAGCTTCTCAAAACTAAAATTGTTAAAGTCATACTTGCGGTCAACAATGTCACAAGAAAACCTAAATGGATTAGCATTAATAGCTATTGAGAATGACATATTAGAGAGTGTTAACTATGATGATCTAATCAACAACTTTGCTTCTAAGAATGCTAGAAGAATCGCATTATTTAAATAGTTAATTTTGATGCTTGTAACTCAGTTAAACGTTTCTTTTAGTATCGTTGTTTCAATGTTTTTTGTAAAATTAGTAATACATTTTACTTATCGCCAATAGATATTTTTATTTATACATTTACTTTTGGTATTCAGTGGGGCCTCATTATAGTCATGGCACAAGACTACCGAAATTAATGAGACGGCTCTGGTATTTATAGTAGTAATTACTTTGGAAAATAATTTTAGCTTACTAATGTTATTATTTGAGTCATTGAATGTGAAAAAGGTGTTATAAAGCTTAATACATGGTTGAGATTTTTATAGAAACAATAAGTGTGAAAACCCGCGCGATGCAGCGGGATTGGCTTAAAAGGACTTACTTTGTGGCGACACGTAAACCTTAGGGACTAATTTTGCGAGTTTCTATAGTTAGCAATTAATGCTACAGACTTACCTTGCAACGTCGCTTAAACCTTAGGGACTATTTTGCCGATTGCTATAGATTGCAATTAATTATGCAGACTTATTTTGCAACGCCACTGAACCTCGGGGACTATTTTTGCCAACTTGCGAAAGTTAGCAATTAATGTTTCGCAAATCGCTTTTTGACAAATGGCATGTGAAGGAATCATGTCCCGCCTTTTAGTTAATACGTGTGGAAACCCGCGATGCAATGGATCGCTTAAAAGGACTTACTTTGTAGCGACACTTAAACCTTAGGGACTAATTTTTCCAGTTGCTATAGTTAGCAATTAATGCTACAGGACTTACCTTGCAACGTCGCTTAAACCTTAGGGACTATTTTTGTCAGATTGCTATAGATTGCAATTAATAATGCAGGACTTATTTTGCAGCGCCACTTGAACCTCAGGGACTATTTTTGCCAACTTGCGAAAGTTAGCAATTAATGTTGCGTGAATATGCTTTTGACAAATGACGTGTGAAGAGCTAATGCCCCGCTCAATAGTATATATGATAATAAGTAAATAAATTGTGTCATGATAGTTATAGATGATAAAGCTTAATACATGGCCGCGATAAATAAATTGAAACTAACAAAACGGGCAACTCTAAAAACAAACAAGATGTCGCAAGGTATATTCACCCAGTCCAACAAGTGAAGTAGTGAACAAACACTTACATCACATAGATATGGCTATACTATTAGGCATTAAATTATTATACACCTTTATGAAAAATCAGTTAGCTATTTTCAGCTATAAGGGTACTGGCAACACTTCATCGGCATGCATCGGCATGGATGATGCCGATCGGTGTGTGTACTGCCTCCAAATCGACATCAATCGGCATGGGTTTGAGATTGTAGATTCGGTATATATTACCGATTTGGTATGAAACAAAGTGAACGTTGGGTTTCAAATTTCTAGCCGTTTGGGACTTAGGCATGGTTGAGGTATGACTTAGGCATGGTTGCCACTAAAAATCTATTGTTAGGTATGAGATTGGTATGAGATGAGATGCAAGGATATTATTGGTGGGTGATTAGGCATGAAAAATTGGTTTGGGCATGTTTGCCACCACCCTAAGAATGGAATATGTTTAAAGACCAGGTGGGTCTATTGTATGTAGCTTGCAATAAGTTTTTGGGATTAGATATTCCTAACCCCATAAAATACAAGTAATATCTTCTTTAAATTTTTATTATTCTTAACATTTTTTATTTTAATAATTTTGTTTTTATTATAAAATTGTGAAACATAAATTATAAGTGTAACAAGTAAACACACAAAATACGAAGCAGTCAACCATAAAAAATTGTCTTGTGCTGTTAATAATGTAGATAAAACTGAAAAAAAAAATACAAAATATTATATAATATATAAAATTTGACAAGTCAAAAATAGTAAATGACAAAAGACTCAATATGATGGAGAGGGATTCTCTCAAGTTGCATAACACAACTTGACTCAAGTTAGACAATTTTGAGCTATTAGATTTGATTCAATGGTTCAAATCAAAAGAAATTATTTTGATCTGAGTCATTCGATCAAATTTCTTAACTTGAGTCAAGTTATGTTTACAACTTGAGATGATCTCCCTCCCAAAATAATAGTACGATAAGTTTTTTCACTTTTTCTTTCTAAAGTTTTGTATTTTATGGTACTTCTTTGCTAATAATGGAATACCAAAATAATGGTACCAGTGTACCAAATATGCTTTATGCATTGTGTTTTCATTTATTGGTAGAACTTGACTCCTTTGACCGGTTATACTTTTGCATTTGAGGGTGCGTTTGGTATAGGTAATGAAAATCAAAGAATGGTTTGATAGGTAAACAGTTTGGTACGTGGGTTTCAAGTTGTTTGGTCTCATTTAATTTCTTAATTCAATGTTCGTTATACATATTTTAGATTCAAGTAATCATTTAATGACAAATACTCAATCCTTACTCATTCGATTGGTTTTACAAAAACTTGTCTGTGAATTCACATTTTTTTACTTCACAAAATTCAACATCCACATGTTTTGTGAGTTTCATTCTTTTTTTTTAATATATATTTTCTATGTTTAAATAATATATTTTATAATAATTTCTTAATAAAAGAAATATATTTTTATAATATAATAAATAATTTTCTCTTTCTTACTTTTTTTAAATCATTTTAAAATTCAAATCTAATTCTAAACCCATTTAAAAACAAACGGACCTTTAATGAAAATTGTTTGGCAGTTCAATATGAAATCAAAATAAGAAATCACATTCATAGATTGATAATTGAGCAAAGAGGTGACTTTATTTCTCATTCTCCCCTCTATCTCACACATTGCCTTACATGTTACCTCACATTCTTTGTTTTATAATCATTATCAACAATATTAGATTACTTTTATATCAATTTTATTGTTAATCCATGTAAATTAATTATTTTAGCTTACCAATGTAACATTGATAACCAATCTATATAAACAAATCAGACAACATTTTATATGTATACGTATGGATATTTACTTTCATTCTACCTTATTTTCAAACCAAAAATCGATAGTGATTACTATTTGCCAACCAAACGCACCAATTATTCATGAATATCGACAAACAAATATGTGGAATTTAAACATACCCCGTGTGTGTAATGAATTTATACTATGTAAGATGTTTTATGATTAAGTGATTGTGGGTTCAAATATCCCAAGACTCTTAAATAATTGCGATGTACGCATATTGATTGATGGTTTGTCTTACAAAAATATATTTGATGAGCTAAGAGATATAATTATCATGAAACAAAGCTGAAAAATACAAACCACCTATAAAACAAAGCAATTACCATAAAGTCCAACTCATACATATGTCGGTATTGAAAAATATTTAAAAATTCGAGTTGACTGATAAAGTCAAATTTGAATCTAAAATATATAAATACAAATATGAACTAATAAGTTTCATTAGAAAAGGTAAAGAGTACTTGACTTGTAAGTTTCTCGTATAGATCTCTTTGTTTTTATCTATAAGTTGCATTTACTTTAAAGAAATTAAAAAAGTCCAAACATACTGATTGATTTGGAGAATATATGCTTAACAGATGTCTGTCAATGTTAGCAGTTTTGTTTTATCAAATCATTTCAAACAAAAATATAGAAAACTTTATGTTGTAAAATTTGGTGCATTTCTAGAATTAGTTTACACCTGGTTTTAGGTTAGGAGGTACGGAGTGTACATCCATGAGGTCTCTAAACACCCTGACTCAATAGTGGTTATTATTGCTAGTGTTGGTTACTACTCCTAGTGTAGTGACTGATGGTTCCTACTGCTAGTGTATTGGTTCCTACTGGTAGTGTTGGTTCCTACTGCTAGTGTAGTGACTGATGGTTCCTACTGCTAGTGTATTGGTTCCTCGCTTCTAGTGTATTGGTTCCCTTGGTAGTGTTGCGTTGATTAACTTGTAACGACTTTGACCCATTCAAGTGGCTGTTATGACTGCTTTACGACCAAGTTTAATTGGTCATGTAACCACTATTCCTATGATAATGGAGGCTTATTGTGGGTGATTAATTGGCCATTAATCACTCATAAAGTCTATTGATTCGGGTTGAGTGTTCTCTACTATATATACAGATCGACATCATCAGCATGAAAATATAGAGAAAACCAGGAGAAACAAAAAGAAAGCTAAAACACTTATATGCGCAAGGGTTATTGATTTGTGCCTAAGTCAATAACAAACATTTGGTCTTATCCCAAGTAGATATTTGTGTAACCCAGGCATATGGTCGAATAGTTTACTTTCGAAAGTGATCACACGATTCCAAGTGATATCCGATAACCTAATTTGGTATTGCATTGCTACTGATTATCTTACCCTGTTCTGGGCATCATAACCACCAACACTCAAAGTAAACTATTTTGTGATAATCAATGGTTGCTGCTGCAATGAAACACACGACTTCAAACTTTGCCAAGCTGGACAAGTTTGAAGGGGTGGACTTTAGGAGATGGCAGAAGAAGATGCACTTCTTGCTGTCAAGCATGAGTGTGGTATATGTTCTGACTACACCTATTCCTGATGATGGGGATGATGCTCTTTGTGGAATGATAAGGAGGAGGAGCAAATGGGAGAATGATGACTACATTTGCAGAGGCTTAATTCTCAATGGTATGTCTGATTCACTCTTTGACATTTATCATAATTTGAATCTTCCAAATAACTATGGGATTCCTTGGACGCCAAATATATGGCTGAGGATGCATCAAGTAAGAAGTTCCTTGTAAGTAATTTCACAAATTACAAAATGACTGATTCAAGACCAGTTATGGAACAATACAATGAACTTCTTGGTATACTTGGAAGGTTTACACAACACAATATGCACATGGATGAGGCTATTTCAGTCTCGTGTGTCATTGATAAACTTCCCCCTTCCTGAAAATATTTCAAGCATACCTTGAAACATTAGAAGTAGGAGTTAACTCTTGTTGAGTTGGGCAGTCATTTACGCATTGAGGAATCTCTCAGGGTGCAGGATAATGACAAGCCAAAGAGTAGCAATGCTACGGGTGCATCTGTTGTCAATATGGTGGAGCATAACAACTCCATCAGGTACAATGACAACAAAGGCAAACGTAAACATCATGATAACACAAGGGCATATCCTAACAAGAAGGCAACACCTACTTGTTGGAAATGTGGCAAAACTGGTCACATTAAAAAGAATTGCAAAGGTGTTAAGGTTGGTGGTAAGCCAATGGATCAGGCACTAATGGTTCAGGGAGTGGTGGTTCTATCAACTCACTGAAAGGTCATAATATGTTTAATAAGTCTTTTCAGATTTATTATGTTACATATGTATCTTAATCTTATTAGGTGCAGGATGATGTGTTACGTGGTGGGTTGACTCTGCTGCAACTGTTCATGTGTGCAAAGATAGAAGTTGGTTCAAGACTAATGAGTCACTGAATGATGGTTTTATTCTTCACATGGGAAATGAGTCAACAGCCTTGGTACATGGTCGTGGTTGTGTAGATCTTAAGTTTAGTTGTGGAAAGATTGTAACTTTGTTTAATGTTATTCATGTTCCTGATATAAGGAAGAACTTGGTTTCAAGTAGTGTTTTGAATAATCATGGTTTTAAACAAGTTATTGAATCTGATAAATTTGTTCTATCTAAGCATGGTGTGTTTATTGGTTTTGGCTATTTGTCTAACAAAATGTCCAGGCTTAATATTGTTAAGGAATGTGATAATTCAGCCTCTGTGACCACCTCTGAACTGACTGACTCTACCCTATGGCATGCTAGACTTGGCCATGCACACTATAAAAGGATGCAAGATATGTCTAAGGATGGGTTAATCCTAGCATTTGACATGGCCACTGAAAAGTGTAAAAGTTGCATGTTAACCAAAATAACTAAGAAACCTTTTCAGGGTGTTAAACGTGAAACTAAGCTCTTGGAGCTAATACACAGTGACCTGTGTGACTTGCATGCCACTTCCTCTTTGGGGAATAAGAAATACTTTGTGACATTTATTGATGATGATTCTAGGTTTTGTTATGTCTATCTGTTACATACTAAGGATGAAGCATTAGATAAATTCAAAGTGTTTAAAACTGAAGTTGAATTGCAACTTGGGTTCTGTAGCAACCCGTAATTTTTCATAAGGTAAAATGAATATTTTACCCTTTGACTTTTTAAAGTTGACCTTTGACTTTGACTTTTGATTATTTGACTTTTACTGTAACGTAAAAGCAAATACGATAACCGGTAGTAACTAGTAATTTTCCTTGTGACCAACACAAGACTACGATAAGTCTATATGTTCAAAATACTTTATTTTCACCAATAATCATAATTTATATGAACTATTACTATTTTATCATTTTTAAGTAGATATGTTACTTTTTACGTAAGACGCGTGTTCAAACCTACGTTATTAGATTTTAACAACATAGACGCACCCTATGAGACTTATCACACATTTAATATACCTAGTTAGAGTATATTGATAAGTTTAGACATTTTTATAAGTATTCCATTTTTAAGTTACCCGATTTTAAGTTTCGTGACTTAAGGGCTTAACGTTAGTAATTACCGGGACCAAACTACACCTCATAAACCAATATTTATCACAAAATAAAACACGCTACCACCTCATATGAGAGGGGGCATGCAATGGCTAGCCACAAGGCCACTTGGCCTTCCCTCATCACACCAACACTTACACATACTCACCCTTGTCCCCCACTTAAGACCATTTCACTTCATTCTCATCCCTTACAAGCAAAAGTGACCAAAAACCCTCTCCTTCACCATCCATGGTTGTTCATCCTTCATCCTAACTCACCATCATGCATTTTGATTCACACAATAAGTTACACAAGAAAGATGAAGGCCTAAGTGAGCTCTACATAGTCCAAGTGTAGTGATTCCATGGTTAGATTTGGAGTTATTCAAGGTGTTAGGGGCTGAGATAAAGGGGATTATTTGGTGATTAACAAGGGTTATAATCAAGTGAGTTGAAGATTCAAGACAAGGATTAGAGATTAGAAGGGTTAAGGGTTGAATTGTTCTTGTTGTACTAGTAACTTGTCATCCTAATCCTTATAAGATTTGAGTTTATTTTCTTGTCATTCAATATGATTGTAATAATCTCTATAATTATTTGATGTAATTTGATATAAGTAGTATATGTAGTATGGCTTAATTAATGTTGTACATGAGGTTGTGACAATAAAAACAAGCTAAAACAAGTCCTAGGTAAGTTCTATGAACATGAATTCTGAAACAGTCACAAAGTTTGATTAAGTTGATCATCACAGTAAACCTTGAGGTTAATTCAGTAAGATAGGCTTTTATAAGTATGTCTTACGGTCATTTCGCCGGGTGGCGCACCTCATAACTCTTCCCGATGAGTAAATGAGAGCCAAAATGGCAAAACATGTCAAAATCTGCACACCATATTTCATTTGGGAAAAGCCCATGGTTCGACCATTTCTGGAAGTCGACTCAGTTTTATGAAGTGTAGCCAAGACCAAAACTTGAAGTTTGGCGAAAGCCGCGTGTCAAAATAAGTTGTAGAACTCAACTTATGGTCGTTTTGGCAGGACTGAATGTGCAGCCAAACTTTCTGCAATAAAATATAAGTAAATACTTGTAATTAGACTATTGATATAGGTAAACTTTGAACCTTAGACTTGATTAAGCTTAAGAAGTTATTATAGAATATAAAAATATAAACTTGAGCTTTTGAATCACTTAAAAAGGACTTGTGGTTAAAAAGTCATCCCTAGTTAAGTTTTACTATATGAAAATATAGTGTTGAAACAAAAGCTTGTTGATACGATTTTAAATCATGATTTTGACTCTTTTCTGCTCCGAATCAGCAAAAGTGTAAAACACGAAAGTTGCTCAGAATGAGTTTTTCTACAAAAACTCAAGCACACATAAGAAGAAAGTGAACGAAAAAGCCTAAAAATGGCAAAAACTAAACTGACCTGTTGTTGACTAGAAAACAACCTTAGTAAGAAACCTTAAGTGATATATTGATTCTTTGAGGCCAAAACAAAGCCAAGGTTAAGCCAAGGCTGATGTATCAAGGTATTTTAACTTAAATATAGCTATTAGGTTTGACCTTAATTTTTGTTTCAAGTTGCTTAACCGTAACTTAGCCGCACGGCTAGTTTGGGTTTGTTAACCCGAAACTTGTTTCAAAAACTTGTCCATTAGATTGAACTTTACTAGACTTTGACAAAACTAGATAAATGACCATATGACATATAAACTATCTAAATACCATTTTCACAAGTCTTAACTCTTGTTTAAACCTATGAACTTATATTAACTTAAAAACTATTTTTGAAACCTTTGTATTTAACGACATTATAATATGATACGCCGTAATTATTTTCATCACAACACTCATTGAGTGAATAACATTTATACATAATAAATGTTATGCTAAACTACTTCACGACCTCTTGATTTTGATAGCCAAACAACATTTAAGGAATACTTTAACTTAAGGATTCATGTACAACATCATAAGCCAACAAACTACATATACTTGTACACTTATAACGTACAATATACTAAAACACGAATACTATGCTTTCTTAGGTAATCATTAAAGATCGTGATCTTGTCATACTCTTCGTTGATAACATTATATCGTTACACTCCGCTGCTGATCACTACTGTGAGTTCATAGCCCCATTTTCTATTACTTATTTGTTTTACAAACCCTTGGGGGAGATACATGCTTTATTTTAAACCGAACACATTGCTTTCAAAATGTATACTTATCTGATTGTTTTATTAGCACTAAGTTACAACATTTGCCAAACTTAAGTCCCTAAATCATGAATCATTAATCACTAGTGAGAGTGGGCGTGAATATTGTGAATAGATCTATTGGGATTGACGAATCCCGTTTGTGTTGACCGGGTAGGCTAACAAACGCACTATATTTGAGTAACATTAGGTAAAACGGCAATTTTACCTATTAGGGCTGGTACCAACAGTTTCACCAATTAATTTTGGAACACGTTAACGCCTTGGTTGCATGAGCTTAGTGAAATAATAACTGTTTTGTTTTCAACATTATGGGTGTATAACAACGTAACCCACACAAACACTATGTGTTCAACTTTTAACAATAAACCTATGGATTCACTCAACCTTTGTGTTGACAGTTTTAAGCATGTATTTCAGGTCCATATTGTACGAGGCTGGCACGGATACTCAAGAAGGCTATAAATTTTATTATCATTCGAAAACCCATTTAATGTATTTTGTAAACTTGGAACCATTTGGGACCTCATCTTTGTAAACTCTGATATTTATATAAATTGAATGATAAACCTTTTAAAACGACTCCATTAGAGTTCGTTTTCTATTGTTATGACTGTTGTGCCATGAAGTAACACCCAGTTTGAATTCCGTTGCGTATCACTAAATTGGAGGTGTTACAGGTTCCTGATCAAAAAATTAAGGACTGATAGGGGAGGTGAGTACATGGATACTCTTTATTTTCAGTCTGTTGGTATTATCCATGAAATGACTGTTGCCTATACTCCTCAGCAAAATGGTATTTACGAAAGAAAAACAGTCTTGAAGGAGATGGTTAATTCCATGTTTTCCTATTCGTGGATCGAGTCAAGGGTTCGGGGTGAAGCTATGTTAACGACTTGCTATTTATTAAATAGTGTTCCCAACAAAAGGAACAAGGTTACCCCTTATGAACTCGGACTAAAAGAAACCCAACTGAACTATCTCAGGGTTTAGGGTTGTAGGGCTGTTGTGAGACTCCCTGATCCAAAGTTGAAAACTTTGGGTGAAAGAGGCATTGATTGCATCTTTGTTGGATATGCTGAGCATTCCAAGGCTTTTAGGTTTTATGTTATTGAATCTAATGAATATGTTTCAATTAACTCCATAATTGAATCAAAGGATGCAATGTTTAATGATAATAGATTCTCATCAGTCTCTAGACCAAGTCAAAGGATTCCTAATGACATTGGTGTATCAGAGGTCCTTAATAAGGTCCCTGATGAGGTTGTGGTTCAAAACCCGATCCTTTGCACAAAAAGAGCAAAAGGTTCAGGAAACCAAAGTCATTTGGACCTGAGTTTCAATTATACTTAATTGAAGGAACAAGGGATGAGGTCTCTAACCAATACTCCTATTGCTTCATTGTTGAGGATGATCCCAAGACATTTGAAGAAGCAATGAAGTCCCAGAATATTGCTTTCTGGAAAGAAGCAATCAATGATGAGATGGATTCTATCATGGGCAACAACACTTGGGTGTTGGTTGATCTACCACCTGGTTGCAAACCTTTGGGTTGTAAATGGATTTTCAAAAGGAAAATGAAGGTAGATGGAACTATTGAAAAGTTCAAGGCTAGACTAGTCATTCAGGGCATTAAACAAAAGTCGAGAATAGACTATTTTGATACTTATGCTCCTGTGGCTCGTATCTGTACCATAAGACTGCTGATTGCTTTGGCATCAATTTACAATCTGATTATTCATCAGATGGATGTGAAAACAGCTTTCTTGAATTGTGAATTGGAAGAGGAGGTTTATATGAACCAACCTCAAGGCTTCATCATGCTTGGCAATGAAAACAAGGTGTGTAAACTGATTAAGTCTCTTTATGGACTAAAGCAGGCACCTAAGCAATGACATCAAAAGTTTGATGAAGTGGTTTTGTCTAGTGGTTATATCCTTAACCAAGCTGAGAAATGTGTGTATAGCAAATTTGATGAATCTGGTAAAGGAGTCATCATTTGTCTATATGTTGATGACATGCTGATCTTTGGCATCGACCAAAGTCAGTTGACTGACAAAGGAATTTTGTCATCAAGGTTTTCCATGAAGGACATGGGGAGGCGATGTTATCCTTGGTATAAGGATTAAACATGAAAGTAAAAGAATTTCTATCTCTCGGTCTCATTATATTGAGAAGGTGTTGAGAAATTCAATTACTTTGATTATACTCGTGAGTACACCTATGGATACTTGTGAGAAGTCGATGCATAATAATGGCAAGGTCAGATCTCAACTTGAGTATTCTAGGGTAATTGGTGCTGATGTATGACATGACTTTTACAAGACCCGATATTGCGTTTGCGGTGGGTAAACTAAGCGGTATACTAGCAATCCTAGTGCTCATCATCGGCAAGCGCTTCGAGAGGCTCTCAAGTATCTCAAGAGAACTATGGATTATAGTCTCTCATATACTAGTTACCCTTCATTGTTGGAAGGATACACCGATGCAAGTTGGATCGATAATCAAGAAAATTCGTCTACCGGTGGCTGGGTATTCCTACTTGGTGGAGGTGCAATTTCTTGGGCATCCAAGAAGCAAACTTGCATCACCAGTTCAACAATAGAATCTAAATTTGTGGCCTTAGCAGCTGCTGGTAAAGAAGCTGAATGGTTGAAAAACTTGCTTCTTGAGATTCCATTGTGGCCTAAACTTATAGCACCTATTTCTATCCGTTGTGATAGTGCAGCTACATTGGCAAAGGCTTATATCCAGATGTACAATGGGAAGTCTAGACACTTGGGTGTCAGACATAGCATGATTCGTGAGCTTATCATGAATGGGGTGGTATCTATAAAGTTTTTTAGATCTCAACAAAATTTAGTTGATCACTTGACGAAGGGTTTGGCTAGAGACTTGGTTATAAAGTCTTCTAAAGGGATGGGTTTAAGTCCAACTTAGTCACTGAATGCTAAGACACACAACTCCCTCTTAAGGAAACTTGGGAGTTGAGTTCAATGTGGAAAGCTAACCATTCAGTGGACTGGAGCACATGTTTTACTATCATCCCAAGGTTGTGCTCAGATCCTGCTGGAAAGGAGGATGAAGTCTTTACTTCTTAATGGTTAATTTTCTTTGAAAAAATGCTTGGCAGGAGCATGAATAAAGAGGAATCACCTATGTGAATGTTGAAGTTTTGCCGCTTCAGGGAGCTTTTGGACTTTTGGCTCTTACAACATTTATGAATTTGGATACGGACACATGGCTTGTATAGTGTCAGGAGCGTTTAAGTGTTTAAAAACTTGTGTGTATTTTATCTTCAGGTATTCAAATGGGTTGAAGGGTTCAATTCTTAGAACACCCTGATTCTCGAATATTTGAATGTGTAATTTACTAAAATGGAAATTCAGTCCTCATGATATTTTCGTTTATGCACATATTTTGCTTAATGTTTGATTTTCATGCAAAAGGATGTGAACTAAATTTGGGAGGATTGTTGGAGGTACGGAGTATACACCCATGAGGTCCCTGAACACCCTGACTCAATAGTGGTTAGTACTGCTAGTGTTGGTTACTGCTGCTAGTGTAGTGATTGATGGTTCCTGCTGCTAGTGTATTGGTTCCTACTGGTAGTGTTGGTTACTACTGCTAGTGTAGTGACTGATGGTTCCTACTGCTAGTGTATTGGTTCCTGCTGCTAGTGTATTGGTTCCTACTGGTAGTGTTGCAGTGATTAACTTGTAACAGCTTTGACCCATTCAAGTGGCTGTTATGACTGCTTTATGACCACGTTTAATTGGTCATGTAACCACTATTCCTATGATAATGGAGGCTTATTATGGGTGATTAATTGGCCGTTAATCACTCATAAAGTCCATTGATTCAGGTTGAGTGTTCTCTACTATATATAGAGATCGACATCATCAGCATGAAAATATAGATAAAAACCAGGAGAAACAAACAGAAAGCTAAAACACTTATATGCGCAAGGGTTATTGATTTGTGCCTAAGTCAATAACAAACATTTGGTCTTATCCCAAGTAGATATTCGTGTAACCTAGGAAAGTAATCACACGATTCTAAGTGATATCCGGTAACCTGATTTGGTATTGCATTGCTACTGATTATCTTAACCTGTTCTGGGCATCATAACCACCAACACTTTATGTAGTATTCTCGGTGATAATTCACAATAAGAAACAATGCGACAAAAAAATAGATACAATTTTCATATTCATTTTTTCGTACGAGAGTAATTTTTTCATTGTGAATATTAAGTTTTCTACCTTAAGTGAGGTGTTCACGATTGCTTATTTTTAATTTTTTTTAATGTATTTACCTTTTGTAGCTGTATTTTTTGTTGCAATTTAGTTCGCAGTAAACTTCACAATAAATTAAGCTGAAAATTGCCAGTCAGTGTCAAGTTTCGTAACTTCAAAATAATAAACTTCTAACATGATGTTATTTTATATATCATACTAAGAAGTTAATTTTGTAAGTAAATCATTACATGTATTTTGCGTGTCAAAATATTGTGAGTAAAACAATGAGTGAAAATACAAAGAAAAAACAAAGATTTATTTTCACTATTTTCACTCGATTAACTTACTATAAAAATACCATAACTATAATTAAATAAAGCTATCAAAGGTCTTATAAATACCATCAAACTATGTAGACTTAATAACTCAACTTTATAAAAATCTTAAAAATGCTAGCCAATTAAAAAAAATCATTAAACAAGTTACTTAGTGTTATTATACATATTACTAATAGCGATTCAATTACGACGCTATTTGATGTCGTTTTGATATTAGCCTGCTGGTGAGCTTCTTTGGCATTCTTTGCTAAGGTTTTTTTTGTTAGAGGATCATTGTATGGGCATAGCCCGGTTTACATTTGTGTTATGGGCCTCGACCCATTGGCAGTCTTTATATGTATTCATTGTACTTGTTCTACAGATAATTCAATACAAACACACATATTCGGTATTAGGGTTTTACATGGTATCAGAGGGTTTTGTGATCCTCTAAGCCACCACAACATACATTCGCTGCCTCTTCATCACCATCAAAATGACAATTGGTGCTTCTCCCCCTCCACCCCCTACACTAACACTCATCGAAAAACTTTATGCTGTTACCAACATAACGAATCTGGTACCAGTCAAGCTAGACATCGATCAAGCCAACTACTCCTCCTGGTGTTACTTCTTTAAGATACACTACAATAACTTTGGTGTGATAAAGCACATCGAACCTGCCACCAATGCAACCTCGTCTTCTTCGACTGCTCCTGACGAGTGGCTTACTGCCGACTCGATTGTGAAATCGTGGATCTTTCTAACCCTGGTTGACACGCTTCAAAGACGGCTCATCAAGGCAAATCCACCCACAGCTAGAGCCGCGTGGGAACATGTGGAGAAACTTTTTCTCGACAATAAACGTACAAGAACAATCGCTTTAAAAGGAGAGTTTCGCGTAATTCAGATGAGTGACTTAACAGCTGATGCCTATTTTCGAAAAATAGAGTCCATCGTAACCCTCTTGACTGACCTTGGTTCGCCCATGAGTGACGATGACATCGTCACGTATGCCATTAATGGGTTAAGCGAAAAATACGCTCACCTTGCAACTATCATCGCGCACAAGGATCCGTTTCCTGACCTTAATACCATGCGATCTATGGTAGCAACTGAAGAGATGTGTCTCAACTCTAAACCTACAACCATATCTGCTGCTACTTCATCTTCGGCTCCACATGTGCTACTTGCCAAAACCAATAACCCTCGTGGTCAGGAGTCTCGCAACACTCGGGACTCACGCACTAACACACACACTGAAGTGTGTAGGAACTTTAGTCGAGGGTACTGTCGTTGGGGTGCAAATTGTCGTTATCTTCATGACCCGCATCGGCCCAGTGGTTCAACTAATTTTCGTCTTACACATGGGTCAAATAATCGTAATAGTGGCTCTTCTAATAACTTGCAGGTTGGAAGCATGCAAAGTGGTTTTGGTAATAGTGGAGTTAACTTAGCAGCCCACCAACAGTTACTTGCCCTTCTTCAAGCCCAAAATGCCTTGCTAGCACAACATGGTTTGCAAACCTTTCAAGGCCAGATGCATACATGCCTTCCTTCGATTTTGGGCTCACGACCCACCAATCAATCCACTACTACCAGTTATACTCCCCAACAGCAGTAAGCATACGCGGCTATGGTTCAAGGTTTGACTTCACAGTCCAGTCTACCCTGTCAGGAAACATTGTTGCCACATGCCTTCAATGCCATGACACTTCAGGATCCTGCCAATGCCAATTGGAACATGGACACCGGTGCGTCTTCTCACCTTAATTCTTCTGCTAATAATCTTAGTACTATTTTAAATTTGTGTATTTATCCATCTGTCCTTGTTGGTGACGGGAAATCTATTCCCGTCACCAACACGGTCCATAGCACTATATCCACACCGCACCGAACCCTTCATTTAAATAACGTTCTCGTTACACCTAACATTGTAAAAATTAATCTCGGTTCATCAGTTTGTTCGTGACAATAAATGTACTATTGACTTTGATGAGTTTGGTTTTTTTGTGAAGGACTTTTGGACCCGTCAAATTCTAATCCGTTGTGACAGCACGGGTGATCTATATCCGGTCACATCACCATCACTACCTAAAGCTTTTCTGGTCAGTCAGCATACGTGGCACCAATGTCTTGGTCATCCTGGAAATGACGTGTTACGTTCTTTAGTTTCTAATAATTTCATTTCTTGTAATAAGACTAAGTCTCCTGTGCTTTGTCATGCTTGCCAGCTTGGCAAACACGTGCGACTTCCTTTTTCACTTTCTGAAAGAGTTGTTAAGTCTCATTTTGATATTATTCATTCTGATTTGTGGACTTCTCCCTTTCCGAGCATTACGGG
Source organism: Chrysanthemum lavandulifolium (assembly GCA_022545495.1). Taxonomy (NCBI): domain Eukaryota; kingdom Viridiplantae; phylum Streptophyta; class Magnoliopsida; order Asterales; family Asteraceae; genus Chrysanthemum; species Chrysanthemum lavandulifolium. Next base: position 206,441,560 of record CM040243.1, on the reverse strand, counting down.
TATTAAATACTACTAGAAGGGTACCCGCGCAATGCGGCGGCGGGTACCCGATGACTTTTTGTAGCGAACAAATGTTTTGAGGTGGTGATGTGATGAGATGGTGGTGACAGTGGCGGCGATAAGTATAGTTATATGTGTTTGCTTACCCGTTTAATGAATTCGTTTCACAACACTTGAATGTATATGTGTTAGTTGTAAGTGTTTGTTTGGGTTACCCGTAACTTTCACGCGACATCATTATTACCGATATAAAATACCTCGCAATCTCTTACGCAAACACTCCCCAAAAGTATATGATTTTGACGAATCAAGATTATATTGATTGGAATAAATGAAATAAAGGTTAAAGTTGTAAAATTTGAATTAAAATAAAATAAACCCACTAAAAATATAAAACTAAAAACTCATAAAAATATATTAAAATGGATGTTGAATTAAAGAGCATAAAATTTTAGAAAATATGGTGAAATTATATTATAATATAAATAAGTAGATAAAAGATATTTTAATTTGAAAATAAAGATGAATTTTAGTTGAGAAGTGACACATGTCATTTTATAATTGGAGCTTTATCTTAATTTTTGGTGGTTAGGAGTTAGCTTGAAGTTTGTTAGAAGTTAGGCTTGGAGTTTGTTAAGAAGTGACACGTGTCATCTCATGATTGAGCTCCTTATCTTAATTTTACATGCATTATAATATATCTTTCCATAATAAGCAAGTAAAAAGTTCGACTTTTAAGCCTTCTAATTTTAGAAGGCCTAAATGCATTATAAAGTAGTATAGATGTATTGTTTCTAGATCATTTTTCGCATTATTTATGGGTGTATCCTTTAAGAAATAAGTCTGATGCGTTGTCTAAATTTATTCATTTCCGTGCTTATGTTAAGAACCAATTTAATTGTGATATTAAATCCTTGCAATGTGATCATGGGGGCGAGTTTGATAACAATGCCCTACACCAATTATTTGCATCTAATGGCATTACCATTCGTTTCTCTTGTCCAATCTACTTCTTTCTGGAACACTCTTGATCTTACACTTCTCTCTTTTTAAATGGCAGACAATCATGCTTCGTGTGTTTTAATATTATTGACAAATCTGTCTACCGATTTTATAAATTCATGCGCCTTTTTTCTTGACAACCATTATGATGTGAATTGAAATGGGATATGCATGGTTTCGTTTTTTGTGATTTCTTGAACACACATCATAAAAGGTAAGCCGCATGTTTTAAAGAAAGCAAACGATTAAGGTTTCATAGGAAATCCTTATTTTTTTGCACGATTGGGTTTCAGATTTTGGGGCTTTTTATTCATTTGGGGTTTAGTACTCGATTGTTTACTGATTCCTAATTCTGGAGGTGTCAATCGTTGTTCTTGAAAAAATGGATCAAAACCCTATTTTTAGGGTTTGGTTGTTGGTTCCATTTTCTTATTAGTTTTTGTACATCAGAGTGTTTTTTTGTTAGTATTCTTTCCTATAATGTATTATAGCTTTTTATTGCTATATAAAATCGTTATCTTATTGCCATTTTGACGTCTTTATCCGCCGATTACCATGTGCGGTATTTGACGCTGACGGCATGGCAACCTGACATGGGCCATGGTTGCAGTTGCGGGCGGTATTTGACGCTGACGGCATGGCAACCTGACATGGGCCATGGTTGCAGTTGCGGGCGGTATTTGACGGTGGCGACATGGCAATCTGGGTTGGGATGTGGTTGCAACTGTGGATGCCATTTGACGGTTAAGGTGACAACTATAATTTTATGCATTTATATTCTTTGTAAGCATAGTTTACAGACCGTCGTGTCCTGGCAGGGCATCCACACCCAAATTGTGGTTACAGCCATGTCAGATGGTTGGTATCGCATCCATATTTGCAGACCAGAGCTTCATTTAATTAAAAAGAAACTTATGTTATACTTCACCAGTGTGTGTTGAAGCTATTTTCTGTTTGTTTACCGGGGTAACAACAATAGTTTACAAAAAGTTCCCAAACATATTAAGAAGTGTTTTCCTTCTCTAATTTCATGTTCAACGTTCTTGTGGGATCAATTGTCCCTATTAAGTATAACTTTTCGATGAAAACTTCTACTTAATATAGACAGTTGATCCTATAGGAACCTTGCATATGCGGTTATACATGCTATAGCCTATCTTTCGTTTAGTCTTATCATATTGTGGTGTTTGGTGTTCATCTAAAAAAATACAGTTTAAATTGAGCCATCATCTACCACTTAATGCATGTTGTATTTCTTTTTGTATTGAACATTGAACGTCACAAACGAAGCGACTAATGTGCGTACTTTACCAGCCGCCTCTTGGCAGGCCAGCCGCACCCAGATTGTAGTAAGGTTACAGAATTCTCAGATTCCAAAAGGATGTTTGTTTGATCTTATGTTTTCTAAAAGCAAGGTTTTAAACTTTTTGTCTCAAACTCTTGCTTTTGGTTGTTAAACGTTGTTATTGGGATGCAGCTTGTCCGAAGAAAGTACTTGCCCCGAGGGTATTGGAATATGCTCACGCTACTACATGGTTGTTTTGATTATAATAGGTTGTGATGAGTCTGATTAAAGGGTTCAAGAAGGGTTTTGGTGGAACTACGGGTCCTAAGTTGTCTAAGGGAGTTGGCGGGGGGAAATGGTTGGTGTGGTGGCGGGTTATCACCTTCCATGATGAAAACTGATGGGATTACTAACAAATTCACGAAGAAGGGGGAATAGACTACAAGGAAGCTAAAAATGAGAAAAAATCTTAATTGATAGGAATCAAGCAAGGGAACCTAGACGAGATAGAAATCTAACTAGCTATTCTATTCCCTGGCAGCGGCGCCAAAAACTTGATGCACGTACGAAGCGCGTTCGGGGTCAAAGGAATTTCCTTTTCGTCGAGCAAGTTTTTCAACACCCTAGGTAGTGAACCTAATCGTTGTAATGTAGTATTGGGTAAGCCTCAGTATTGATATCGTTCTCTAGGGGAATAGGAATGCTAGCAAGAAGTGTACTACACTAAGGTTGGCGTTGAGGAATATTATTTTTTATCTTTTATATATTTTTTAGAAAGCTAAGGGTAAAATCTCGGGGCAATGGATTTGGGGGTCGTACTTCTACCGATTACTTCTACTATTCTAACTATCTAATACTACGAGTAGTCTATGTCTTTTTGATGTGTGCTTGTATGATGATTAAAAATGTGTTTACCTGGATACTATTACTCCCTAGTTATCTTTTATTGGTGGTTGAATTGTCACATCCTTAGTCTTAACGCGTTGTGTTTTCTAAGGTCGTAGGGAATGCTTATGCCCTAACTCTTTGAGAATACCTTAAGGTTATTGCCTACAAAATCCGCTAGATGTTTCATAAACTAACCTAAAGGTTATCTTTGGATGTTTAGACTACGAAATCCTCTAAGTGATTCATAAACTAATGTTTGCAAAGATTACTCAAACATTTAAACACAACGATAGCCTAGTGCATTCCTAGGCTATTTACAATTAATATAAGAGATAATCAATCAATAATTAACAACTAGGTTTCATAGATCTAAGCATACACAAGAAATTTAGCCGGACATGTTAAACAAGCAAGCATACACACATTCAATGGAAGACATAATGAAATTAATGGAATAAAATACCTCTTTAAAAACTAAAAATAAATTCTATATATAGATTTACACTTGCGACGGCGTCGCCTTATATGTGGGATGCCGTCAGATCGCCGTCATTAAGGTTTTTGTTTTGGCCAAGTTATCGTTGGGACGGCGTCACGTTGTAGTTGTGACGCCGTCGGGCTTCAACAGGGGGACGCTGTCTAATTCGGATCCGGGCCGTGCGAGATGAAAAGTCTTAGTGACGCCTTCCTTTCAAAGCTGGACGTCGGTGTATTTTAGCAAAAGTCTCTTCGAGTCGTCAGTGTATTTTAATTAAATCCGTGAGAGGGACGGCGGCCGCCTTTAGTTGGGACGCCGTCATCTTCGGCCAGACTTGAGTGTCTTGATCTTGACTTAGCCATTTTCTTCATATATTAACTCCTTTTCGTCCAAATATGCATCATTCCAGCATTTTGCTTCCAAGAGACCTAAAAAGTGAAAAGGAACGAAATTAAGCAGTAACGGATATAAAAGTGGGCGATTAAGGGCTTAAATGACCCATTAAAATTGTACGTTTTAAATCCTTATCAATCTTCCTTTTAGATTCTTTACATATCTAAGCCTTTTTTACATTTAGTTATAATACATATTGCTGCTAGCCATTTAGAAACGGCATCATTTCGTGTTATGAGTTGTCGTTTACTTTTGGGGATGTCTCTTTCTTAGGCCTGCTAAGGTTAGACCCGTTTCTTAACCATTTATATTTTGTAACCAACTCTTTCCAAATTATTTTTATACTTCCGGAATGCCTGGTTCTTCTAACCTATGGATCTTACAGTATCTTCAATTAATACTTTTAAGGTATGCGTTGTCTAAAGTGTTGTCGATTTCAATCTTAGTTAATGTGTTGAGGCAACATGTTATGTATGCGTTTTCTAAATCGTGGTTCATTTCGGCTTACTAAATGTGTGGATGTAACACCCCTAAAATATCATAGCGGATGATTGTGTCACTGGGATATTACTTCTTAGCACACAGTACAAGTTATAGAAAATGACTCTAAATGTGACATTTTGAAAAGTTACCATTCGAATAATAAAATCAGAATTACAAACAAGAGATCCCATAGTACAATACATAAATATTTTTATAACATATCGAATGGTAAATGATAAAAGCATAAGCCTTCAAAACATGATGTGCAACTCTATGCTCCATGCATCAGCTATCGTTTTATTGACCTGAGATAAACATGCTAAAAAGTGTCAACACAAAGGTTTGTGAGTTCATAGGTTTTTATTAATAAATGTAAGTACAAAAGTCAAGTACGTTAAAGCTTGTAGGATAATATTGAACAAGATACATATACGAGTACTTAAATAAAATCACGGTATATGCGACAATTAAATCTACCAATAGGCACAACACATCACAAGGGTCTCCGACATACAGTCAGGATGCACACAAACTACACATACCGGGAGCCTCTTCCCAAAGATTACTGCTAGCCACTAAATTGCACATACTGGGAGCCTCTTCTCAAAGATTACCAGCTAATAAATTGCACATGCTGGGAACCTCTTCCCAAAGATTACTAGCCATTAAATTGCACATATGGGAGCCTCTTCCCAAAGATCACTAGCCAATAAATCACACATAATAATTACATAGTAATAGTCACGCATTAGAGCATATATTGGTACACACATGTTGACCAAATATAATAACAATGAAACTACACATACTAGGAAACCACTTCCCACACGTACTGGGACCACTTTCCCATATCAATAACAATTGATATATCACATAACTCCTAGTATAAATAACAATTGATATAGCATATAATTCTAAGTTCGTAATTCCTAGTATAAGTGATAACATCAAATAGTCCTGAATATTAAGTGTCAATTTCCCCCATAAATGCTCGTTATTTATATTATTTATATGGATTTACGCTTGTTTTCCATTGTTTTCCACTTTCAGGTAAATTACGAGCATTGGAGCTAAAGAGACGCGGAACTGGAAACATATCTAAAGATTTATCACAGTATGCTATTTTGAAGAAGTTACGGCGTAACTCCTCCCAAAGGTTACGACGTAACTACATTAGGTCAAAAGAGGTTCCAAGCCGTTGATACTTACGCCGTAACTACTGCATCTCTTACGACGTAACCTAGTTTATTGAAGACTACGGCGTAACCACTCATTAGGTTACGCCGTAACCAGCAGATCTAGTGCATTTTACGAAGAAATAGAAGGTGTTAATACAAATAAGCCGTTAAAACGTTTATTTATATTTTACGATATTCTAAATGTTTTGTCGATAACAAACGTAAAATCATTTTAACGAAACAAATAGAATACGTAAATTGTTTGAGTTAATAGTTTCCTAACACACTTACGTTTTCACATAAAACACTAAAACAAGTATAAGTGATTTTATGATTTAAATACATATGTACAACAACTAGTGTTTACATATTGGGTAAGCATATACTTAAACTAAGTATACTAAAATGGGTAAAAACAAGTATATACTAAATGGGTAAAAACTAGCAAATGGTATTGACCCATAACCCATGGTTTTATATATACCACTTAACCAAGTTCATTGTATCTAGAAAGAAAACCATGGATCAACCCATAACCCATGACCCATGACCCATAAGGGAGAGAAAAATGTGAAAGAAAGGCTAATGAATGGATATACCCTCATAAGGGAGAGAAACATGATGTTGAGTTAGCATTGGAAGATTGGTACAAAATAAAATTTGGAAACTCAAAAATCATTAAGGAATGGTTAAGCGAGATAAGTGCAATCATCTCATCGACACAATAGACGGTACAAGATCCAGCATCAACATTACTAATAGTATTATTACTGAAGATGATGACCGAGGAAAATCATGTGTTAAATGGCTTTCACATAAGTTTGGAACATATGGCATCAATAATTCTGCAAGGAAAAAAAGGCTCGACAATTGGATGAATGAGTGCCAACGAATGGTGGAAGTGGGGCAGATCCAAAGGCCCCCATAGAAGCCCCTGGGCTCTGAGTCTAACTTAGAGACTTGTAAATAAAGAAAAGTGCTCTTTCGGGAGACAACCCGAATTATCCCTTTCTTTTTTTTATTTCCTTTTCTGTTGGGTTTTGTGTTTTCTAACTAGTTTTGCAGTGTAACGAGGAACTAATTGTCACTGCGATTCTTGATCTTACGAGTTACTACAGTAACTCATCTTGGTGATTACGCCGTAACCAACATTTTAGCGTTAGAAATTCTTGACGATTACCAATTGCGGCGTAATACCATCTCGAGGTTACGCCAGAACTACTCGCTTGTAGCTCATTCCAGGTTTTGCCGCCACTGGCGTAACTCCTCAAAATAGTTACGACGTAACTTTCCTCTCGCTTAATTCTTTCATTTTAAAACACGAACCTTGTATTAGTTTTTAAATGAACTTTTTAGGTGTGTTCCCTGTAAACCCTCACGAGACTTCACTCGTCCACTTGGGACACCAAGTGGTTTAAAAGGCTTGTTGCATTCGCTAAATGCAACCGTGATTCCTACGAAAGTGAGTTAGGTTTGTTTTTAGTTTTTCATTCTTTTTCTTTTTTGAATTATGCTTTTCGGTATTGTGATTTCAGGGATTGAAGTATGTTCATGACGCTTATATGAAGGCACGTCTCTTGTTCGTGGGCCTTCCTTCTTTATGGAGCAAATTTCAGGGAAGTTCTCGCTCTAATTCTACCTTTCTCTTTACCTTTATTTTAATGCCTAGTACAAAAGGGACTTTGTACAATTCAAGTGGGGGGACGGGAGTAGAATTATCTCTTGAACTTTATCTCACCCTCATTTTTCTAGTTTATTTTGAAAAATTATGCCATTTTTAAGATTTTGACATGTTTTTCCTTAACCTAACTAGATTAGACCTTAGCCGAGCACATACAACCCTTGATAGTATATGGTGAGATTAGCCTTATCCGTTTCCAATATTTTACCCCCAAATCCACCAAATTATGAGTGTGCCGGTAGCTTGTAAACTTTAGAACTTGGCCTTTGCATCATTTCGAGACCATATATGAGGTATGTTGAGTTAGCTCGATGTATTTGGACTTTTCAGTTTTAAAAGGCAGTATTATAGGATTATCACCCAAACAGCCTACCTTTGTGAGTCTATCGATTAGTCACCTCGACTTTTCGACCCCCATGAGAAACCCTTTTTGTTGCACTCATCTTTAGTACAAGATACCCCTAGATACACCCTTCTGAGCCATTCCTGTCATTTTGTTAACCCAATATATTGTTTCGATAAACCTATACACCTTAGCCTACCCTGTAGTCTTTATTTGTAATTAGGAAGTCATCATTTGCCTAAGTTCAAGGTTCGAGTGGAAAGGTTCGGAAATCACGCTTTCTTCGACAACATTTCTGAAGATCATTGAAGACCCCCTGAATTCCCATTGTTCATCTCAAGTGGGGGGATATTATGTTATGTTATTGTTATGTTGAAAAAAAAAAAAAAATAAATTGTTATGATTATTGTAAAGTGCGATGTTATAAGCACTGTAGTATGAGCTTTATTGATTTAGTATCGAGGAGGCCACCTCGGTCACATTTGAAGATTGGAATTGGTAGTTATGCCAACAGTTGGAGAAAGGGTAGTGTGCCCATCACAACGTCCTCTAATGACACATCTACCTTGCATTTCATGATCCGGTTTCTTGGCTTCTAAGCTTGAACTTTAGGCGGACGGTAAGTGGTGATGACTTGGTTATTGATTTAGACTACCTGCTTGTTTTTTATTTTACACCAATTATATATCCCATGTCTTATCCTACCCTTTTAGTCATGAAGCGTGTCTAGGTGATGCAACGAGCAATCTTTGGTGTCTTGGCCATGGATTTGGTCATGTATCATTGATTTTGTCCACTTCGCCGTGACATGTTAGTAATGACGAGTCACCCTTAACCTTTATCGTGTCTACCCATATTGCCTTGAGAATTTTTAGCCCTTAACTCTAGTGGTGGAGATTTGTGTAACCGCCAAGCTTATGATAGAATACATGCTATGACCATGCGATTGAGTGATCACCCGAAATTGACACTTAGAATAGTTGAAAGATTTGAGTGTTTGTTCCCCTTTCGTGAGGTGTTCGGCTTTGTTTTATTCTAGCATAAGGGATTTGTAAACTCATATTTTCCAGGTTATTGGAGATATCTTTTTAGGAATCTATCTAATAAGGTCTACTTGAGGGCAAATAGAGTTCAAGTGAGGGGATATTTGATAACATCAAATAGTCTTGAATATTAAGTGTCAATTTCCCCCAATAATGCTCGTTATTTATATCATTTATATGGATTTACGCTTGTTTTCCATTTTTTTCCACTTTCAGGTAAATTACGAGCATTGGAGCTAAAGAGACGCGAACCGGAAACATATCTAAAGATTTATCACAAGATGCTATTTTGAAGAAGTTACGGCGTAACTCCTCCCAAAGGTTACGACGTAACTACATTAGTCGTAACCACATTAGGTCAAAAGAGGTTCCACGCCGCTGATACTTACGCCGTAACTACTGCATCTCTTACGACGTAACCGAGTTTATTGAAGACTACGGTGTAACCACTCATTAGGTTACGCCGTAACCAGTGAGATCTAGTGCATTTTACGAAGAAATAGAAGGTTACTGCGTAACTCCTATATTGGTTACGCCAGAACCCGATATGGCCTATAAATACCCGCTAATTCCAACATTTCTAATCATCCCATTCAACACACAACACTCGAGAATGTGAGAAAAGCTCAAGGCGGTCTAGAGGAGCATACGGAGTCGTTTCCAAGGAGAAGTCACTCCATTACGATAAGCATTAGCGTTTTATATTTCTTTACTTTCAATTCATGTATTTCGTACCTTTGAATATTGAATTGATTTGCATGATTAATATGAGCGGCTAAGCACCTTTTGGTGCTAGCCTAGTTATGATTCCTTAATTGTTTTGTTTGCATTTACCTTTACTTCCGTACAATTATTTCTAAGTGTATGCATGCATAGTTCATTGGTAGCCACCCTTGGTTCGGTAGTTTTGAATGGCGGTAGAGGCCAATTGCCTAGGATATATGACCAACCGACCCTAGGTGAGCATCTTGAGACGGAAGGGTAAGATATGACCAACCGACGACCCTTTCTACTTGTGCGATTTGACCAACCGATCACCTATCGTTTGGATGAACTTAAGAATTGGGGGTGTGGTGTCTAAGTTCCTAACAAGGGCACTCACTATTATGAATCTAGCATGCATCGGTACTTAATGACTTGGCTTAGGGACCGGGAACAACAGGGACTTATGACGGTGCTGATTTCTCTATGGTGGAATCTTTCTTGATAGGTTAGGCGAATTGACCAAATGTTGTCCTCTCGAATTTGACCCCACCAAGTAATTGGAAGTAAGTAGCGAGACATAACTAGCTAGGATGATTAACTAGGTTAGCACCACTTCTCTCTATTGATTTCTCTTCACCTTTTATCTGCTTTTATTTACTTTATTCTGCATTAGTAGTTTAATTAATTAAATCCCTATCGAAACCATTATTATTCTGTGACACTAGACTTAGTAATAATCCAACACACATAGCTCTTGGGGCGACCTCGGCTTTACCGTTTACTACACTACACACGACCGGGTACACTGCCCGTTAGTGCACTAGGGTAGACCATAGGTATAGTGAGACGCTATAAATATTAAGACCTGGTCAGTAAAACCTGCATCAATAAGTAAAGATTTATATAGCACTTCGTATAGTTTTTAAGTAATTGTGATTGTTATAAAAATTGTAGCATGTATCTTCCCCAAAATAGTTCAAAACAAGTAAGAGTGGGCTATGATACTCACAGTAATCTTTAAAATTTAGAGTATTTATGAAAGTAAATGAATTGGTTAAACATGTATCTCCCCCAAAGAGTTTACAAACAGTTAAACGATAGAAAATGGGGCCATGAAACTCACTAAAAATTGTAAAAGTTTTGAATACTTGTAAAAAGTAAAAGAAAATAATTGAGCATGTATCTCCACAAAAAATAGTATAAAACAATTAAAAAATAGGGCTATAAAACTAACTGTAGTGATCAGCAGTAGGATATGATGATATATAGTGTATCGAGAAGTCGAGAGCTCTAACGATAACCTAAAGATATAATACACGTCTTAGGTTTTGGAATAATGATGTGAAAATATAAAAGATTCTATATAAGTTATTATATTGATCATGATGTTGTACATGGTAGTTTATAATGTTCGTGTATGTCATCTATAGAAACAGTTTAGTCTATGAATCATGTTTATTCAAATATCGTACCACTGTTCATGCTATCATATTTCAGAGGTCGTTTAGTAAACGTATGAGGAGCTAGGACACTTTAAACCATAAATCCAACAACTCGTCAATACGTTCACCCCGAAGAGGCCCCTCACATGAAAATCCCTAGTAACGTAGTACTTAATATGTAATACGTATTTTGCATTTTTGTTTATATGACATATGTGTTGAAATGGTCATATGGTTTGTGAATTAATTGGTTTATGTATTGTTAATGGATTTTAAAAAAGTTTCATGTTTAATTCTACTTATAAAAATTATAAGTTATGATAATGTGTCAAAACCGTTTTTAGTCATATTTCTCATCAAGTGTGAAATCCACTATTCCGATAGTCAAATAAACTTAGTAAAGTTTATTAATATGTTTTATGTTACATTTTCACAAGATATGTCAAGTTTTTTAAGTCACTAATGCTTTGGAAAGAAAAGGTTTTATCACAACTAGGCTTTTGGTACAACAACTTTGAGTTTAAAACAACCCTTTTTGCTAAAACTCCCTCTATGTCCCATGTAAAACATCATTTCGGAAAAAAAATTGTTTTTTACACTTTTGCTAATTCAGAGTAGAAAGGGGTTAAAATCGTGGTTTAAATTCGGGTCAAAAACATTTTTATCAAAACCAAGTTTTCTTTTAAAATCTTAATTTAGTCACAACTTTTAATCTATAAGTCCTTTTTACATGATTCCAAAGGCTAGGTTTTTGTTTTGAGTTTTCTCAACAACTACATAATATTATTCAAGGTCTTCTGTTTATAGTTTTGTGAAAATAACTAGCATGAGTTTACTTGTTTTACTAGTTTTCTAATAAGGTTTCATACAAAATCATAAACAAGTTTATATATATGTTTACTTGTGTTTTAAAGTTTTTGTACAACATGATCAATATAACTAACATATATAACATAACATAACAAGCATAAAATCATATGAACAAGGATGATGATCATGATTTTAGCTTACAACTTTGGCCTTAATCAAAAGGGAAAATAAGAATCAAGAACTAAGAACAAAGAACTATCCCATCCTTGGAATCCTTCAACCCTCTTGTTCACTCTTGATCTAGTGTTAGGACTTGTGAAAGAGCTTGATTACTTGATTATATTGCAATCTAGCCAATGGATGAGGAAAATAGAGCTTGATTCATGTGAAGCTTGACAAGAGCTTCAATAATGAAGTATAACTAGTAACTTAGAAATCAAAGATGAAGATGATATATGATCTTGGGTGGTTAGGTTTTGATGGAGTAGACAATGGAAAGAATGAGTTTTTCTCTAGTCAAATGGATGATATAAGTCTTATAAGATACTGAGGAGGTTAAACTTTAGGATATTTACACAAGACTTAGCACAGAAGCTTGTACACTTGCAAGAAATCAAATCTAGATATAATTTTACCAAGCCAAGTGGATTGGTGACTAAGAAAAATGCCACATAGATCATGGAAGAGGAGGTTAGTGATTTAGATATTTATCTTGCGTTTTACGGAGTGTCGTTTGGTCCCGGTAATTACTATCATTAAGTATTTAAATCGCGAAACTTAAAACCGGGTATCTTAAAAATATAAAACTTGCAAGGAATCTTAAAAATTATCAATATACTCTATAAAAGTATATTAAATGAGTGATACATTTAACGAAGTGCGTAAACGTTATTAAAACCTAAAAACGTAGGTTAAATACGCGTAAAACGTAAAACGTACGAAGTTTACGTAAAAATGGAAAAAGTGAAATGTGAATTTTTTAATATGATTATTATGAACCTAAAAGACATATAATGTGTAGACTGGGCCTAGTCTAGTGTTGGTTGGTGTAAAATGTACGTTAATTCTAAAAACGAAAATGTTAAATATCTAGTTAAACTTAGTTAGTAAGTATTAGAAAATATCCAAATAGCTTAGCTTAGTTAGAAAGTTTTCATGACTAGCTAAATAAATAAAAATGACTAAGTAGTTTTTAGATATTTACAACCTAGTTATTTAGTGTAAATGTTTAGTATATAAATCAAGGCATGATTTTATGGTCGAAGGAGAGGGAAATTATGTTGACTTTTTAAAAAATGTAAAAGTGTTTAAACGTCTTAGAAAATGTGGTGCAGGTATAGGTTAAGTTTGTGTAAAAGTAAAAATGCTTAAAACGTAAGTTTAAACTCGTAAATCACAGGGTCTATTTGGTAACATTAAATTTTAAATGAAAATTTTCATATAATGATTATAAGTGGACTAGAAATTAATCTAATGTGATGAAAAATATTAAGAGTCAGTTTTCGTTACGCGCGAGATAACCTATTGGTTATTTTTTAAGTTCAAAATTGTACACAATTTTTGGATAAAGTATTTATGTTTTAAATAAATATTAACGTGAAAATTTTCAAGTTGTAACAGTGGATACAACATGTTTGGAAAAAATTGAACAGTCACAATGTTTTGGCATTAAAATTAGAATGCTTATTATTATCATCACGTCTCATTTTCTGTGTAAAATTGTTGTGGTATTTGGTGATCGCTACTTTCGCTATCTATTTGTTGGATCTTAATAAGTTTCAAGTAAATAAGATACTCGTTTTAAAAACGGTGTTCTTAAAGTATCATCTGCAAGTTGTTTAATTGAGTATTCTGCAATTCAAAGTACAACAGGATCCTATCCTTGATGTAATTATAGTATTAGGTAAAAACATTAACATCCGCTAAATAACTGAAGGTGATGCTAATTTTATGCAACTGTGTTTTTTTGAAATGCAACTTACTAACGGTTGTACCTTGGCAGGGCAGCCACATCTGCAATGTGGTTGCCACAGTGAGCGGTTCGTATTGTTCCAGCAGTTGCAGATCTGAGCCTTAGTTTCTATTGTTTGAAAGTACAAGGTTGTTGAACTTTGTAGATCATTTGCATATACCACATCATCTTTTTATCTGATGGGTCGATATTGGTTCATGTAAAGATAGGAATTTGTTTGCTATCAATCTGTCCAGTTGATAAGGTTTTAAAATGTACCTTTTTGAGGGGTCGTTTAAGCCCTTATTTGATCACTTTTGTATCCGTTATTGCTTAATATCGTTCCTTTTCACTTTTTAGGTCTCTTGAAGGCAAAATGCTGGAATGGCACTTATTTGGACGAAAAGGCGCGAATATCTGAAGAAAATGGCCAAAGTCGAATCGAGACACTCAAAGTCATTGAAAACATAAGGTGGCGGCGTCGGTGTTAATTGCGCCGTCGGAGGATTCTTGTGACGGACGAAGCCAAAACTCCTATTTTCAAGTGACGACGCAAGTTATAAAAGAGTAGGCCGTCGCAACTCGCACGGCCTAGATGTAATCCAGACGGCGCCGGTCAAGAGGACGCCACAAGCATAAGGTGACGCCGTCGCAAGTCTAACGTGGCCAAGACGAAACCCTAATGACGGCGACACGACGGCGCCACAAAACATAAGGTGACGCCGTCGCATATGTAATATTATATATAGAATCCAATTTTTCAAGATTTAGTGTGTAGTCTTTTGGAGTAAAACCTAAACCGAACCAATGTTGTCTTGTACAAGATTTTAGGGTTCCAAACCCTATCTTACACCAAGATAAGTGTTTTACTTCATTAATACAATTATGTCTTTGATTGATTGTGTGTATGCTTGCATGTTTACCATGTCCGACTAATTTACTTGTGTGTTTGCTTAGATATATGAAACCTAGTTGTTAATTATTGTTAGGTTGTCTCTTATCTTAATTGTAATTGGCTTAGGAGTGCGACTAAGCTATCGTTGTGTTTAATACTTGATAAATCTTTGATAGTTTATGAATGACTTAGTGGATTTCGTTTACAAAACCCAAAGATAACCTCAAAGTTAGTTTATGAATGACTTAGTGGATTTTGTTTACTACACTTAAAGGTGACTTCAAAGAGTTAGGGAATGCACACCTTACGACCTTAGAAAACACAACGTTAAGAATAAGGACGTGACAATTCAACCATCAATAGGAGATAACTAGGGAGTAGTAGCATCTAGGTAAACACATCTTTAACTATCATACGAGCACACAACAATAGACATAGACATATCCTCACCTTAGATTAGATAATTAGACAAGTAGAGTAATCGGTGAAATACCAACCCCAAATCCAAACCCCGAGATTCGTACCTTTCCATTTTCTAAAAACATAAAAAGAAAAAAATAATCTTCCTCAACCCCAACCTTAGCGTAGTAACTTCTCACTAGCATTCCTATTCCCTTAGAGAACGATATCAATACCTGTGGCTTACCCTAATATTACACTACAACAATTAGGTTCACTGCGTAGGGTGTTATAAAACTTGCTCGAAGAAAAGGAAGTTCCTTTGACCCCGAACGACGCGTGTAGCGTTATCACCAGTTGAGTGTCGCATTTTTTTTAAGGTTTATTTTGTACTTCGATGTTGTTTATTCTCTAAGTTCATGTTGGATCAGTTGTTCCTATTAACTAGACGCTTTTTATGAAAGTTTATACTAAATAGGGACAACTAATTCTACAGGAACCTTCAACATGATCTTAGAGAAGGAATAAACGTTCGCACTGAAGGTGTATCTCTATATTTGTACCAGACATAATCGTTCATCAAAGTTTGCAATTTATAAGTTCCTTCTAATGTTTGTGTGGGTTTCGTTTGCATATTTTAGAGACCAAGGTACGATGTTTATTCATTTTGCATAGAATTTACCACTCAATACACTTCACACACCCATGCAAAAAAAATCAGTTTATGTATCTTCAGATTTAATTACATTGATGCATTTTCACATGGATACGCTATTTAGTAAAATGTAAAATTCCTATGTTCTGAATTTGCTCTGGATATTAATGTTAAAGCCATAATGCTTTGCTTACCAGGTTCCACTTAAATTTGGGTCTTACCAATATTAAAAGGCATAGGATACAACCAACCTTTGTAGCCCGACGAAATCTAAGTCTCCGCGTACATGCATGCACGGCATCTCCACTTTCGTTCATGCAATATATATAAACGCTTAATAGTATTAAAAGACATGACAACGATGATGATGATAGTGGTAAAAGTATTTTTGTTTTGAGAATGGAAATTGTTGTTCGTCTTTAATATTCGAAAAGATGGAATGCCAATACTGTTAATAAAATGTTGTTACGTAAAGAAAAATGTGAAACAAAATAGGATGTTGTAAAAGTAAATTTGGTGCAAATTCTTTTACCATAACCTTTTTTGTTTCCCATCTTTTTTTGTGTAACTCCTTTTTATCACTGGCCTTGGCTCCTATCGAGCTGAATGTCAACTCCTGATAAGAAAATGGAATTGCTAATCTGTTTTTTTATTGTAAATTTACCATTATCATCATCATTGTCATATCTTTTAATGTAATCAGATTTGTAATGATCAAATGGCATGTTGCAACGGCCTTTATTTACATGACCATCATTCTACCTCAAAGATCTACGCAACTTTATTCATATTAGCAAGCTCGTTCAACTTTCGGGGCAACCTTCGGTTATGCAATCTATCAAAGTTTTAATGTATTTTTATTTATGTAATGTTGGATATTAGTTTTTTCTTTTTGATTATGGGATAAAATGGTGTTACAAAAAGTGTAAGTCGCGAAGTATTATCCGAAGCAATAGATATGATGTTTTATCCATATCTTACTAATATGCGTTATGAAAGTAATTAGACGACACTAAATAACCGCAACATTTATTAAATTGTACGCTATTTTGTAAGGCATATTATGAATAGTATCTATTCTATATAATGTTGAAAAATAATATCAACCTCGCTGCAACACGCGGGTAGCTTTCCACTCGTTTATACTAGTAATCGTAATAAAAACAACTATCATACCTCCGAAAAATTATTAAATAAAAAAATTACAAACTTGGTTGGTTTTCTTCTTGTTGCAAAGTTATGCCATGTATAATTGTATACTACTCTACCTATCATTAATACCCACCACCAGCCCCATGCATGAGGAATGGTTGGATTTTGGTCGATATTGGCTGTGCATTGCAGTCATTTTTCCTACATATCAACTCGCTCAGAATTTGAAATCAGTCAATCCAGAGATACTTTAAGTTTTTACATATGCGCGACACCCAAAAGAAATAGACGAGTTTTTTGGCCGATGCATAACAATCATAGACGATTGATATAAAAGATCACCCTAAAATTGTTTCTCACGCTTTTTATGTAACCCAATAATGTGATTAACTTTTGGAGTTCGATGTATTCACTGTGTCCTACTCAAACCTAATACTTTTCATCGGTTCATTAGACTGGTTTTTACCACATTTGCATCAGTGTCACATCATAATTCAACACATCATTTGATGACGTATAGTCTATATTCGGGTCACGAACCCGACTTAAGTCCAATACTAACTTAGTCCAGTACGAACTGGGGTAAGCCGATAAATGTTTGGGCTCACGAAGGCCCAAACCCAAAGCTATTTACGGAATAGATATCGGACATCTCCTATGTTTGGAGATAATTGCTTACCAACCGACTTAGGCAGGATACGCCGAAGGTTGGGGGGCACGGAACCAACAAGGATTCCGTGCGTATATAAAGGGAATCCCATCCCTCGTTAAAGGTACGATCTACAAATCCTAACTCTCCTTTAACCCTAAATCGATTACTTACTCTCACGCCGGAGGATAATCGTGTGAGACAATCCCACGGTAAGCCTAACGGTGTTTTCTGTCTCTTAGTGCGCAGGTCTCAAGCAACAATCATTAATTGGTACGAGAGCCGGAGCCCAACAAGGAACGCCCAACTTTTGTATCAACAAGTGGCGCCATCCGTGGGACCATTCACTAAGAACTAAGAACTAGAATGACGAAGCATGGAAATCAGCGATCGCAAACAGATCTTACGGGAAAGAAGCCGCATGTCGGTTCAGCTTCCAAGCAAACCTCTGGGACAACCAATGTTGCTAAAAACCAGGGATCAGGCCAAGATTTGGTCTTCCCTCTGGTGGAACCTCGCTCGGGACAACCCAGTTACTTAAACCACCGCTAGCGCAGAGATCCATCACAAGACTCCTTTGCCACCCCATTCCAAACGGTGGTGGAAACAAATTTCACAAAAGCACCCGATACCTGATAAAAATAAGGATATAGTGGTGGAAACGATACTCCTACTCTAGAAGGGGTTGTGTCGGAACTAGCGCCGATGAGTTCAGATCACAAAACTACGAAACCTTGGCCGCCTATGGAAAAGGAAGCAAAGAAGAGGTCGGTCGGAGTCCTGCATGCCCGACTCGATTTCGCCCGAGTTTGAAACATCCCATTGCGCCCGCCGAAAAGAAGCGGGAGGATAGCCATGGCTCCAAGATTTAATGTAATTGGGAGGAGAATCGAGGATGATGATACATCCAACTCACGAGATCCGGAAGAAAGTGAGAGGATGAACGCGCATGCAGTGTCCATGCCGACTTGGTAGCCGGAGAATTGTGATGACTTGGGCGACGATACTCCCAGTGACAACCCTTCAAGTCCAGATTCGAGGGGCAGCATCAGCAAGTTACCAAGAAAGGAAAATTCATCCTCTGATAATTCCTCGGACAACGAGGATAATGATACAGGACGTTGGAAGTCCAGAAACAGATACAATGACCAAGAAGAGGAAGATATATCTCTCCCGTGGCGCCGTCAAAAGGTGGATGCGTTCACTCGACGCATCAGTGATTTCTCAGAGAACAAAAGGAGGCGCATGCCTGCCAACGTGAAAACCTATGACGGACGGTGATCCCGATGATCACCTAAAATTTTTGAATCACCACATAATTGAAAATCGCCACACCAGATGGTGCCATATATTCAACTCCACACTAGTAGGAAGTCATGGAATCGGTTGAACAAGCTTCCACGCAGAAGCATCAATGGTTTTGAAGAATTGAGAAAGGTGTTCCGCCTAAACTTTACTCAACGGAAAAAGTGTGCAAAAACCCCATTGAACTAGCTGTGGTCAAACAAATAGCAAGGGAATCCACAAGCGCTTTTATGGAGCGCTCAAAGATGAATACATGCAAGTTAAAGCGCACTCGAGGTGCTCAAAATCTCGTGGTTCATGAATGGGATCAAGAACCCGTAACTTATCAAAGGTTGAACGACAAGATTCTCCAATCCTTTGATGAGGTCATGAAACGCACACGGTCTTTCGTCCAAGGAGAGGCTGATGCGGCGGATAGCAAGAAAAGCTACTCGAACTACCGGTCACAGGAACAACCTGGGAGACAATCCACTGACCGGAATAGTAACCGTAACAGGAATTATCGCAAGCAGGGGAGTGGGCGCGACAATGACAAGTATATCCCGCTGACAAAGACTCCAAAGGAGATACTCGCAACAGAAGGAGCAAACTTCCCAAGACCTCCACCAATGTGCACCCCGGAGGATCGGCATGTAGGAGGTGGGTAATGCGACTATCATGGACAGAAGGGCCACACTACTAATGAATGTGTCCAGCTACGCCAGCTCATCGACAAACTAGTCAAGGAAGGTCGACTGGACCATTTGGTCAAGAACATCAAAGAAGGGAAAGATAGACAAAAGACTGGGAATAAGAAGGAAGGGCCCAAAGATAAGGCTGATACAATTTACATGATACAATCATGGCAAAGAGTAACTAGGCGTAAGGTCACCGAAGTTTTCCCATGGAAGTGCAATCACTTTCCCTACATTAACTACGAACAACGCAGAAGTAGAGCCGCTCATCATCGAAATTAATGCGGGGGGTCACGACATCCACCGCATGTATGTTGATGGTGGAGCATCTGCAGACATAATGTATGAACACTGCTTCAAACAACTGCGCCCGGAGATACGCAGTCAGTTGAGCCCAGTCACGACAGCTCTGACTGGCTTCACAGGAGAAAAGGTATGACCTATGGGGCAATTACGACTACTAGTTAGAGTAGGTAATAACGACCACTCCACAACAGCATGGCTGAATTTTATGGTGATCAAATCCCCCTCGCCATACAATGGCATTATTGGAAGACCAGGGATATCACCATACGCTAGCCTCGCTGACAAAGACACGGATGCTCAAATTTCCGGTGGAAGGAGGTGTCATTACCCTCTACAATGTTCTTAGCACCACCTCAAGAGTGTAACGCGGTCACATGCGAACAGCACCCATCACAAAGACAACAGACAACCAAAACTCCAAATCAAGGTAGCCATTCATCTCGATTACCGAATAGGAAATATCGATAGGAGGATCATCGCTCGGACAATGGCAAAGCGGTGTCGCACTCTTGCAAAAGAACACGGACATCTTTGCATGGGAGCCAAAACACATGACCTGGGTGCCACGCTCCATCATAGAACATAAGTTGAGAATCCGACAGGATACTCACCTATACGCCGAAGAAGCGCGCGGGCTCGGGCGCCAGCGCAGTAATCCCGGCAGAGGTACACAAGCTAG
The DNA here is from genome assembly GCA_022545495.1 of Chrysanthemum lavandulifolium. NCBI lineage: Eukaryota > Viridiplantae > Streptophyta > Magnoliopsida > Asterales > Asteraceae > Chrysanthemum > Chrysanthemum lavandulifolium. The sequence goes on along the minus strand of CM040243.1, from coordinate 206,421,164 downwards.
TAGAGCGGGAATCATGCGGAAGTCTACTACCATGACCGGCTTTCCAACCCGCTTATGGTAAAGAAGAGCGATGGTAGTCAAGGATGCGCGTGGACTTCACCGATCTTAACAAAGCATGTCCACAAGATCGCTACCCATTACCGTAGATAGATCGAAAATAGAGTCTTTGTGCGGATATCCATTAAAGTGTTTTCTCGATGCATACAAAGGATATCATCAAATCCAGATGGCTAAGGATGACGAGGAAAACGGCCTTTCACACAAGCCAAGGCGCTCATCGTTACAAAAAATGCCCTTTGGCTTGAAGAACGCAGCGCCACCTATCGCCAGCTAGTAGATAATGCTTTCGAAAACAAAGGGCCGCAACCTTGAGGTCTATGTTAATGACCGGTCATAAAGAGCCATATTGAAGATGAGTTAATGCGCGATATTGAGGAAGCGTTCAAAACTCTACGAGAGATCAACATGAAGTCAATCTAAAAATGTACCTTCTGCGCCATCAAGGCATGTTCCTTGGATACCGATAGAACCCGACGGTATAAAACCGTGTCCGTAAAAGACTAATGATGTCATCGAACTTCCTTCACCGCCGCGTTGAAGGAAGTCCAATCTCTCAACGGAAGTCGGCGGTCTAAACAGATTCCTATCCAAGTCACAGACAATCATTACCCCTTTTCAAACACTCAAAAGTGTATAAAAGGGTGATTTCGTGGACTACGGAGGCGTAAGAGGCCTTCACACGCCTTAAACAACACTCGAAACGCCCCCACACTTGTCGCACCCGACTGGGGAAGAGTTGATTATGTATTTATCCGCGAATCGATGGAGCAACAACAGCGATGTTACTAACATATAGGGATTCGTGACAAACCCTCGTCTATTTTGTAAGCAAGGCGCCAAGAAGACGGAGATGAACTATAGCGCCATGGAAAAATTAGTTCGCATTGGTGTTTGTCGCTAAACGGCCACGCAGTACTTCCAAGCGCACCCAATAGCGAGAATCACAGCATCAACCAATCAAGCAAATCATCTCCAAGCCCGATGCATCGTGACGATCGCAAAATGGAGTGTGTTGCTCGGTGAGCACAACATCACCTACCGACCACGAACCGCGGTAAAGGGCGGATACTCGCAGACTTCACCATTGAAAAACCGATAATCGATGACGCGCCGCACTCAAGTACAAAGGAACTACCGCATCCATGGATCTTGTTCACGATGGATCCTCTTGCGTAGATGGGTCGTGAGCGAGCCTCATCCTCACAAACCCAGAAGGAATGGAATTCACTTACGCATTGCGTTTCAAATTCACAGCAACAAATAACGAGGCAGAGTATGAAGCCCTAATAGCTGGACTACGCATTGCATCTCGAATGGGTGTACGAAACCTGGAAGTGAACGTAGATTCCAGACTAGTAGCCAACCACGTGTTGGGTGAGTACGTAGCCAAGGAGGAAAACATGATTCAGTACCTCGACAAAACCAAGGCATTAATTCAAAGCTTTGACAAAGTTTACCATCAAACAGTTCCAAGAGGGAAAACCATGAGCGGATGCACTCGCAAAATAGCATCCACAAGCTTTGCACACCTATCCAAACAGTGTTGGTGGAAACATTGAAAAGCAAATCCATCTCAGAAATGGAAGTATCCACGGTAATAGAGGAAGACGGACCTACGTGGATGACACCGATAGTAGAATTCATAAGCAAGGGAGTATTACCCCAAGAGCGAAGGAAGCCGAAGGATACGGCGACAGTCAGCAAAGGTTTGAACCGGGACAACATCTCGTATCGTCGCTCTTTCTTGCAACCATGGCTCATTGTGTTGGTCCCCACAAGCAACCTATGTACCGCGAGAAATCCACGAAGGTTCATGCGGCATGCATTCGGGACCACGATGCGTGGTGGCGCCAGCTTTACGGTCGGGATATTATTGGCCCATCATGCACCGCGACGCGCTGATTTAATAAGAAAGTCGACGCCAAGTTCATGCACCTATTCCCCGCCAACCACAACAAGAGCTAACACCAATTACGGCACCATGGCCATTCTACAAGTGGGGTATCAACATCATTAAACCCTCCACATTTTACCTTCTGTGGTCACCACCAAACCCTTTTTTGACATATTTAACTAAAAAACTAAATTAAACTTTTCTTTTAATAAAAAACACTACATTAGAAATTAAAAACATCATACATATCAAAAAATTAAATTACACTTCAAGTGAAAGATGTTCGACCAAATTGGCATGAAGGTTTTGATGTGCTTCTATCGATTTGATTTTTTTGATAACTTGTAACGTTTGTTCATGGGTTCGTACAAGAGAGTCAAGAACGGTGTCATATGCCAATTGGTGAATTGCGCAGGTGCACTTCATCAATGCCGGAATATCTTCTCTTCCAGGACAATGAATATTATTACGAAAGAATGCACCATAACGATCTCTAATAATAAAAACGACAAGTTCCTATTAACAACTTCTTTCGATGAGTCTGTGAACATAAATGTTTCAGAATTCATTTGGATAATGAGTAATGATAAACATTTTGTTTGAGTTGTGTATATATTGAGAAAGATGATATTTGAAGTTGCCTATAAAATGAAGATGTATGGAAGTATTTTATAGGTAGATTGAATGTTGAAATTTAATAATTATTTTTTTAATAAATGGACCGTTGAGTGGGGGGGTTATCTTTTAGCCGTTGCTTTTTTATGGGGTTGAATACCGGTGGTGTTCACCACTGTTATGTTGCCAAAAATCCTACCACTACATATAGTGGTAGGTGACTTTTATTGGAACCGCGCGTGAAGAAGTGGGATAAAGGTGGTTAATCACCTTCTATAAAAACTAGTCTTACATCCTAAACATATGAGAATTGATACCTACATCACATTTTTTGATTAATGCACCACAACTTGTGCATTGCAGTTTGTACCATACAATACCGTAATACACAAATTGTGATGATTAAAGATTGATTAAAGATTGATTCCCCTCTTATTCAAAATCAGATTGTTCCAACTGACTTCAATTTTGTAATTTACAAGACATAGATAGTACTCTCCCCTACCACCTTTTCATCTAAAATCGGTAGGTTATAATCGTCCTTAAAGTATCGATTCCTTTAATAATTAGCTCAAAATTTTAACGAGAGTACATTATCACAACTTTTAGTGTTTGTGTTAGCATACTTAGCGGGTGTTTGGGATTGTTTAATAAAAATAAACGACGCATTATGATATCACATAATCAAATAATTAGCGATATCAAAATGTGATTTTGAAATATGGTGTTTAGATTTAATTATGTTGTTTCAAATTGCAATAATTTGTTAGTATTTGACAAATCGGATTATTTATTGAGTTTAAAAGTGAAATGACCAAAATAGACATTCTTATATTTTATTTATTTCCAAAAAGTTAACACATATTTTCTCAAGTAATTTACAAAAACTTAGGGTTCGTTTGGTAGGGCGGAATGAAATGTCAACCGAATGGAATAAACGATGTAATGGAATGAAGAGTGTAATGTAATAATTCATTATAGTTATAAATTATGTTTAGTTTGTATGATAAGACGTAAAATCGATAATAAAAAAACTAAAATACCCATTAATGATAAAAAGTTTATTTAATGTGGTTAATTAATGATAGAGTTTTATGTAATTTTGATTTCATTACAAGATGTAATGAAAAAAAAAAGTATGAGGCCCCTAAGGAATGGTTTTAGTGTAATGGGTCATTACTTGTAATGAATCATTACATTCTGTAAATATAAACAAACAACATTTATTCATTACATTGTAATAATCTTTTCCATTACGGCTTTAATTACGACATACCAAACACTACGTTAGAGTGTGTTTCGTTATTTTTTATTTCAATTTCTTTATAAATAGGGAAGGGTTTTATCCTCGGAAATGTGTTATAAAGTTAGAGAACGCGTTTAAATGATATTTTTTTAGAAATTGAAAAATGCAAGGGGATGTAAAGAAATGGAAGGAAAAATATAGGAAAGATTAAGGGTGCGTTTAGTTGGAGAGAAAAAATTTGTGTTTATCTCTAGTTTTGTAAAAATTTAGAAGGAAATTTATCTCCACAAAACACTTAAAATATAAAAACGTTTAGTTGGTGTTTGTATTTTCTATTTGGAAGAAAGGAGGAAGGTTGTGGGTTCTGAAAGGAAAGCAATGAAACAACTAAAATTTGTTTGTAATTTTCCTCATAAGTTAGAAAATAGAGGAGTTTGTGTTTTGCAAAACATTTTGTTGGAAACATTGATTTGAATCGCGATCTCTATTTTCCTTGCTTTTCACAAAACATTTTGTAGAAAGCAAGTGTTTTCCTCCAACTAAACGCACCCTAAAGATCTCTTTCCTAAATTCTAGTTAAATTTTGAAAAATAAGATTTTTATTCTTTCAGAAAAATTTCTCAAAAATGTGTGACTAAACGAATTTTCATTTTCTAATGAAACTTTTTTTTTGTTGAAAAAATGAAGTATTTTTAACCAACTAAATACACCCTTAACATGTGATATTTTTCTTTTATACTTACCATATATATATACGATTCATACTCAATTCACCTACCTAACTCTTTCCATTTCTTTAACATCACATATATCTCTTATCTTCTTCATCCCCATAACCCTTTTACAGTTCGGTCCCAAAAAAACTTATCTATCTTTTTAATTAAATAGACACTTAAAATTATATCTTTGTTCAACAAGTTGAATTCTCAAATGGCAGGATAGTCTTCGACGAACGCCTTATTTTGAGCTCGACAACAAAAATCATTGTTCTTCTCTCACCGAAGTCGTCTCATATAATTTGTGAAATGAAAAGTTATCAAGTTGTTTACGTTTTCTTCTTAATATTCTAATTTTATTTTTGTCAATATTAAATTCTAGTAGAAGAGGAAGACGTGTTATGTTGGTAGTTTGGTAATTTTCTAGTTAGAGAATAATAGCGTTTTTAAAAAGCAGGTGTTTTTAAACGTGATTTTAAGGATGCCAAAACGCAAATAAGTGATTCTTAGTTCGTGCTTGCCAAATGCTACCAAAAAAAATATTGCGTTTTGAGAACACAATAATTAGATAATTTGCCTCCAAACGACTCCTATGAGCTCAATAGGCTACTTTAGATTATAAGCATATCTACACTTTTTGAAGCAACTCATTCGTATCAAACTACCAAATAAGCTATGAATTCATAAGTTGATTGGATACTCAGAATAACATTGCCTTTTGAAAATGCAATATACCTAAAACCTGGTTAAATAAGCTTTATCCATACCCCAATAATATTTTTCTTAAAAAAATTGAGCAGTCACGTAACAAATACTATTCTAGGTTGTTACATTACTATACAGTTCACAAGCATTTTTAGCGTAACATACTCATGTGACTCAATGCATCGATTGCAGCATCAGAATACTCTGTTGCTCTAAATAAGTTGAGAATCTACATATGCACACACATATTTACGTACATATTCAACACATTGTTAATAACAAGTACATGAGCCTATCTTAAAAAATTAACAAATGACATAATCATATGTCCTTTGTCTATCTTTAATCATACCCATATGCCAATATGTTTAAAACATGCAAGATTTATTAAACACCATGTCATTTCTAGTCTTAATGCAATCATATCATGCCTTCCTTTAATTGGAAGTCGTGGACTCATGGCTGACATTGATAATAGAATGATTAGTTACATCAATCATCTATAAATCGAAAATTTTCGTATTAAATTCTAGCAAAACTTGTCTTTTAAGTAAAATATGCTAATACAGAATTAGTAATTTACTATCTTAAAATTCTTTAAATTTTGTATGAAAACAATTGTTTTTATCACTAATAGCATACTCTATTACATAAAAATTAAGCTAAGTGAAACAATAATAAAACGGAATTGATTTGCACATATTCACAATTGATTGGGACACTCCAAATATTACATTAAATACTTGTATAATATTAACATCTTGCTTTATTTGTTTATAAAATATTCAAATAATAAAATGGTGTATGCAAATCATCTCCAATGGCTAAAGAAGTGAAATTGATACTTGTGTGTTTAACACCATTCTTACAAAGCATATTCTTAAAATGATTCCTTCAATTTTTAAGTTATAAACAACTTCGAATTTTGCTTACCCAGTTACCCATCAATGTGCAATTCAATAAAAACCAAAACTCATTTTTGACTTTTACCTTTTAGTATTAAATATTTTGCTTTCTAAGAGAAGGGTGTGGTAATTGAACATGCTCCCCATTCCCATGTGGCACTTACAATGGCGGCACCATTGCCTCGTTATCACACCACAAGTGTTCGGTGACATTTGCTGCGTGAGTAGACTCACGGCTCGCCAAGCACACCCTATTTAAAATAAAAAGATAAATATTAAATACATCACGTAAAAGAATTTTTTTAAAGTTCGCAAAATAAATCAAAATAATTCGCCAAGATCGGGTATGTTGGTGTATAAAACTTTTGTAAAGAAGTTTTTTAATTTTGAGTTTTATACGTTTTTTAATGCACAAAATGAATTTTGGTGTAAAAAATTTTGATGCACAAAATTTCAACTTGTTTTAGTTTGATCAAGTGATGTTATTTTGATGAAAAAAGTTAAAAGAAGTTGGGTGCAAAAATGAATTTTTAATGAAAAAAAAATAAATAAATAAAAATAATGCACAAACTTATTTTTTTCATAATTTTTTTTGGAAAAAAGTATCCACTTTTAGAAAAAAAATTCTTCACAACTTAACCATTTTTCACACAAAAATCTTATAATTCTTTCTACAAAAACTTATGTCATGCTCACTTTCACATATCATTGATGAAATCAAAGCTCGTGTTCAAAAACTAATTGATGGGGATGAAATTCGTAAGGAAGAGATTATTGAGTTAGCTGAGAAGTTTGTAATTGCACGCAATGCTAAAGATAATCTGAGGAAAGCATACGCATAATGCAAATACATTCCGCAAGAAAAATTAGCTTCAATTGATACTTTTCTAAAAGAAAAATCTTTGAATGATTACGAGATTAAAAAAGAATTGTATAAATTGGCGAGCAAAATAAAAGATAACATCAATGCAAAAGTTCGTTGGATGCATAAAGGAAATAATTAGGACAATTGTGTTTTAATTTCCGTATTATTTTTAAAATTTTGTATTTTACTTTGCATTTTTATTTAAATGAACAAAAATTTAGTTTGCTTGATTTTGTACGTGTACAACTTCTTTTTTCAATTCGTATTACTCCAACGGCTACTTTTCCTTTTATAAATACCCCTTTACCAACATTCATTTGTTCACACAACTTCTTTTTAAACTCTCTCAACTATCATTCATTTTTTCACATAATGGATACTATGGCTACTGAACCAATGATGTGAGACTAACAATCCTCATGCAACTATGAGAAGAACTTGATGTTGAGATCGCACTTGCTAAGCAATTGTTGAATGCAATTCGTCGCTTTACTGATTGAGTTTGTAGTCGTAGGCCTGAAGTAATAAGGGTGGGTTCGCTGCCTGATCATCCTGTTATCGACTACGGTCTGCAGATGCTTGAAAGGATGACTGGAGCGTTTATAAGGAACGCAAACAACTTGATGTTGGCTAGGAACAAAATACTTAGAAGCATTGTTGAGAAGGAAAAATTGATTAACAACTACAAAGAAATGTAAAAGCTCAAAGCATATTTCGTGAAATGTATTTTATTCCGTATTGTATTTTTAATTTTCGTTTGTAAAATATGTATGCTTTTTTAAATGAATAAAAATTTAGTTTGTTTGAAGAAAAAAAAGGTGGTGGGCCCAAAAATAACGAAATGGCACGCAAATGGCTCAAGCCATGGTAAAAGGAGTATTTTTTGTGTGTAAATGTGATATGCTGAAGTGCCGATTTGACAAAATGGCATACAATTTCCTTGTTACCACACCTCTTGCTCTAAGAGCGAAATCTCGCATTAGCTTATTTTTGAATCATCTAAGCTTGTTACAAAGCTATTTCAAAAGAAGTGCAAACCCGAAAATACCAAGGGTCCGTTTGGTTTGCTATCATGAATCGCAATTAGTATTCGGTATAAGGTGAAATAGGAATAAATATAATAATCAAATCCAATATTGTTGTGTGATTTGATTATCATATTTGGTACATCTTGTTAATAATGTAGAGAAATAATGTGAGCCCAAAATGAAACAATCATATCCTACTCATTTGGTGCCTATCACAGGATCACATATGGAACATATTTGTATATCATTTCATAGTTTTAAAGTCAAGGGTTTAAACAAACATCATTATTAGAATGAAAATTCATTCTTTGATTGTCATTTCTGCATACCAAACGCACCCTAAATATAGGGCAAAATCTTGAATCTGCCTCTTGCAACCAAATTACCCTAAATCCCACTTTTTTCACCTGCAAATGACCCACAAGAACTCTCCCATAAAATTGACAAGTCACCTATCTTTGGGTCCACCTTGTATACATATGTCTGTGTCATATGTTATTTATTAGGCAGCTTTAATTACTTTCTTGGAACTTACGTTTTTTGTCTTTTAGTAAAAAGTAAAGTATTTTTATTATAAAAATACATATATATAAATGACTTGATCACACATATGTCTTTTGAAAGAATGATTATGTAGAGATATATTTTATATCTTTTAAAATGTATTTATATTTATCCCATATTTTTAAATACAAATACCTTTTAAAGAAAATACTGGTTTATACTTTCTATACAATACATTACATAATTTAAAACCAACATCAAACACACACACACACACACACACACAAAACTTCCTAAACCCACGCTACCCGGATCCAACACGGATCCAATATCGATGATCATCACCGATCAAAACCATCACCACAAGCATTGCCATGACAATCAAGTGCTGCATCATGATATTAAGGGGTCGGATCTTCTTCTTGACAAAAACGGTATTCTTAAGTAACACGCATATAGTAACAGTTATACATAGTTTTACCCACACGGTGTCCACTTACACGTTTCCAACCGGGAAAGGATCAAGCCTTGTGTTCACCGAATCAGCGAGAGTTAATCGCCTTTTTTCAATGTGACTCAGCTGCAACATCGTAAAAGTACAGTTAGAACCATTCTAGTTTTCAGGAGGTACAGTGTTTGGATTAGGAACCAATTTGGATTATCGTAACATTCTGGCAGTGGAATGAAATAACACTAGCAGTGGTTTCTCGTAACACTAGCAGTGGTTTCTCGTAACACTAGCAGTGGTTTCTCGTAACACTAGGAGTGGTTTCTAGTAACACTAGGAGTGGTTTCTAGTAACACTAGCAGTGGTTACCAAAATATACTAGGAGTGGTTTAGTAACACTAGCGAGCTTGTAAAGAGTCTCCAAAGGTAATTTGTACGCTTTTCCAAGATTCATCACTGGGGACCCACATAATGCGTAGATGTTACAAGTCGATCCGCCTATGTAATAAGAAATATAATTTCGTCACGAAACAAATAAGACAATTTATATGTAACCATCAACTCACCCATTTTGCAAACTCTAAATATAGTAATTGGTGGAATACAAAAGAATTATATTCATTCACTCACTAGTAATATATCAAACATATTTATAACAAAGGTTTAATAAATTTATCTAGAATCAATTACAATTTTACAAGAGACCTCTGTGTGACCGGCTAGGATATGTTTATTGGCCAATAACCCAAATGCAAAATGCGTCCGCACTCCGGAGGTTAACGCCGACACCATATTCGGTAGCTCTTAGTAGAAGCTCGGGGCACGATACCGTAAAGTAACTATGCGATTAGTCATTGGTGCTCATGAATGAGGTCAACAAAGGCGGACCCAAAATCGGCAATCTTAAGAATCCGCTTTTGTCAAGAAGAAGATTCGACCCCTTAATATCATGATGCAGCACTTGATTGTCATGGCAGTGCTTGTGGTGATGGTTTTGATCGGTGATGATCATCTGATATTGGATCTGTGTTGGATCTGGGTAGCAGTGGGTTTAGGAAGTTTTGTGTGTGTGTGTGTGTTTGATGATCTGTGTGTGTGTTTGATGTTGGTTTTTAAATTATGTAATGTATTGTATAGAAAGTATAAACTGTATTTTCTTTAAAAGGTATTTTGTATTTAAAAAATATGGGATAAATATAAATACATTTTAAAAAGATATAAAAATATATTCTCTACATAATCGATTTAAAAGACGTATGTGTGAGGCCAAGTTGCCTAATATATATGTATTTTTTATAATAAAAAACTTTACTTTTTTACTAAAAGACAAAAAAATGTAAGTTCTTAGAAAGTATGTAAAGTCATTTAATAAATAACGTATGACACTCAGACTTATGTAAGTCATGACCCAAAGATAAGAATGACATCAACTTTATGCAGAGTTCTTGCATGAGAGTTCTTGCAAGGGCGTTTAGAAAGTGAAAACAAATGAGTCATTTAGGGTAATTTAATTAAGAATTGGCGTTCAAGAATTTGCCTAAATATATATGTGACACATGCCTACGAATGTTTTCAAAGTTGGTGAAAAATCATTTCCCAACAAATTGATTGACAATGCGGGGCATCTTGTTAAGCAAACTTCAAACTAAATAAAAAGATAAAAAAGTACATTTATATTCCTATTTTGTGGTTAGACTTTCACTAAACAAAAATAGAGCTGGCCTTCAACTTTTAATTGTGGTAATTGATGCCTTATAGTGCATGTAATAATTGGGATGCAGAATATTTAAAATGGGCCATAAGACACCTATAATATCAGCAACAAACCATAAATAAAGCTTGATATATGATGTAACATGTGTCTTAATTCTATTCACTCAATATGCATCAGCGAATTATTTGTTTTGTTAATTGTTAAATCACTCATGTATGCTATAACAAGATATTTTATAACATAACAATCAATAGTAACCATCCATCATCTGATTATGCATATATTTCAGTCTAGTTAGAAGATGTTAGTACCTGTCTACCATGTTTGTCTTTTTGGTAACAAGCGTTTAATTTTTATTGAGCAAGTTCTCAGACATGCAAACGTGGAACACATATTATACATAATCGGTAGGTTATAAGAGAATAGTTCGCTACTTCGCTTGATTTTTGAAGGGAAGAACATAGTTGTAAGAACTTGCAACCTGTTAAGATTAATAATCTACTTGTTTAATCAGAAGGATGATAAGATACAACAGGATCCTAACAATGACTCATTTCATTGCCATATTCTTCTAAAGCTAAACCAACAGCAAAATTAAAGAGCATAAACATACCTCAAAGCTAAAGAAAGCGCTGAAGGAAATCTTTGATCGTATCAATATAGGGTGACCTTGTGGGAATAATATGACCATTATCATGTTCAACTATAACCGAACAACCTTCCTCAAACTTGGATGCAAGGCTTCTACTAGCATTAAATGCTATTTGTGTATCCTTTCCATGGTCACTACCATATACATGTAGTGAAGGGCAATTGATTGAGTTCTGCTCATTTTCTACTAAACTAACAGAAAAACCAGAGCATAGAATCACAAATCTGAAATCTATCATACCCTTCAAACTCGTTTGTTGAGCAGCAACAGACGCAGCCATGGCTGCTCCTTGAGAGAATCCCAAAATTCCGTCAAAAGGGCCATTTTGAACCACAAATTCTTTCAAATATGCAAGTGATTCATTAAGACCAGCAGTCTGTCTCTGGTACTGTAGAGAATCAAAAGGAGTTTGAGCTACTTCCCAATCAGAACTAGTATTTTTATCGGTATCAGGATCAACAAACCATGCGAACTTTCTGTTACACCCTTTACTTGGAGGAGATTTATCACCGCTTTCTTTATTTTGGTAGATAAATTGAAGTTGATGAGGTGCGTCTACATAAACAAGCTCAGCTACACTTTTAAGTTTTTTAGCCAAAGATGCGGTTCTTCCTTTAAAGCTCGAAGCATTTTGTCGAAACCCATGTAAGCACAATATTCTTAGCTTGTTTGAACCCTTAGAAAGAATACTGGATTCAGGTTCGGGTTCAATAAGCTTCCCATACTTCTGGCATAACTCGCAAACAAAGACCATTTTTTTACCCTGGCACGTGTTGCAGACCAACACAAGCATTCTACAGTAATCACATCGGCTCCGAGAAGAGTAATCATCAAAAGGGAGCGTACAAACAAGGCAGTTACCGAGCACATTTGCAGTGGAGCTCCCTACCGAGACCCGGTGATCAAAAACAAAATTCCTTCCTTTGAAAAAGCCACCATCTGGAAACTGTTCCATATAACGTTGAATCCCACCATATAACTGAAAAACATTTTCAAAACCTGGACCTTTGGACTTGATATATGCTGATGCCATCTCACACCTTATTCCACCAGTACAATACATTAAGATGTTATTTCCACGTAACCGTTCGGCATGATTATCTAACCATGAAGGAAGATCACTATATTGTCGGATTTCTGGATCCAAAGTCACCACATTTGGAACATGGAACTTCCCAATTCTTGTCTCGTATAGATTTCTTGCATCCAGTATAACAAGCTTTTTTGAGTCGTCGCTCTCAGAATTTCCAGCACTTTGAAGTACTGAATGGAACTCGGCTGCAGATAAATGCTTCCCAGCATTTGAGATTTCAGGTGGTTTCAAAAGAGGATGAGAGCTAAAAGTAACCAATTCTTTAACGATCCGGATGGAAAGATTAGTAAAACCACATTCTTCTGCTACTTTGTCATTTATGGGCTCATTGCATGTTGCTAGTTTAAAATCTGTTCCCTCAAATAGATTACTGAAAGACATAACTGCAGCAATGTGTTGCTCCAAAGATGACAATTTTCCGCCAACGGTGACATTGACACCGTGAGGGGCGAGGCGCACACGACCGAGGAGGGAGAGTGAGTTGCAGTTGGAATTGTAGAAGGTGAATAGCTTGTCAAGATTTGGTATATTGGTGTATTTGTAGTATAGTAAGACTCCATATTCGTCATCTTTGGTGCTATTACTATCTGTCATGCTTGAGTTGAATAGGCCCTCTGCAACAAGAGTCAACATATTATATTTCAAAAAAGCAGATAGGAAATCTAAGCTATCAATTTGATCTGTGCCTAAATATATTCTCTTCCTTTTGTTTCTTACGAGTTAGATAACTAGTTTTCAAGTATACTTAAAGACACAGAACGAAGAATGGTTGCCCGGATTTTCTTAAGAGCGCTCCTGATTCATCAGCATTTATAAGAAAACAAACTCATTGACGATCATAGCCTCATAGGCCATTTACAAAATTTTACTAGATTGAATAATTTTATAGCATTGCACTTGCAGTTCTGGTGCAAACTAAGTATTGTATTTGCCAAAATGTAACAGGATAAAGAACTACCAAACCATGATGGAATGAGACAGTAGGCACTTTCAGATTGTTAAATTACAACAAAAGTATGTAACTGCAAATACAATGGTCAGAAAGTGGTAAATTCTGACAATTGGTGTTTGCTTCTTATGCATTATCACAAGTACACTGGATAGTTCGAAAAAAACTCTAAAGGCAGCCAGATTGTAAAAGAACATGCTCTTTCAGAGCCCGTTGCTATAAAAACAGCCAAAAAACATGATACCAGGGGCAATCACTCCACTCAAAACTAATGTCGTCACATCAGGATCAATGTTGACGCCACAAAAGCAATGATTTTGGAACTATCATGGTTAACATATCAACATTTGTCATAGGATGTGCATATTCTTAACCAAGCAAAGAGAAAAAGAAAGTTCCTAAAAACAAACACCACATCAAGTTGTAGATTTTCAGGCTTTTTAAGTATTATTCATCTAAACCCTCGTAATAACCTTATGACTATGCAGACAAAGTGCATGCATAGTTAAGAGACATTACAGCCCCTGCTTCAACTTATACTACTTCAATGTGAATGTGTGCAAGGAATTGAGTGTAACTGATGACGAAAATAAAAGAATTGATGGTCAAGGGTATCTTTGGCTTGAAGGTGTAGGCATCAGCATAAGGGAGCGAGAATCAAAGTGACTGATGGTGTTTGTTGTAGAGGAATGAGTTTAAAATTTAAACAATAGGTTTTATATCCTCGAAGGGGTTTTTTCAAACCTCAAACGGGCTGAGGAATTTCCTAAATCATTTGCATATTTTTTCCTTCATCAAAGGTTTCTTCCAACTTCCCTTCTCCCTCTCCAATGCATCACACATTGCTTCATAGTATGCTATCTAAGGATCGAGCACTTTTTTGTGCTTTTTCAGGTTATTTTTACGCTTTCAGTTTTCATCCGTGGGATGATGAAAATGATGACTTTATTTGATTCCAATTATTTATTACCTTTTGTAGTTTTGTATGTCAGTATTTCAATGGAGTTAAACAATGAACCTGTCCATACTCAAAACCATCATCAAACCAAACTATAGGAATCAAACAAAACTATAGGAATAGAGATAATATTCTAACTCGTTCCAATTCCCATGTCACCTTATACTCTAACCCATATCCATAGTAATTCCGTACAACAAACCAAACACGGCCTAAAGCATCGTGCAAGGGTTCGTAAGCGGATTGGATACAAATTCAGAAAATAAAACTAGGGTCTACAGAGAAGAAACAGAAATTTGGCAGTTTTAAAGTAAGATAGTGAAATACGATGTTGTGGTTTACTGCGTATTTGGAAAGCATAAGAGTGACCAGAAAGTGTGTTTTGGGCTTCAAATACCTCAACTCAACTTGTGTCATTGCTATCATCTCAGGGCTACCAGTGCGTTAGTAAGTTGGAACAAGCATATGGTCACCCCAAGCCATATGGTTAGAAGTTTCATTTTATAAGTAGAACTTAACGGTTTATTACATAATCGCGATAATCTCTAAAACTGGCATGGGATGAAAGGTATGTGTTACGTTTAGATAAGTAATATCAAAGTGTTAGATGGTAACATATTTAGAAGGTTTTCTGCATGCCTACTAAAGTTATAAATCTGCTAGTACTGCTTGTACCCATTTCAACTAAAAGTAACACGCTAATATAAACATACATTGTCACTTAGAAAACATTAAGGACATTTCAATATTTCGGTACTGAAGGAAGTCTGTAAGCAGGGATTAGGACAAATAAAGGATTGAGCATAGCAAAACTAGTTTACGAAAACATACTAATGTTTAGGGAATGTTTACTAAATTGGTATCACAGCAGTGTATATTGGTGACATAACAAAAAAAACTAAATCATAATCAGACCATAGTCTCTTTGAAGCATTTCATCAAACACTTGGTATGATTTAAGTGAAGAGGCAATTAAATAAAGGGTTTTATTTAAAGTAATGAATGAAATACCTTGAATGATTTAGGAGCTCGGGGGTGTTATCTTCTTCTCCGGCGGGTTAGGTTTCTGAAACCGTTTGGTTCGGTTATGTAATAGGTGCCCGGCCCGGTTCAGACTTATGGGCTGTTTGGGTTAACAACTTATATCCTACTGTAATAACTTCCTAATGAGCCCATAATAAGCCGATTAAACAATTTATAAACTTATATGCGCTTCACTTTAAGAAGTGTCAGATTTAGATGAGCCCAAAGTAAACTTAGGGTCGGTTTGCTTTGTTAAAGGTTTTGGATTTGGATTTGATTTGCATTAGGATTAAGATTTGGATTTGAATTTGGTGTAAGTTTTAAGAAAAAAAGTATGAGAATGAAAATATATAAATGGTATAATATAATTATTTAAAAAAATATAAAAAAATATAATTAAATTAACTAAGTTTTTAAATATAAATAAGTGGTATAGAAGCGGAGAGGGTCCACTTTTTTTTGGATAAGACAAAAATGGTAGATATATTTTGTGAAAAATAGTCCTTATGCACCAGATTCGTAGATAGAAAATATGTAGAATTCAACTTAAACCTTTGGCCCACTTTTTTTTTACCAAAAAAAACTATTTTGGGTATCAATCTAAACCAACAGTGTAATACCCATTAAACAAACACTTCCTTATCTATTTTCTTATAATAAAAACTAGAATGGCGTTGATTGGCGCAGCACGGAATTTTTTTCGTTGTATTTGGTTGTTGATGTTTTTATCAAAGGTATTTTGAAACTAATGTATGGTTTTGTCTAGTATAATGTTAGATAGTAATAACATTTGCTAAGTCGCACCTTGTCTAGCACGCTTACACCTTTGTGTCTGTTCTCCGTTTGATGATCGAAGATTTGTCGATCGGCATGGTCAGCTGCAATGAGATTATACACCATTAGAAGGATAACTAAAGTAACTTGGCAAAGATTATGTAGGATCGAAAATATTATTGTGTTGATGATTCGGGTGGTCTTGGATGATGGAAATACATGATAGCCATTTGAGAGAGAAAGAGATGAGAGGGTGTTTCTTGCTAGAGACTTGGTTTACAAAAAGCAAGGTTAGATTAATGAGAAAGCACCACCCCTTCCATGGATGGAAGGGGTATTTATAGTTACAATGAATACGTCCTCCTATCGGATCGTGGATCGAGCGTCTGATGGGTAAAGACTCGTCCTTCCTCCACGGTGTTACACTAAACTATACTACGCTACAAACTAACTAATTAACTACTAAATAACGTAACAAACGACATGTCTACGAGCTAACTTATGCTAGACCATAATTGGGGTGACCGACTTTTTAACATGGAATTTCCAATTCATAACAATCTCCCCCTAAGGGAGGTCACCCCATGAAATACATTTTGCATCCTAGCATTCTATCTCTGTCTTTAGTTCTGAGCTCGTAGACTTCAATTCTTCAATGTCCGCATTCTTTGTGCTTTTGTAGCGATTCTTCAAAGTCCGATTATTTTGTACTTTCGGTGGAGGTCTTTGAACCGATCCACATCTTTGATGATCTTGAGCTTTCATTGAGATCATCACCGCATTAAATCTCCGGATCACCCTTTATTGTGTTGCCATCATGTGAAGTTGTGACTTACGGACGACATGCTCACACTTTCTCGGATCATGACATCTTTTAATCGAGTAAGCGAAGCTTTTACTAGTTCAAGATATTTGTAGCGGCAGCAGCAGAACATAGTATAAAAATATCCGAGCCAGTTACGTAGATATGCACAAGTCATGATTTCTTTAATTAAGTGTGGATCTTTGTGAGCATGTGGCTATGGATTGACCGCTTCATTCGATCACCGCAAACGCGCGTACTCTACATACAACGATTAGCAATAAAGTGCACGAAAGTGTCTTTGATCACTTTCATTGAATTGAGTACACGCCCACGGTTCCCGTTGATCGGTACATGTCTTGCTCGTGATCGGTATAATTCAAGAATTTCCTTGACAGGTTTCGCAATGCTCTAGTTGTTCTCAAACCGAACGTCTCAAAGAAGACAACACGGAGTGAGTGAACCAAATAATTGAGATTCACCGATTGATGAAAATGATTTGAAAACAATCGTGTACCGCCCGATAGAAATTGTTTTTGCAATACAACGAAGGTTTTATGAAAGCTCAATTTTCAATCAAAATACTTTTGTATTAGAGAATGAGTACACATTCGATGTGCTAGTGAAAAGAAGAGATTTGCACATCGAGCGGTTTTCTAAAAGTATTTTCAATCGAGATACTTTTGAATTTGAAATGAATACACATTCGACGTGCTAGAGAAAAGAAGGTTTGCACATCGAATGGTTTTTCCAAAAGTATTCGTCAATTCCATTCCTGGACCAAGGTTGATTCAAGAGTGAATCGCCCCATCGTTTCTATCCAGTTGTCACAAGCTTGATCTTTAGAAAAGATCTCACATGCCACCTACCAGGAGCTTGTTTGATGTTGGCTCCAGAAGGCTTTCCATCTTCCTTGTGAATATGTTACCATACCACTCAGATGTTCGGGCAAATACCACAAGGATAATGCGTAGGACTCTTAATATATACTCACTTTCCACATTGTGTGAAACAGCAAGTCTTCATTAATTTGTGTCCTAATGAGATATTGTGGATGATCTCTTGGCTCTAGAATCAATTATGCACATTTGGTTCCTATCTTGGGAGACTAGGAGAGGTCTCCTTCTTCAATACCAACAATCTCTAAGAGAAATCGATAGATTATGTAGGTTCCCAGTGAGAATGAAACAAGTCCTTTTAAGAGGAACTTGAGTAGCTTGGGAAGTTTAGTGCGGTCGTCCTTTGGGTCCATGACGTTTTGTCTTCAATACCGTGTTACCTTAGTAAACACCAGAGCATATGTATTGAACCCGGTTCGCCCTAAGGTTGAATTATTGGAGGCTATTTCTTTTCACCCTTTTCCATTCATTTCTTTTTCATTCTTCAACCCCTTCAAGCTTCACCGAGACTTCATAACTAGAACCTTGTTGGGTTTATTCCAGTTCTAGCTCAATCTCGATTCGCACTCTTCCCATATCTCACTTTTCTCCTTTTTCATCATACCTAAGAACTCTACACTATCTAGTGGATTATCCAGGTAGATCCCTCCGCTCAAGGGATCGTGGAACGAATACCTAACCTAACCATCCTTATAACTCCATGCATAAAGTAAATTGGTCGGTCTTTTGGTATTGTTCATTCTTCCATGAAACCAATTGAAAAATCATTTGGAAAATCAATCAAGGTACTTGTGATACGAGATCAAAGCATTTTGTACCTTAATAGTTTTGATCATTTAGAAATGCTCCCCTCAACATGTGCATATGATTATGAAATTGTTTAGCACATGGAAGCAAGAGTTCTTTAGAAATAATTTCTTTGATCACAATTTCCGTGGAAAAAGCCATTTGATTTTCTTGGTAAATTCTCCCCCTCAATATGTGCATAGGATATTTGAAATTATTTTATCACATAGAGGCAAGAGTTCATTTGAAGCACAATCACCACAAAACACTATTTAGAAAACCATTTGCTCCCCTCAATATGTGCATCGATAAGCGAAAGAGTTTAGCACATATTAGAGAACTTGCACTTTGAATCAAAGCGATCATCATTTATCAAATTTCATATTAAATCACAAATTCTCCCCGATCAAAATATCAAACCCTTTGAGATTTTGGATCCAAAGTGATTTAATAAGGTTTGGAAAATATGGGAGAATATGTGCCTGATTAAAAACTCTTTTGGTTTTTGGTTAAATGCTCCTCCACAATCATGTGCATTATGTATTTCAAAATCGTTTGGCACATGAAGGAATGAGTGCTTTTGAAACAATCACCCTTTAAAACCATTTTGAGATTTAAATCATGATCTCTCCCCCGATCAAAAATTTCAAACCAATTGAGATTTTGGATCCCAATTGATTTAAATTATTTGGAAAATTTTGGGGGAAAGACGTGGCAAGATTTAATTTTGAAAAACGACTGATAAGGATCAATATAAGACATTTAAAGATTGTTAGTATCATGTATGATAGTTTTTAAGAGATCCTTAAGTAAAATAAAACGAATTCACAATCAAACAAGAACAGAAAACATTTCATTTTGTAAGATTTTTGAGTTTTAAAGAGAACCATACCATGACATAACATTAAATCTTTAGATCACCACTTTGTTTTTGTACAAACCGGACTTTTATGAAGAGATATTGTTTGAAAATAATTTATTTTAAATCACTCTCCCCCTCAATCGATGACCGTAGTCGTTGATTGAGTGACTTAGATTTTGATAAAAAAAAATGAAGTCCGGTGATTTTCAAAATTTAGTCCAATTTATTTTCAAAACAATAATTTTCCATTTTCAAAACAATAATTTTAAAATTGTTTTAAGAAAATGGTATCATCACTATTTTCCTGCACAAAGAAACGTTAGGTGGTTGAAACTTGAGTTGATGTTCTTGCTTGTAGGGCTTGGAAGAAAAAAGCGTCTCGCTAATGCGGTGAGACTTCTACGTTGCATTTTAATGCCAACCGAGGTCAAATTAAGCTCCGTTTCTTCAATCACTTAAGAAAACCATCTGGCGATGCGGTGAGACCTCTTACGTTGCATTTATGCCAACTTTCCATGGAAGTCAAATTAAGCTCCGTTTCTTCATTTGTCAACCCAAGATATAGTTACCCTTTCCTTTCGGCATCCAATCATCATATTATGTGGGATCCGGATCCGAACATTCTTATACCAAAATACCGCATACGTTAGTGAACACAAGCGAGATATATGGTGGTCGACATCACCCAAACAAAGAATCGACTAATAAAAGTCAATTCAACATATCAATCGGATCAAATAAATGTATGGGAATAATGTGTTTATCAAACTCTAATCATCTAAACCTAACAATCATATCCTAGGCACCTAGTCCTTCAACATAGGTTAACATCATTTTTCAGTTAAGCATTTAGGATAATTAAGAAAGCCCGTTAGATGATATAGATTTGAAAACATTCTCCCCCTCAATCAATGACTTATTTTTCTGAAAAGTTTAAAAGCGCTGAAGTCATTGATTGAGTTTTCACTTTTTCCGAAAACTCTGAAACTGATTGATTTACAAGCAACTCATTTTCCACCATTTTGTTAAAACAAATATTTTTCTGAAGAATTTTAGAAGGAAAAATATTTGAGTAGGAACAACAGTCCTTCAACATACTTTCCTCATTATGTTTTAGGATAAGTGCACGAAATATTTGAAAAATGTTTTAGCGTGGCACTTTCCTTCCATGAAGAGCGGGTTGCTATCTGAAATAATAGCAAACCATGGTTTACGACGGGTTCTGATCGAAGTAATCAGTAAGCCATAGTTTTGACATGTTCGAGAAAGAATATTTACACCTCCTGCTCGAACTTCATCTATGGTCTGTGCCATTATTGAATGACATTTCTAAGACCGTAGATGTTATCGATACCGAAGACATGTCTAGAGAAAACATATTTTTGGTATTTTGAAATTTTACGATTTTATGGGTTTTGAAATTTTCTATTTTCTATTTTCTTTTGTTGGTTTTATATTTTTGTATTTTGGTTTTGAAAAATATATACAAAGATAGAGTAGATGATATAGTTTAAGAAGATGATGATACTGATGTACCGAGATAAGGATATCGAGCAACCCGTTGTAGAAGATAGAAGTCATCATCCTTAAAACTTTCACCACCAAAGCTTAGAGGCTCTTGCATTGAAGAAAGAAATTGAACCATCCGAAGTGAGACTTTGGCGCCTTCCCCCAAACCGAAATCCTTTAGCTGAGCAGATTCAAAGCTTTCTTTCAAGCTTCTCTTAGCCAGGTGCACAAAGAAGCACACCATTATCATCGAACTTGTTGCTCCTTTTAAGAATAATCACCGTGATTCATCGTTTGGGGTTATATCATCCAATATAAGAACAGCAACATTTCATCCCACACTTAAATAATCTTCTCAAATTCCTTTTCTACTGACATCTGAAGCAATCCATTCCAAAAGGTGTCAAGAGACCACTTCCCCCGAGTAGTTGAATTGATGCAGCCCGTCTCTTAGAATATAGCTCACGAACCCGAATACACATATACCCAAAGACAAAGAAACTTATACCATCGAAGTAACAGATTAAGTCCAATAGCCAAAGAATAACCCCGATGTATACTTTTCTCTCCCCCTGAAGAAAGTGTATGAAGCTCAAGAACCCGGCACCGAATGCCCAAAGAGAGAATAATCGATAACATTGAAGAAGCGGCCGAATCATCGATTATCTCTGCGGATGACTATCTCTGCGGATGTCCACTCCGGAATAAGTGATTATATCTACGAATCACGATTAAGCCCTCAAGTAAAACAATTGGCGCCCCAATGTACACAATTCTCTCTCCCGATGATTGCGATAACATCGAAATCATCACACACTTGTGCACCTTTTTATCTTGAAACTTTCTCTTACATCACTTCCCACGTAGTTTGAATAATAACACTAAAAGCCTTGATGAGTAAAACCTTGAGTTTCTCTGCGGTCATGACAATTGTCTTCCGGGATATCTTCAATCACTTAGAAGAATTAAGTTCATCAAGTTTACTCGCCATGAGTCAAACCTTGAATTTCTATGGTAATAACATTTGTCTTCCCGGATATCTTCAATCACTTAGAAGAATTAAGTTCATCAAGTTTACTCGCTTTGTGTTTAGATGTGTCTCCTTCCCCTTGCTGGTTTTGATACTTGAATCAACAACTCATTGTAAGCCCATATACTCAAATCTTTTGAGAAGAATACCATTAGCGAAATATATCCGTGAGACTCAACTTGCTGAATAATATGAGCAAGTCTAATTGCTGATTAAATCTGACTTTTCACTCTCCCCCAATTAGTGCTCTCCCCTAAACTGACAATCTGTTTGATAACAACTCAGATTAAGAAGAAGTCTTTAGATTGTTAAATGCAACTCGTCTTTAGTCTTCTAACACGCAGCAGAATGTGTAGAACCGACTGTAGACTCGACCTTCTTCAAGATTGTCCAGTTGGGGAATAGAAAGTTAACATCTTCATCTCAACAAATGCGTTCCAATTACCTTATATGCAGCAAATATCCTTAACTAAAATCCCTCCCAATCAAACAAGAACAGAAAGATGTTCATCAAAGAAATCGACCTCATATTGGAAGCACTCATCATTAATCAAAATCGGTCAGTATGAAGATGTCAACCAACGGCTCTTAGAAGATAACTCCATGTAACGATGACCCGATAAGAAGAAGCTCGGTTCTTACATGAGTTTGGAGCCGTTTGACCATTTATTCTCGAGATATCGATCAACCATGCGTAATTATCACACTTCTTCTCCCCTCAAGAATTGCGGGCGAAGTTGCCATTCTTGACTAAATAAGTGAAATCATCCAAATGTATTCAATTCACACTTCTCCCATAAAATTAGCACATGATGTCACCATCGTCATTATAGTTGAGCAAGTGGAATAAGAAAACAATCAATGGTAGCCGGTTCACTTGATAATTGAAAGCGCATGGAAAAGCATGAAGCATGTTGATGAGAATGGTCATAATAAGAAGATTTCTCTTCTTCCGAAGATAATGCGCATCAAGCGTACACATTTATTTTATTTAGCGTCACGAGGCATGAACTGTTGTGTTCAACCGTCATAAGAAGATTTCTCTTCTTGGAAGATAATCTTGCACCAAACGTACACATTTCTTTTCTTTGAGTACGAGGCTGAATCGATGTGAGCGGGCGTCATTATCTCTCTTTTCATCATCTCTTGGCAAAACATGTAAACACCCCATTATCATTCAATGGGCTCTTTGTCGTGACGGTGATGGAAAACCCAATATGATGAATTTGACCCTGAAGTAAACTAACCCGAACTCGTGACTTAAACTTGCACATATGTAACAAAGAGCGGTGTCGAGACTTCATCCTCCATTGAATCTCTAAGTACTCTATACTCTTCATCCAACCAACCATCAAGTATAAGACGTACATCACCTCTTGAAAATCCACAATTGAATGTGACACTGAGCACTACAACGTAACTCCTTAAAGTGATAGTTATTTTGTGGTTGTAAGAGCCCAATTCCCCCAAGTGGTAAAAGAAAAGGTAAAAGACACCCAACAATAACTAGATTTCCAAGTCTTCGTATTTGAAAATAAGCTTGAACAAGGATCATGAAGAATCTTCATCCAACCATCCCCGATACTTTCAGATACTAAGTACACTCGCCCGTGATATTTCACTTCAACCTCAATTAAATAATAGTGAATTAACTCCGTTGTCACATCTTGTTAAAAGCTCAAATCTAGCCTCCTTTGATCTTAAAAGTGAACTTTGATAATGGTTTCATCCCGACCATGGTTAAAAGCACAAAACCCGGTAAAACCATGTAATAGCCAAACTGCCATGAGGACAATCCAAACACACACCCAATTCATGAAGTACACCCTTTTATCCCTTCTTCGAAGCAGAAACCGTAGTACCAGCATCAGAAAAGATCCCGAAATACACTTTCCTTTTCTCCAGGATGGTTCCATCATTAAGGGATTTTACAACTCTATGGTTTAAACCGAAAAATAGTTTCTTTCGCGGGATTTTACAAAACCAAGAATAAACCGTAAGATAGATCCGGAAATGCACATTACAATTATCAGGATGTTTCCATTGTCACGGGATTTTACAAGTCTATGATTTAAACCGAGAAGTAGATTCTTTCGCGGAATTTTACTAAATCAGGACAAAACCGTAAACAATGTTAGCTTGAATGTGTTATGACAACTTTGGTTTCGGTGAATATCTGTTTTAGGGGAACATGCAGTGGTTCATCAACGGTTCATTAACCAACATCATCAACCATCCAATAAATACTTTGGTAAACACA
This sequence comes from Chrysanthemum lavandulifolium, assembly GCA_022545495.1. Taxonomy (NCBI): domain Eukaryota; kingdom Viridiplantae; phylum Streptophyta; class Magnoliopsida; order Asterales; family Asteraceae; genus Chrysanthemum; species Chrysanthemum lavandulifolium. Next base: position 206,396,867 of record CM040243.1, on the reverse strand, counting down.
TCATTCACGCATTCTGTCGGCTATTGTAGTGACCACATGGAGAAGTAAACCCGATATACCAAACTTGATCATGAAGTAGAATTCCCCAGATTTGTTACTTAAACTTGTACTAATCCTTGTGAAGAAGAAACGGTGTACCCAATGTACAAAACCTCTTGACGTATCCTCAACTGCGTGAGACACCGAAGTGATAGTTACGTTGTGGGTTAAGCGAGAAAGAATCACAAACGTAACTAAATAGCCAAGTCTTTATCACACTCAATAAACGCCCAAACAAGTCATCTTCGCGGAAGGGTAGAAAGAAAGAAGACGAGATAAGTAAATGTGCTCAGAAAACCTCACTTCAAATCCAAATAAGAAATACCGAACAACAACCTCGTAGTCAACCGTGTTCAACCATCAATTCAAGCCTTGACAAAATATTCATCGTGAAAATGTATCCATTAAAGTACCAAACTCCATAACAAATCTCATCATCATACCCAATCTCATTAGTCCATTTAAAATCTCAAAATCAAATCTCATCATAAGATTACAAATCATAGTCCAAATCCAAGAATCATAAACTTGTCAAATTTAGTCCTTTGGTGAAAAATATGAAAAGTTTGAGAAAATTACAACTTTGGTCCCTCAACTTTCAAAATTGGCGAAATGGCCTCGGAAATTGCAAAATGGCAACATTGGTCCCCGTACTATTGATACTTGTCAAATTCAGCCCTTGGATCAACTTTGAGATGTTGGCGACTTTTATCCCTACATTTTCGAGGTTACACCTTTAGTCATTGAAGTTTTAAACCATTTAACTCGATTTTGGACCTTAACTGCTCACCTGACCCTCATCATAATACAATTGTGAACCCCCTATTAATACTTACCTGTGGTCAAATGATCCAAACAAAACAGGCGCCAAAGTCCATCCTCTCAATCTTCTTACACAATTCACCTCGAAACCCATCCCAACCTCACCCTTGTCTTCTCTTGTTCCCCGCTTTCAACACAACTACAAAAAACATTTAATGATCCTTCTAACACTTTACTCGACCCCACATGGAAAAAAGGGAAAAAGAGCGCCAAAATCGGTTTGAAGGGCCAAGATCGATTTTATCCATCCAATGGTCAAGAAAATGGTGGGAATTATCTCCAGTGGAAAGAAAATGACACCGGGATATATAAAAGAAAGCAAAGAGAAGAGCATGTGGTAGAATTTTTAGTTGTAATTTACTTTATGTCGCTTTAATAATAATGTCTTAGTTTTCTTCAAAATTTGTAATATTTTGTTCTAAAATCTTTGAAATCGAGTTACGCTTGCGCTTTATTAAAGTTTTAAATACTAATTCCAAGTTTCCTTTCATTTCATCTTTATTTGTTAATCATTGAAAATTTTAATTTCCATTACATAAACTGAACTTCAGCTTGTGTGTTGTACCATATAAGCTTAGATAAGCTTTTATAGCTTTTCATGTTTTAAAGTAAAGTTTCAACTCATTTTGAATCTTGGTCAACAAAAGTCAAACAAGTGCAAGAATGATGCGATTTGGTAAATGGTTGAATGCGAGGCATGGAAATGGGTTGAATAGGATTGATTTGGGTTGGTCAGATTAGGTGGTGGTCCTTTGTTTGGCCCAAGCCATTGCGGCTAGGCAACTTTGTAAGTGGTTTATTAGTTTTCATGCATAAACCGTATTTGTAGTGTAAATTTGTTTAAACACAGTTAATCGATGAGTAAATCGCTTATAGTAAGTTAATGTGATCATATTCTGCATTGGTTATGTGTTTGGATACATTTTTAGTTACAAATCAAGTCGAGAAAAGGGGTGTTTGGATTGATCGATATATCCGCCTAGAGTTATATTCGATGGTTGTTCTTTATTGTTTCATGTTTGTTTAGTATAAGTATGATCATTTGAGTCTTGGTTTGGAGTATATAATATCACGAAAGTCAAAATCACTTTGTAATCACTCTAAAACTGCTTTGGCAGCCAAAACGTTAGCTAAAAACTTGCATCTAGGCTCATAATATCTAGATCTAGCTTGTGGTAATCATTTCTAGTGTCAAAACATCATAATCAACCATAAAATTAGATCCAAAGTTGGCAAAAGTCAAAGTTGTAGTTTTCATCATCAAAAAATGCAATCTGTTTGAGCGCAATTACAAGGATTTTCTAGGATTCATATTTGGGTTTTAATAGTGAGACTTGGCATTCTTAAAATTTCAACTCGTCCTTGTACTTATTACCATTTTTATTGATTTTTCAATTTTTCTTTAAGCTTCAAACAAGCTCTTCTTCTCGGGCACATCGCCTCAAGCCAGCTGAATCCAATGATGAATCTTGAGTTTTACTCGCTTTTGCATCAATTTTGACGGAGCTTAAAAGAGCTCATCATGGCACGATCTTTGGTACACTTGGTCTCACCTAGGTCCCTTCCAGGTTCCAAGTTGTAGTTTTCAACCCGAGCTTATTTATTAGCTTGTGCTTATGCTTTAAATCGTACCCTTTCACGCTGTTTCAGACAAAAGCTCATACATCAATTCCGTTTCTAGATTGCTAATCAGAGGTTCAATCCGTTGATTTTCATTGCATTTTGGTCATAGTAGCATATTTTGGCTTGGCAATCATTGGGTAGCTTTTTGGTTTTCATTTAGCTTATTCAGTCTTGTTTATAAGCACTTGATTCAAAGCTTCATATTCCTCCACATAGCACCTTGTTTTTATATTTTTCCTTTATTCCTTATATTATTTTAAGCATTTCCTGAATTTTTCAGATTTTTCCTAGCTTGTTTGGTATTTTTAGGCATTTTAATTAGTTTTTAATCATTTTTAAATAGCTTTTAATACAAAAAATTGAGAAAAGCTTCAAAAAAATAATTTTTCAATTTTATTAAGTTTAGATAAATATAAAAAGACAAAAAGATATTTTTCTAGATTTTTCCTAGTTAAATTTGTATTTTTAAATATTTTAATTAGTTTTTAATAGTTTAAAATCCATAAAAAATAGAAAAATTATCGAAAAAATACAAAATAGTTTAAAAAATTCTGGTTTGATATTTTAGACTTTTCCATTTCATAATTTTATTTTTCTAGCTTTATTTCCTAATTTCTTGTATTTTAGGTAATTATTAAATAGTTAAAATTAGTTTTTAATTTATAATAATTAATTAATTAGTTATAAAAATAATTTTCTTTTTCCAAAATTTTGTTTTATCATTAGGATTGTAAAATGTATTTTCATATTTTTAGGACTTTTATATCTTAGATTTCACTTTTTATTTTGTGCGCTACGTTATTTTAATTTAAACGTGCGTTTTAGGTTTTAAACGTTCATCACTTTAAAATAGTGATAGCGTTTATTTAATAGATTTTATCTTTTAATTTCCTCTCATTTGCATTTTAGCCCTTTGCATTTGTTTGATATTACTGTAGTCATAATAATCACATCATAATCCTTTTCGCTCAGACTCTCCGATCACTGTACGTAGATTGATCCATTGCATAGACAATTGGGACATAACGACCTGGGGGACTCTATACTCCCGGATCTTCATTGCATTAGTGTTTGAAAGGTTTTAGTCTTTGAGACTTGACCGCTTAGCACCGATCAATCATCGTAAACCGACCCCAATTACGTTATATAATAACACAAGCTCCGTGAAGCTTATGAAAATTCGCGGGATATATTCTCAAAGCAAAACTAAACTCATAGCAAACCGCAATATCCAAAATCAAGTTCACACATATGCAGCACTTAAACCTAGTCTCAACCTTAACAACCCAAATCTAATATTCTAAAACACAAGCACAGGGCCATGTATTCTCGCATGCGGTCCACGACACACATTACAAAATTACACGACCTATTATACACACTAGCACCCGATCCATTATCCTCTAACCCTAAGATTTTGGGTATATAACGTCACACTCTCTCACAATTACCTAATCACCCGTGATAATCAAACCGTAAAAATTTCGCTCGAATTCGATTAGCCCCATCTGTTCCTAAGCACTTTCTCATATATGAGTCTAAAATCCAACCATCTTCATCTCAGCAAATATCAAATCTTCACAACATAATAACAATCAAAGTGCATGTACAACCAAGCTGTATTCAAATCAGATGCTCCATAAATCAAAGAACTTCGCCATTTAATGCTTCAACATCATTGAGATTACAGGTGGTGATAATAAACTTGGGTAGTCATGGCATGATTCAAAGTATGTAACGAAAATATTTAATAGAAGTTTTCTACATCTCTTACTTCAGTTATTTAAAACCAAGTTTAGATAATAACGAATTGTTATTTGTCTATCTTTCATGTTTAGGTATAATGAGATGAAGCTGAGCTTCAAATATTGAAGTCGATGATGAATCACTTTTAGAATATTGACCTCCAATAGTCTTGACTTATCATTGACTAACACGAAAAGGATTATGAGGACTTAGTCTTATTATCACTTTAGAGTCGGGGTTGGAGTCATTTGCATTTCTCGAAAAAAATATGGATCATGATGTATGTCGTGTATTTAATTATTTGATACTCTTGTTGGGTCTATGTGAGAATGGTTCGATGATGGATTAATTCTAAAGTCAAGTTGATTGTTTATGGTATTGTTGGGTATTTGTGGTATAAGGTCTAGTGGTCTTAGGTCTTGTGGTCAAATCTTCTTCTTCCTTTACATCCCAAGTTGGTTAAGGTCATGAGTCGCTAGATTAATTTCTTGACATAAGTCTAAGCTAAACGGTTCAACAAATCGCTAACTTTATTTTACTCAAGTCAGCTAACATTTCGCTTTGACTTAAAAGTCAAACCGCCACCAAGTAACTACTATTATAACCTCGCTACTTGTTAAATAACAAGTCGCTACCATTAAAAAGGGCACGAAATCGCTACTTAGATTCATTGTATCAAGGTGTTTTGAGAGACAAGTCGCTAACTTGATATACAATTTTTTACGATGATTTTTTTCGACCAGATCCTCATATAAACCCATAAAAAATGACAAGAATCGCTCTTCTTTGACCTATGTTGACGATGTATGGACCATAACAATCGACCATTTGACCACTTGACTTCACTTTTGGTACAAAAACATCGTACGCAAAAAAATGATGAAATTAACATGTCTGCTTGGACGACATGACCAAGACCAAGACAAAATGTATACATGAATAGACTAAGAGACATCTTTGACCAAAGAGGAATATAGAATACATAAACCAAGTAATAACCATACGACAGTTTACTCCAAGATATTTGACCATTAAAAAAGGTGCAAAAGCGGCTTGAGACAAGATTGAAAACCACCAAAAATCATCAAAACAAAATAACTCAGCTCTGGTACCAATTGTAGGATCGAAAATATTATTGTGTTGATGATTCGGGTGGTCTTGGATGATGGAAATACATGATAGCCATTTGAGAGAGAAAGAGATGAGAGGGTGTTCACTGCTAGAGACTTGGTTTACAAATAGCAAGGTTAGAATTAATGAGAAGCACTACCCCTTCCATGGATGGAAGGGGTATTTATAATACAATGAATACGCCCTCCCCATCGGACTGCTGATTAGGCAGGTTAAATGGGTAAAGACCAATCTTCCTTCCACTTATATACACTAACCTATACTACATACAAACTAACAAAATTAACTGCTAAATAACGTAACAAGCGACATGTCTACGAGCTTATGCTGAACCATAATTGGGGTGACCGACTCTTTAACATGGAATTTCAATTCCTAATGATTATCAACACCCTTAGGCACCGTAACAACAAAGCAAAGTAAAACCTCAAAGCGGGCCGATATGTATATAGCTAAAATCCTAACGTTTTTGTATGGCTAACAATTATTAAACATCATGGTAAGTAACACAAACAACATAAGCAAAGTAAAACCGCGATCTTCTCAAGAAATTCATCAAACACATGGTAGGCACCAAATCAACCGAACACCATTTCACTATATTCTGTCAAGACTTCAATCGAAAGCACAAACATAATCAAAACCTAATCTTGATTTAGAATAAGAATCAAAACTTTAACCAAATTAGAAAACAATACCCGATCAACCAAGAGGCCAGGACATCACAACATCACCACCAGCGTCGATGTCCCGCAGTATCCTTTTAACTCATGAACCGGATTAGGCAAAAAAAACGGGATTGAGCAAAATCACAACATCACCACCAGCGCTAGTGTTTGTATATGTCGCGAATGTTCCATCGCTCTCAGGCACTGTCCTTTTTACTAACCATCAAACTTAGAAAGTAATTTTCATGATTGAAAAGCACGATGAAAACCAACAGATGGGGTGGGAATTACGAAGAAGACTCCAGTAACTCTTCCGATGGGATGAGTTGTATAAGCTTTTCTATGCACTTTTTTTTGGACCGGACAACAAGCAGGTGGATCATTTGAGATGGATCAATATAGCCCAAATTTTTTGGCTGGAAACCCACATGTAAAACGACTGCGTTTTAGTTGCCTTATAATATATACTTATAATAAATGTTATTATTTTATTCCCATAATTTCAAACAAAACACCCCTTAATTTAACAAGGCAACATCATAAGTTCATTACATGTAAACCTAGTGGGTCTTGGCCCCATCCAACAAATTGTTTGAAGCCCACAACCTTA